>JAPXFY010000015.1:42800365-42825365 GCA_030674185.1 Monoplex corrugatus | reverse complement strand
CCAAAAGTATGATGGAATCTAGAAAGGAGAATACCATGATCAATGGTATCAAAGGCTGTAGACAGATCAAGGAGTGTGAGGAGAGAGACTTTGCCAGTATCAGTTGCAAGGAGGAGATTGTTGAGAATGTGTAGTAGGGCAGTTTCAGTGCTATGGCACTGGCGGTAGGCTGACTGGAAAGGATTGAGGAGATTGTTGGCAGACAGGTGAGAGTTCAGCTGGTTGAGGACGACTTTTTCAAGGAGTTTTGACAAGAAAGAGAGATTAGAGATAGGCCGGTAATTTTTCAGTTCATTTGGATCTAAATTGTGTTTCTTGAGGAGAGGGTGAACAATAGCAGACTTGAAAGAATCTGGGACAGTTCCAGTTTGAAGAGAAGTGTTGATGATGTCAGTGATGAATGGGAGGAGAGTAGGGAGACAGTCGCGTAGAGAGAACCTGGAAGAGGATCCAGTTCGCAGGTTTTGAACGACATGGATCTGATTGTGTTGAGAATTTCTTCTTGTGAGACTGGGGTAAAAGTAGTAAGAGGTGTGCCAGAGAAGGAAGGGTTAGGTGGGCATGGTTGACAGGGTGTCCTGTCAAGCCTGTCACGAAGAGTTTGTATTTTGGTGGTGAAATAGTTGGAGAATACAGATGGGAGTTCTTCATTTGTATGTTTTGTTGGGAGAGGTAAATCTTTTCGTGTGCCAAGGAGATGATTCATGGTTGTAAAGAGTTCTTTTGAAGAAGAGGCATTCAGGATTTTGGTTTGGAAATAGCTTGTTTTTGCTGATGCAATGAGGGTGGATACTTTTGTTTTAGAGGCTTGGAAAAGTTGCCTGTGTACAGTGAGTTTGGATTTGCGCCAGCGGCGCTCTGCTCTGCGGCGGGCACGTTTTGCACAGGCGATCTCATGAGTGAGCCAGGGGGTAGGGGGGCGGTCAGGTAAAAGACGGGTTGTGGCTGGAGCATGAGTGTCCAGAAGATGGTGGAGAGTAGTATAGAATTCATCGGCAAGGTTATGTGACTTTTCAGAAAGGAGACGGGAGGCATCAGATGAAAATGTGGAGAGGTCGATAGATTTGAGATTGCGTCGAGTCACTGTGCGCATGGTACGGGAAGGAGGAGAAATGTCGAGAGAACAGAGAATTGCAGAGTGGTCAGATGGAAGGGCTGAAGTTAGACGGGTAGAAAGAACTAAGCAGTTGTCAGTAGCGGAATTGTGATGATCACGAGAAATGATCCAGTCAAGAATGTGACCTTTTTGATGGGTTGGTTCAGAAATGTGTTGAGTCATATTGTGATTGGACAGAGAGTTGATGATATGTCTTGTGTCATAACGGTGAGTGTTGTCATAGTGGACATTGATATCACCTAGAATGATGAGATTTCCAGGTAAGAGGCAGTAGTGGTCAAGCAATTGGTCAAAGTCAGAGAGAAACATGGATGTGGTGAGTTTGTTGGCAGAGCTAGGTGGGGGTCGATAGACACAGGAGAAGGTGATGGGGTGAGGGGTGGATTGGAAGGATACTTCAACGTGCTCGAAAGAAGGATGGGAGAAAGGCAGAGACTGCGAGAAAGATAGGCGGGAATGGAGTGAGTCGTTGTAGAGGATGGCGATACCGCCACCTGGGGATGAGCGATGGAAAGAAGCAAGCCTGTAACCACTCGGAGTGAGGCTAGCATGTATAGGTTCGTGACCAAGGGGGTTAAGCCATGTCTCTGTGATAAAAGCAATGTCAACATGCTCATCTGCGATAAAGTCAGCAATAACATCGGCTTTGCCATCAGTGCATGTTGACTGAGCATTAAAAAGGCATAGTTTCAGCCTATCACAGTCATATGGTGGCGGCCGAGGTGGCGACGAAGGCGGCACCAACGGGACAGAAGGCGAAAGCGGCACCGGCGGGACAGAAGGTGAAGGCGGCACCATCAGGACAGAAGGCGAAGGCGAAGACGGCAGAGGAGGAGACAAAGCTTGCAGCAGCGAGGTCAAGGGCAGGGGCAGTGGAGGAGAAGAAGAAGCAGGAGACGAAAAGTGGCGTCGGGCAGGAGGCAGGTTGTGCCAAAGACGGTGGAGACGTCCACCACGACAGGATCGCGCAGTGCGGGCTTAGGACACAGCCCCAGTGTTCGTATTCGCTGGTAGACGCCTCCACCGAGGTAGCATTTGCCGTGTTTAAAAAGTGTCAGTCCAATTTGTTTTATAAAAGACGGGTCCATAATTGCGAGCCAGGCAGGAGAGGAAGACACTTGCAGGTTGGTGTGTGGGTTGGTCAGTTCACAACACTAAAATCCAGAGAACGCAGAACACAAAGGTTTGGAAGCTGTAGCGTTGGGCGAACACAGTAGGCTAAGGTGTAAACACAATTCACAGATAAAATGTCCGACTTGGGCGGCTGAATTAAAATGATGAAAAGTAGGTATAAAAACTTTAAACGCATGGCGTTGGAGATCATGGCCCTCCATATGTATTATCCCTTGTTGTCACAAGCACACCTTCCACTCTCTGTCCTCAGCCACCCTGCAAGTCCGTCAAATATTTTCTCCCTGGTCTACCTGGTGCTCTCCTTCCCTCCAGCTTTCCTGCTGTGACCAGGTGCTCTAATTCCCCTTTCTCCATAAAATGGCCTATAAATGTTGCCTGTCTTTTCCTACTCTTCCTTATAAATGATTTTCTTGTGTCTGCCTCCATCAAGACTGTCTCGTTTGTTTTCTTTGCTGTCAATGGAACTCTCAACATTCTTCTTAGAAACTACATCTCGGCTGCTTCAATCTTGTTCTGACTTTGCGTGTTGACTGTCCACGCCTCACAACCGTATAACATTATCAGCTCTATGTAACCTTCGAGAACTCTCTTCTTGATGTTATTAACTGATAGGCATTTGTTGGTAAGAATGCTTTTCATCTTCTTGAATGCTGTTTTGGCTTGGCCGATTCTGCTGGCTATTTCTGATGTACATGTGGATAGGGCATTTGAGTCAAACCCCTTTATCCTAACCACGAGGTTCCAGTGGGAAGCTGGTGGATAGCTTGAAGAGTCAAAGAGTTAAGCTTTCGCTTTGCTATCACTGATGACGATGCAGGGTGCTGGTGGATAGGGTGAGGGAGTCAACGGGTCAATGCCCCAGTCATATTGGCGATGTCAGCTGAATGTTTCATGGATACTGTTTCAGCAACCTTCCCCCGTCCTCATTTCAAGGGTTTTGCGCAGAAAAAAGGGCTTTACCAGATAATTACTGACAGATTGGGGCAGAGGGCATATGGACTTGTCCAAGTACGATGAATCCCTCTTGAAGAAAATTCAAACTTTAAGTCCTTTGGCTGAATAGTGCCGCATCTTATCTTGTGTTTTCGTATCTCCGATACCCCAAGTCAGAATCTGTTATTTGTGATTTTTGTTTAAAAGCTATGCCGACTACGTAGCGCCATATCAGGGCTATAACAAGTTTCAAAATGTACTCAAATGTTCAACAGGAAAAAAAGGAAACGAAAATTAAGTACAGATATAAATGCATTCGCGCACATAATCTAAGGAAATGCCCCTGGCATTGACCACTCCGTCTAATTTATCACACAGGAGATTTAAAAAAAAACATACATGAATACAAATTTAAACACAACTAAGGACACTAAAGCATGCATAAAAACAGACCTACATTATCAAAAACTGCTTTCGCATATCTCATTTCCCTAGAGCCAAAAATGCACTTACTACATGTACCCAGTTATCAATTATAAGAGAAAGTACGCACGACTTTATCAAACACATTAGAGGTGAATGGACCAGCAAGGCAGAAAATGACAGGAAGAAATGACAGAAAGCAAAGGAACAACGCATAAGCAAAGAGAGTGACAGAAAAGAGGAAATTTCTAGCACAGAATTTTCAGAAGGTGGGGGTACTATTTATACTGAAAAAGCCCCCAGCATCCCCACGGCGGGAAGTCAAAATCTGATATTAACATCTCTGATGTGTTCTTCTTAAGAGTTATGAAAGTTATAAAGATTTCATCAAAACTGACGACTTAAGAACTAAGTATACATGAAACAATTATGAAAGTTATAAAGATTTCATCAAAACTGACGACTTAAGAACTCAGTATACATGAAACAATGTACTAATATGAATATGTTTATACCAGTTCTGACTATGACAATCGATCAATCTTTGTTTAAATGCTTTCAGAAGTCCGTTTGGGCTTTGAACGCCTTGACTCTACACAACATATCAAATCCATATTTGATTAGAATGTCATATACTTGGCTTGCATAACAACTCTTTTCACTGTTATATAATGACGATAGCATTTCATTAGGTTTACGAGGATACTGATTATACCGATTCTAGTAAACCGGGTCCAGTAGTTTATGAATGAAGAAGACTGAATTGTGGACACTAAACAGCGCTGCTTCGCCATACATTTTATCATTTTATGTTCCAGGGTTAACATTCAGCAGCCTTTTTAATGCAAAAGTATAAGCTTTGTCAATTGCAATACATTGTTTTAAGCCCCAAATTTCAGCCCCATACAAAACGATGGGTTCTATTTATCCATCATACAATAAGAAAATAGATGCGGAAATTATCAAAAAAAAGCGCTTCTTTAATTTTTTTCCCTTTCAATGCTGTATTAATCAGAGCTTTAGAATATAAAAATCATGCACTGAAAAAAAAAAAAAAACGATGCTATTTTCAAGAGATCACAATTTCTGCAATGCATGCCCACATTTATCTATAAGAGACCTATATAAACCAACGTAGATTGAAACAGAGACAGAGAAATCGAAAAAGAGAAAGAAAGTGAGAATTAGTGAGTGAACGACTGAGTAACAGAGACAAAGATAGAGAAAGGGGGGGGGGAGAGGTAAGCGAATGAGTGAGTGAGTGAGACAGACAGACAGACAGAGAGAGAGACAGACAGAGAGAAGAGAGAGAGAGAGAGAGAGAGAGAGAGAGAGAGAGAGAGAGAGAGAGAGAGAGAGAGAGAGAGAGAGAGAAAGCAATCTTTTGCTCAAATCCGCACCTCATTTTCATCATTTTCTCCATTTGGAATATCTTTTTTAGTTTCTCTCTTTTCCTGTGTTTCTGTCCGTTTGTCTGTGTTCTTTCCTGTCTTTTCTTCTTTGATCTGTAATTCTCTCGTCAATTTGCAGGATCTCGTTTGTGCTCTTTGTCTATTAAAAAAGTATTATTGTGTTTTTCTTAACAGTTTCCGTCGATTTTCTCTGTCTTTGTTAATCTCCTCCCTCTCTTTTTTGTTCTTTTTGTGCTTCATTTTCTTGTTCTTGCTCCACTTTTTTATACGATTGTTGTTGTTGTTGCTGCTGCTGCTGCTGCTATTGTTGTTGACTCTATGGATGTTGTTCTTGTCCTTTCCCCTGTTTGGCTTTTTAGTTTTCTATATATTTTCACTATTCCATGCTGTTGATGATCCCCCCCCCCCTCCACATCATTTTCCTTCATCTCATCATCATCATCAGCAGCAGCAGCGGCATCCACATCATCATCATTATCATCATCATATGTGCCAGTATGCTACCAGCTACTACTAACAGTACGGCTGCGTCTTATTCCATCTAAAATTATGAGTTCTCATCTTGAAAAAGACAATGATATCAAAATCTCCACACTCTTATGTTTACACTTTTTTCCTGCGTGAACCGAGATCGAAATTATAAACACTTAAAGGAGAAGAAAGATGTAAAGGTGGAGGACAAGAGGAAGAAGAAGTAGCGGTAGTAGTATTCACAGAATAAAATGATGATGATGATGATGATGATGATGATGATGATGATGACGACGACGACGAGATGATGATGAGATGATGATGATGATGATGATGATGATGATGAGATGGATGATGATGATGATGATGATATGATGATGGATGATGGATGATGATGATGAGATGATGATATGAGATGATGATGGATGATGATGGATGATGATGATGATGATGATGGATGATGATGTGATGATGATGAAGAGAAGAAAAAAAGAATGGAGGGAAACAAAAGAAAAAAAGAAATATATAAAAAGAAAAAAAAGAAGAAAAAAAACCCAAGACGACTACAAGAAAAAGAAAGAAAAAAAGAAACGAAGAAGAAGAAGAAGGAAAAGGTGACCACGATCTGGAGGAGGAAGGAAGAGAAGGAGGAGAAGGAGGAGAAGGAGGAAGAAGAAAAAGAGAAGAAGATGAAGAAAAACAAAAACAACAACAATTACAACGCTAACAATACGATGAAGAAGAACACCGTCTAAAAGCACATAACGTGAACAGACGTAAAAAGATACAACGATACGAACGAACGAACGAACAAACGACCGTTCAATGCAACAGGGCGAAAAAGAACAAAAACAAATTTTCTTTAGGAAGGTATGGACACAAGATTTAACATGACACATGCAGTTTACAATCAGCTCTCAACAAAACCAACAGGTGACACAGGGAATGATTAATATTACTTATGAGGATAACAGACAAGCACTTGCATGTTTCTTTATCGCTGACCCTCGGCTAAAATGGGATCAAAGTAAGAAAAAAAGAAATAAAAATTAGAAGAAAATAAAGGAGGAAGAGGGGAATGAGAAGGAGGAGGAGGAGGAAGAAGAAGAAAAAGGAGGAGGAGGAGAAGGAGGTGGAAGAAGAGGAGGAGGAGGAGGAGGAAGAGGAGGAGGAGAGAAGAAGAAAACGAAGAAGAAGAAGAAAACGAAGAAAAAGAAGAAGAAGAAAAGAGAAGAAGAAGAAGAAGAAAAGAAGAGAAAAAGAAGAAAAGAAGAAAAAGAAGAAGAAAAGAAGAAGAAAGAAGAAGAAGAAGAAAAGAAGAAGAAGAAGAAGAAAGAAGAAGAAAAAAGAAAGAAGAAGAAGAAGAAGAAAAGAAGAAGAAGAAGAAAGAAAGAAGAAGAGAAAAGAAAAAGAAAAAGAAGAAAAAGAAGAAAGAAGAAGAAGAAGAAGAAAGAAGAAAGAAGAAGAAGAAGAAGAAGAAAGAAGAGAAAGAAGAAGAAGAAGAAGAAGGAAGAAGAAGAAGAAGAAAAAAGAAAAAAAAAGAAAAAAGAAGAAAGAAGAAAAGAAAAGAAGAAGAGAAAAAGAAAAGAAGAAGAAGAAAGAAGAAGAAGAAGAAAGGAGAAGAAGAAGAAGAAAAGAAAAAAAGAAAGAAGAAAAAGAAGAAAAAGAAAAGAAGAAGAAGAAGAAGAAAAAGAAAAGAAGAAGAAGAAAAAGAAAAGAAGAAGAAGAAAAAGAAAAGAAGAAGAAGAACCACAAGAATAAGAACTGAGAAGAAGAAAAGAGGACGATAATGAAATTCTTTAGAGAACGGGCCGTCTGCTCACGAGAAAGACAGGTGTTGGGCAGAGGTCATTTACGGACAATTGCGCTGTGCACCATATGTGATTACCACTAGAGACAGCGACAGAGAGAGAGAGAGAGACAGACAGACATACAGACAGACAGAGTCAGAGAAAGCGACAGACAGGCAGGCAGACAGAGAGAGACAGAGACAGAGACAGAGAGACAGAGAGAGAGAAAGAGAGAGAGAAAGTGACAGAGACACACATACATATACACACAGAGAGATACAATGAGACAGACAGAGACAAAGACACACAGAAAGAAAGAAAGAAAGAAAGAAAGAAAGAGAGAGAGCAAACGAGCGAGCGAATGAGAGAGAGAGAGAGAGAAAGAGAGATGTGACATTTTTACACTCTGACGTTTTATTGACAATAGTCTGTTGTAGCCTTTTTGTCACAAGGTACTACATATTTTATAACAATCTAGTGGCATAAGGACACAAAGATGACATGAAATGGGAATATCAATAGTACTGAGAAAGAGAGGTAGATAGGTTGCGAGTGAGAGACAGAGACAGAGACAGACAGAGAGAGAGAGAGAGAGACAGACAGACAAACAGACAGACAAACAGATAGACAGAGACAGAGAAACAGACAAAGAGTACAGAGAAAGAAAAAGAGAGACAGACAGACAGAGGGGGAGAGAGAGACTGAGAGAGAGAGAGAGAGGAGAGAGACAGAGAGAGGGGGAGAAAGAGAGACAGACGGAGACAAGACAGGTAGTTACTCACCCATCCATATATCCATTCATTTATGTATTCAGCCAGCCAATCAAGGAATAGAAAGACAATATAAAAAAAGAAAAAGGAAAAACAAAAATAAAAAGACATAAAAAAACGCTTTTCTTTGCATCCAGGATGACCATTACACACAGACAGAACTGACGGTCTCACAACCAGCCAGACAGCTGACCATCAACATCAGAAAAGTAAAGAGTTAGTGGTCCCGTCACGTCGCGTGTTTTTCTGTACAGGGATGATCGTAAACGCCGGCTGTGCTGTGATGATGGTTATGATGGCTGCCTGATATAGCACACGGATCACAAGTGTAGTGATGATGTTTATGATGGCTGCCTGATATAGCACACGGATCACAAGTGTAGTGATGATGGTTATGATGGCTGCCTGATATAGCACACGGATCACAAGTGTAGTGATGATGGTTATGATGGCTGCCTGATATAGCACACGGATCACAAGTGTAGTGATGATGGTTATGATGGCTGCCTGATATAGCACACGGATCACAAGTGTAGTGATGATGGTTATGATGGCTGCCTGATATAGCACACGGATCACAAGTGTAGTGATGATGGTTATGATGGCTGCCTGATATAGCACACGGATCACAAGTGTAGTGATGATGTTTATAGAATGGACTGAAGCTACGAACTGTTCAACAATCCACTTACGTGGGGATCCGTCATTAGCAATGATAAGAATAAGAATAAATAGCATGTATATAGCGCTATTCTCCCACACATAGGTAAGGACTCACAGCGCTTGACATTAATTAGTTCATACACACACATACACACACAAACACACAGCAATGAAGGATCCAAGCCGGAAATACTTCTAAAGGCAGTAAAGACAGTAACAGCACTGTCCGGGACTGAAACCCCTAAAGAGAAGAGAGAGAGAGAGAGAGAGAGAGAGAGAGAGAGAGAGAGAGAGAGAGAGAGAGAGAGACAGACAGACTGTTACGTGTGCTGGTATATTGCATCTTCTTGTATGCACGTCAGACATGGACCCTCATAGAGGATTTTGTAAGGCGAATCCAAGCTATGCAAATGAGATGTCATCGCAAAACACTAAACATCAGATACACCCATCATTATTACCAACCACGAACAAGTGCGCTAAACCACCGAGTGGCGTTCAGGACCATACGAATCCTGCTGATATCAGTTAAGAAAAGAAAAGTACAATGGTATGGTCATGCAACAAGATCCACAGGCCTTGCTACATCAGTCCTCCAGGGAACAGTTGTCAGTATACACAAAAGGGGCGAACTATCGTCATATGAATACAATATTATTTACCAAGCAGTGATCTTTAATGTGTCTCAACTTTTTTTTTATAGATATAAAGGCGTTAATCTACCTAAACAAGCAGAAAATTAATGCTGAGGTGAAGACAGTATTTAAAAAAAACACGATGGAATGACAACACTGCGGAATGAACGGAGAAATCATTCACAGAGACTCACGCTTTAGCACGCTTGTACTCGACATAGCTGTTTGGTGAACAGTTTCTTGGAGCAGTATCCCGATGACTCTTCACGGAGTTAAGGGAGGAGAACTAGAAAGACAGCACACAACGGATGTCGCTGTTACTGACAATAAATGGCCAAACTGTTAACCAGCCAGTAATCAACCAACGAACCAGCCAATCGACCATCAAAGTAACCAATCCTCCTCCTAAGTAACCAGCCAACCAACACACCAACAAACCAACCAGTAAACAAACCAACCTGCCAACCAATCAACCAACTTGACGACAAAACAACCAGGTTGTGAACCAACCAACCAAGCAACAAGTCTGTCAATTAACCAAGGAACCAACAAACCAGCCAAACAAAGGCCAGCCAGTCTCTTAACCAACCAACAATCAGCCTATCGACTAACCCCAACCAACCAACAGCCTCCTGATCAACCAACCAACTAACCAATTCATCAAGAGAGAGAGGAGAGGAGAGAGAGAGAGAGAGAGAGAAGATTGAGAGGACAGACAGACAGACAGACAGACAGACAGAGAGAAAAAATAGGAATAGGAATACGAATGTGAGTTATTCAGTATAGGCTTAAGCTCGTTACTGAAGGGGGAGGGATTACACTTATAAAACATTAAACTATGACACTGTGCACAGGAAAGCCAGCATAACCTTTTTACTACTACTACTACAATTACACACATACACATCATGCACACGTACCCCTAAAGAGAAAGAGAGAGAGAGAGAGAGAGAGAGAGAGAGAGAGAGAGAGAAAGAGAGAGAGACAGACAGACAGACAGAGAGACAGACAGCGAGCGCACGCGCACATGTGTATGGCGTATGTGCGTCTGTGTGAGCGAGAGAGACAGAGAGAGAGAGAGAGAGAGAGAGAGAGAGAGAGAAAGAGACAGAGAGACAGACAGAGAGAGACTGAGAGAGAGAGAGAGGATGTGCGTCTATGTGTGGATGTGTGTTTGTGACTGGTGTCTGGAAATAGCTGTGTCTGGGAGTGACACAGAGCAGTCAGCATTAATGATGGAAATAAATTCCATCTTTGACTCTCTTTATCGCTTCTCTGTCTGTCTCTGTATGTTGATGACCATAGAAATGATTGAGTCTATCTATAAGAGAGAGAGAGAGAGAGAGAATGAGAGAGAGAGAGAGAGAGAGCGAGACAGAGAGAGGAGAAGAGAGAGAGAGAGAGAGAGAGAGAGAGAGAGAGAGAGAGAGAATTATACGATTCGATACGATGCATTTTCTCCTTTGGCAAAATATGATTATTTTATTAAAATCGTCGTCTAATACCTAATCTTTGCTCCACAGAAACCAGTAGTGAAAAAGACAGACAGAAAGAGGGCGGGAGAGAGAGAGAGGAGATGAAGAGACAGAATGAGGGAGGGAAAAGGAAGGAGGCGATGACAAAATGAGAGAGAACGAGAAAGAAATGAATAGAGAAGGAAATATCCGAGAAAAAGTGAGAAAAAACACGAACACGAACAAGAACATTTGTTTTTCTTTTCGAGGGTGGTTGAATAAGTAAAATAATATTTCTAAGTACATTTTACGCGATGAAAGGTCTTTATTAATACACATAAGCTATAACACACAAAACATCAAAATGATGCATAATTTGAATGTTGACTGTGTTGAGAGAGAGAAAGAGGCGGGGAGAGAGTGAGGGAGACAGGGCAGACAGACAGACAGACAGACAGAAGACAGACAGACAGACAGACAGAAGTGACAGCGAAACATTGTGAAATGTAGGATATCATACAATTTGTCTTTATCAATTCAAAGATAATTTCCATGAATACACAAGAACTGACGGCAGCAAGCAATGCAATCTTGTACATGTGATAATTCATACCACAGAAAACAGGTCACTGAACTGAATTTCGAGAACGAGAGAGACAGAGCAGAAGAGAGACAGAGAGACAGAGAGACAGAGAGACGAGAGAGAGAGAGGAGAGAGAGAGAGAGAGAGAGGACAGAAGAAACGAGAGAGAACAGACGATTTTATTAGAAGCGTAGAAAGGGAAAAATAAAAGGAGATCAGACAGGGAAAAGAAGTGGAGGGCCAAGCAAGGAACAGAAGACAAGAAACGAGAAGGGTATAGATAAAACAAGACAATCAAGGTTGTAGAACATCAGAGACGAATTTTACTTCATTTAGTGCCATAGCCGCGCTTGAAGGGGCGTAAATTCTTATTAAAACCACATTGGAATGATCTGGTCAGACAACAGGAAGACAAAGCGTCAGCTACAGCGAGACGAGAGAGAGAAGAGAGGAGAGAGAGAGAGAGAAGAGAGAGAGAGAGAGAGGAAGACAAACACAAAAGAACACACACACACACACACACACACACAAACACAGAAACAGACAGACAGACAGGCAGGCAGCGACAGAGACAGAGAGACATGAGAGAGAATCAGACGATTTCTTCATTAAGGGCATAGCCTCGTATGAAGTGGAGTAAATTAAAAACACCAGGAAGATCAACAGACAACAAGAAGACAACACCACAAGCAGGAACATCGTCAGATCACTCTTTAAGCCACGGACAGACCAGGACGTCTCCCATCTTCTGTCCAGAGAGCAGCAAGTGTTCCTGCTGAGGCTTAACACCGGCCACGACCGACTGAAAGCCCACACGAACAGCATAGTCAAGCTGATGTCTTCACCAACCTGCCCCCTGCTGGCAAGACAATCAGACAACTGAATAGACATTGCAGCGACACGAGACGTGACCGACAAGAAATACTTCTCTGGACACAAAGTTCGATGGCAGCCTACAGGAACCAGAGAAAACGGCCATATTTATACCAGATGTGGCCTGACCAATGAAAACGGCGAACGAAAGAAGAATTAACAAAACATGTACACTTTAAGCCATAAAGATGTTGGAAACCCATTTCCACAATTCATAAACGCAGTTCAAACGATTCTGCTGCAAACATACAAGATGATAAAACGAAACAAATAAACAAAAACTACGCGTCCTTGAAATATCTCTTATGAGTGTCAGACATTTATACAAATTACCGCCATTTTTTTTCGTTTCTTTGTTATTTCCTGTTGAGGTAAACATAGTTACTTGTATCTTTGTGGGCAATCCCAATAATTTCCGGAATGAGTTTTTTTCTGAGATCAGCGATAGCAGGGCACCCACAAAACAAGATACATTTAATCGTTAGTGGCACAATTACACAATTTTCATGATCCAAAACAAGTGTGACTGCCCGCGCCCAAGCAAACAGGAACCAGAAGAACAAGAAAACCAATATAAGCGCGTATCCAACAAAACAAAACAAAACAAGCGCAAATTTTCGGCCAACTAGCCTTTGTCAAGCGCGAACGCACGGTCACAAACAGATCACAAACACCAAACAATGGATAATAAAAACGGGACTAAAAACTTCCCTGGCGCCTCGTCCAGGGGTAAGAAGGGGACCATTTGCGCTTGTTTTGTTTGGTTTTGTTGGATACGCGCTTATAGGTTTTCTTGTTCTTCTGGTTACAATTTTCATGTCAAACTATTTTCACCAGAAGCTGTATTTCTAAGAGAGAGAGAGAGAGAGAGAGAGAGAGAGAGAGAGAGCAGAGAGACAGAGACAGAGAGACAGAGACAGAGACAGACAGTCAGAGAGACAGACAGACAGACAGAGAAGGCACATTCTGCCAGTCAGATAGTGACAGTCTCAAAAACAAACAAACAAACAAACAAACAAAAAAGAAGACAATACCGGGGAGAAAAACCCCTGCTCTTCATCCAGGGTATACCAAAGTACTCTATGCTGACACAGGCCAGATCACAGACATCGATAGGGAAATACGCAACTGAATATCATAATCTGTATGCTGATGGCTACACGGGCTGACGAATATGCATAGCTAAATAAAGTTGCTGTGTCATTCAACTTGCTTCACTTCATTGTGTCGCCTAATTTCAATGATTAGAAAAATAGAAGCTGTTTCATCAACAGCGACGTAACAGTTCTATTCACCGTGATCTTTCAACTTTAGCAGCATCTAAACATGCGACTTGTCTTGTGCTGATTATCACAACTCTCTGCTCTCTGGCTTGCCCTCTTTTTCCGTCGTACGTCTTTAGCGTAATCTGTATCTGTAGGATACATCACTGTCGCCAAGGTTTACGGCATTATCGCGACGGGTGGGGGTATGCGCAGCTTAGCAGGTTCGCTGTTTGGATGTTATCAGTCTTTCAAATCTTTCAAGAGTTGGAGCTCTCACGGTGTTTTCCTCTAGATGGTTCCGGTCTCTTACGGTGCTAACAAAATATGACTGTTTGAACTGCTCTGTCTGGCATCTGCTGACTTGGAATGTTCTCGTGTTGTTTCTTATGTAATTTGAGATCGCGCTAGGGTATCGTACTGGTCGCCAGATGTTCGTGGCCTTATGAGTCTTCCTGGTGTGTATTCAGAATTTTGCCGCCCGTCTTGCCCTTCATAAAAAAAGGCGTGTTCTTGTCACTCCCTTGCTTCACTTTCTCCACTGGTTGCCTGATTCTCAAAGAATTTCATACAAAATCAATAAATCATGTTACCAATGTATTTATGGTATTGCACCTATTTATATTTGTGATCACCTCCAAATGTACATCCTTGCCCAACATCTCCATTCTGCTTCTGATCACTACTTGTTTACAAATTCCTCAATATAGATGTTTCAAAGCAGGCAGCTGCCCATATAATGGTCCAAACAACTGGAACGAGCTTCCCCCGTCTCCTCGACTCTCTCTTCCTTCAAAATTAACCTGAAGACACATTTTTTTTATCAAACGGTAAATTTCTCCTTTATGTTCCCACCCCCTCGTCTCACTCCCCGACTGTCCTCATTGCGAGTGAACGTTTCAGCAAATAATGAGTGTGCGCTTTGATATTATTTGCTAATCAATATCTGGCGCCTTATGATAATTATTATCATTATCAGTATTAGCATTATCAATTTAAAATCAGCCTGAACAGAGAAGTTTACAATTACATAAAGTGCCTGTGCTTAGGATTGAAACAGAAAAAAACTGAGTCTTTAGGAAAAGCTCCCATTCTGGTCAGTAATACACAAAAGGGGCCAACTATCGTCATATGAATACAATATTATTTACCAAGCAGTGATCTTTAATGTGTCTCAACTTTTTTATAGAGATAAAGGCGTTAATCTGACTAAATAAGCAGAAAATTAATGCTGAGGTTATCACCGGTCTAAAATTCACCACGTTGCCAATCTGTTTTAACTATCTCCCTGTCTTTGTCTTTATCTGTCTGTCCGTCTGTCTGTCTGTCTGTCTGTCTGTCTGTCTGTCTGTCTGTCTCTATCTGTATATATATATGCTCAGATCACATGGTGTGTGGTCAGCAAAGAAAACTGGTCGTGCTTTCATCACCCTTTTTGACCTCAGGCGTCCAGAGTTACGGACCATGCAATAGACTGGGCAGAAGTCCAGAAATTCTCATCAACAATACCCTTTGCCCTATACACACCATGGCAGAGATGTGAACAGACTGAGGAAACCAGTGACAGAACTGATGGCTGAGATCTTTCTTATTTTTCTCTTCTTCTGTCTCCTTCTCCAGCACCTACTCTTCTTCTTTCTTTCTGATCTTGTTCTTCTCCTCCTGTTCCTCGTTTTTCTTCTTCTTCTTCCTCCTCTCTTTGGTGTTTCCTTCGATCTGTCTTTTTTATTCTTCTTCTTCTTTTTTCAATCTCTCCCTTTAAAAAAATGCAACCAAACAAAAACAACAAAAAGGGGACGGAGATTCTTTCATATCGACCGGAGAGAGAGAGAGAGAGAAATAGAGATATGCGTGCGTGCGTGCGTGCGTGCGTGCGTGTGTGTGTGTGAATGTGTGCGTGCGTGCGTGCGTGTGTGTGTGTGTGTGTGTGTGTGTGTGTGTGTGTGTGAGTGTGTGCGTGTGTGAACAAAAATGTGTGAACTAGATTTGCTCAGCTCTTTCTTTTTAACCAAATTTTGGTCAACAGTGTGGACTGCTGAGTCTCAAAACCATATGTTTACAGAGTAAAGCTTCAAAGTACCATGGGCGGAGAAAAAAAGCCTGAAATCAATATAGTCTGAGGACTAAGGGATAGCACTTTCTCAGGATCCTCTAACAGTCTTTACATTCTCTTGTCACTTTGACAGTCTACCACATGTCCCTGATTTACGACGTTTTCTTTCGTCTAAGGCTTCCCCGAGGTTACAGTGACCTTGAGAAGTACAAAATCAGGATTTTCTGTCGTGAATGTTTGTTTTAAAGTAGAGACTGATAGAATGGCTTGACTATCTTTACTGCTTCTTTCTTTCAAACTTTATTTGTACTTGTTCGTGTTTACTTTTTTTTTATCCTTCTTTCTTCCCCTCCAGTTTCACAAGAGAACTGATTCAAAGACACTGCAGTAACAGAAACACACACATGCAACACACACATACCCCCCCCCCCACACACACACACATACGCACGCGCGCGCACACACACACACACACACACACACACACACACACACACACACACACACACACACACACACACACACACACATAACGCTTGGATGAAGCAGTTTTCTCTCCCTTTGCTTTGATTTCGATTTGATGGGAATTAATTTTCTTTGATTAGCAAGCTGTGCGTTTTTCGTGTCATTAAGCAGGGATTTCCTGTGACTGAGAACATTTCTGTTTGTGTTTTGATTTTCGTTTGTTTTGCATTTTCTGTTTGTATTTGGACTGATGGAATTACTCTGGGAACGCCTGTCCGATTTGTTGCAGATAATATTCGGAGCAGATTTTATGAGAATATTTGCCGGTTATGTTAGACGAATGTCATCGTAAGGGAAACCAAAGGCATGTAAAGTACGCAATAAATAACAGCAACAACATCATCAACAATAAAATCAGCAGCATCATGGTCATTATCATCATCGTCGTCGTTGTCGTCTTTTGAATTTTCTTCGAGAAGGATTCAACACGTACGGACAAGCGCATACGCGCCCCATCCTAAAGAAAACCCTGAGAGCTGGCAAGGTCTTGTGGTGACGCGGGCAGGTTAGGAAAGGAATCTATGAAAGGCTTCACTTCAATTCACTTCACTTCACTTCAGCTTATTTGGGTCCGTTGTTGGACATAAGCCTTCCTCATCACACGCCACTGTTGCGGTTAACTGCTGTTCTGGTCCATTGTTTGTCGAACTTTTCTAGATCGTCTCGCCATCTGGTTCTCTGGAGACCTCTGTTCCTTTTTGGCTTCGAGGGATCCAGTGCGTCACTTTGGTGGTCCATCTGTTGTCAGATCTCCTAATGACATGACCAGCCAGTTCCACTTTCGTTCACAAACTGTGTCTATTACGTCTTGGACCTTCTTTTTCTTCTTACCCATGCCATCATTTTCCGGTCCTTCCAGGTGATTCCCATCATGATCCGTTCGTGGGCCTTTTGCATGGTTTGCAGTTTTAGGAGCTGATGTTTTGTCAGGTTCCATGTTTCGGCATGTTTCCATGTTTATGCATGTGTCGTACACTCGGCGTTTCAATACAATCGGCAAATCTTTATTTCTAAAGATGCGCTTGCTTAACCGAATGCTTGCCATCCGAGCGTAATGCGACGTCTGATCTCTTGTTCCTTAGAGGAACATCGATGTATACTGATGAAAGACTTAGCTGACACCATTAAAACGATTTGAGTGTAAATTCAAGATGGGTAACGAATAGGCAAGTTTTTGTGATGCAGGCTAACACAGAACTGGGGACTTCAATCATGGCGCCCAGTTTCAGTTTCAGTTTCTCAAGACGACGTCTCCACGTTCAGAAAAAAATTCCATATGTACTAACGTCACAGGTGCCATATGTATGGTGATCATGGCAAAGCCTTAAGCCTGCACATAAACCTATGAGCTGTCCAGATCCTCAGGCCCTATCTAGCCTATGTTTTACCTAGTCTATATCTTATGATGGTATTGTTATCAGCCTATCATTGGAATAATCTTGGTTACATGTTAATGACATGTGTATTTGTGTATCTTATCTTCAAAAAAGGAACATACATATAAAGTAAATAAATAAATAATTAAATGTCCGAATCACAACACAACTAGCTATTCTGTATAAACTCGTTTCAAATGACAGAAAGCCCTACCCCATGGCCCAGTCAATGCACAAAGCCTGAGCTTTATATCAGCTATGTGAAGACAATATTTTCTTATTCGTAGCCCCATCAGTCTGTCGTTCACTGGTGCCGTGACCAGGACCGTCCACAGCTTTGTTATCACAGTTAGATAATCTGGGAGACAAAATGTGTGGCCCGGCCGAGTGTCAAATCCACGATCTTTTGATTATCAACATACAGCTTCGACAAACTCTAAAACTATTTTTTTGAAAAACTCTCGTTGTCCATCATCATCATGATCACAACATCATAGTCATCATCACTATCGTTATCTCTCTTCCTCTGCCTTTTTTCTTCCCTGTGTCTTCCCCAGAAGAAAATTAAACATCATATATCTGTCACGCTCCGGAGATTTTCTGGATGCATGTGTGGATAAATGTATGTGCGTGCGCATGAGCATATGCAATTGTTTGACATCCTGTTAACATTTTGAAAATTGCGATTATCCTTTTTAAATGTTTCCTTTAATACATTTTATTCTTTCGTGTTTGTTTTATGAAAATTGATATTTTTATGAAGCAGTTCTGGTTTTATTCATAATTTATTTGTTTTTTTAAATTTCTGAGTTTCTGTGTTATTACCATTCTTGAAATGTCAGTACAGCAATTACGTTAAACTGACAATAGACGGTGATTTTTTTTATCATGAATGCGTGCAAATATTTTCAAAGTTGTCATGTCATGAAAATGCATTTTTTGTACAGCAATTACTTTGTTCATGCTCATCGCGTTGCAAAAGCTAATCGTCAAACAATTGATCCGTGTAATTCTCTCTCTCTCTCTCTCTCTCTCTCTCCTCTCTCTCTCTCTCTCTCTCTCGCGCGCGCGCGCGCGCGCGCAGAACAATGCTGATAACGCAGGTGTCGCAGCTTCGATCCTTGAGCGAGCCACAGTTTCCAGAAACTGGGTGACTTTTGTAACAGTGCTATAGGACACAAGATCTAATACCTCGAGTTCAATCCCAGCCTACCCCCTTGGGGATGCAGGGGCTCTTTCGGTATAAACAGTATCCTCACTCTGTACTAGAAATTTCTTCTTTTCTGTCACCCTCTTTGTTTCTCCCTTATTCCTTTGCTTTCTGTCGTTTCTTCCTATTACTTCTGCCTTGCTGGTCCGTTCACCTGTATGTGTTCGATAAAAGTCTTAACCTCTTTCCCGTAGGATTGATAATTGGATACATGTATCAAATGCATTTTTGGCTCTAGGGAACTGAGATGTGCGGAAGCAATCTTCAGTAATTTAGGCTCGTTGTTATATATGTTTTAATGTCATTAGTAATATGTTTAAATTTGTAATCAGGTATGTTTTTTTAAATCCACTATGTGATAAATTGGAAGGAGTGGCCCAAACGCCAGGGGCATCTCCTTAGATTATATGTGGGAATGCACTGAATAGTACTTAACTTTCTTTTCCAGTTTTTCCTGTTATAGTATTGTGTATGTCTTGAAAGGGTTATAGCACTCATATGGCTCTATGTAGTCGGCTGGGTGTAAAACAATATAACAATAATGATAAAATAATAATTCCAGCCTGCAAAATAAAAAAACCTCTGTCTGTTCACTGCCAATATTAATGTTTTAATAATCCTTGTGGTGCGAGATTTGTGCTTCATAGCTCCAGTCTCCCACTCTATATCAAAGCCTTGCCAGGGCACAAGGCAGGTCACACTGATACCACCAAAATGAATGGAACAACAAGACAGGCATCTTGTTCTTGTTTTGTATTATCGTCCCAGTGTGCTCACGATTAGGGACTGTCTTGAGGATGAACCGTGCCATATATTGAAGAAGCAGAGCGATGTCTTGTACTTTCCACAGGCAGCGAACAATCCAGCGTTTATTTTGCAAGCTTGGACCGTACTCGAGCGTAAGATCTGGAGTCCAGTGATGTATTAAATGAATCAGTCAGCCTGTTATAAAATTCAGTGGCCAGCATAGGTTTAAACCCACGATCTCCGCTTTATCAGCACTGTGAGTTAATGGATAGCCGACGCCATGAACGTGAACGCGAAACCCAACAATCCGTAACTCTTAATCTCTCTGTACCCTATTCGCGCTATCCATGTGTTCCATGCATTGACCGACTCTGCCCATCCCCCTCTCTCAATCAATGAAATACAAACTTCAAATTGTAGATAAGTGATGATATTTATTTCCAACTCAACTACGTCGCGAAATATAACAAATTGATCTGAATCATTCATTTCTTTGCCTCTTCCGGTTTACCCCTAAACACACACACACACACACACACACACACACACACACACACACACACACACACACACACACACACACACACACACACACACACACACACACACACACACACACACTCACTCTCCTCTCTCTCCACACAACCACTCTCTCTCTCTCTCTCTCTCTTCTCTCTCTCCCCCTCCTTGATGTTAACACGGGAGTTCTGAATGTGTGTGTTTGTATCTGTGTTACAACATAACAACAGAACTAATAATAAACAATACAATACAATACAATACAATACAGTACAATAATACAATCATATGCTTTATCAATCTTTACAAGGAAATTGCATGTCTGCCAAGCGCATGACAGAGCACACAGAAATCATGGCAGAGCTCTAATCATACGAACCACAGAAAGAATATAATCACAAAAACATATGCCTATCTTACTCTTAGTCTCCTATCCTCCAACCGCCACCCATATTCACCCAGCCCTTTCCTCCACACCACAAACACATGCACATACATACCCAAACACAATCACAGACAAACACACACGTGCAGATGCATCTAATCATCATACCCCCCCCCCCCCCCCATAATCTCTACCCTCTCCATCTCCATACACGAACGCAAAAGGAGGGCAATAACAGCAATTTTTTCTCCTCCCTTAATTCTGTTTAGTCATTGGACAGCCGCGCTAAAAAAAATATATATAAAAAAACCACCAGATTCTTCCAGTTCTGTCGGTTGTGTGCCAAAGCCTGGATCACTGCAAAGGATTATTTGATCCATCTGCAATGTTAATACTTTTTCATTTTCCTTGTCTTCCAATCGTTTCCTTCTTGTCTTCCCCTTAGTCTCCATTGACGGCGCAGCTTAAAAGTCCTGACCAACACCGCAGGTGTCTGTATCTCTCAGACCTGGGTGACGCCAGGATATATCATAAAATGAAGCGTAGCGTGCAGCGCTGTTAATCAGTCTCAATCCCAAAATGCGGTCTCAGTCGGAAAATGCAAACAAAACAGCATCATCACTATTATCTCCATTCTCATCGCATGATTGTGATAAATTGTACTCGATTCTATAGCCCCTCATATGATTTGACAGTGACCCCAGTCTCAGTGGCTGTGGAGGCGTCCTGGAAAGACAAACTGAGCGGTTTGGTGGTAGTAACACAGGATCGGTACAGAAAACAGGGTAGCATGAAAATGTTTTAAGCATGAAACGTATCAAATGGTAGATCATTCAAATTGTTTAACAGTAATATTATTAAGGTGCTTAATCTTGATATCTGAATCAAATCTATCTAAATCAAATCTATCTATCTATATCTATCTACTATCTATCTATTATCTATCTATCTATCTATCTATCTTATCTTATCTTATTATCTATCTATCCGTCTGTTTGTCTGACTGTCTGTCCATCTATCTATCTATCTATTTACTGTATCTACCTACCTACTATCTCTATCTATCCGTCTCTCTTTGTCTGTCTGTCTGTCTGTCTATCTATCTATCTATCTATCTGCCTGTCTGTCTGTCTGTCTATCTGTCTGTCTACCTACCTATCTCTCTCTCTACCTACCTGTCTCTCTCTACCTACTATCTACCTATCTAGATAGATATAAATGGGCTGCACATGCGCAAGTGTGTTTGTGTATGTGTACACAATGACTCACTAAATGATTCAGTTCGTTCAATAAGAAACAGATGAGAATAATGGGATTGAAGTTTTTGCCTCCCATCAGAAAAATCCAGATCTAAGATCACTATCGTGAACAGACATTAAATGAAAGATTCCTTCCTTCCTTCCAGCTTTTGCACTTCTAAAGTTCACTTCAATCTGAAGAAAAGCTTCAGACTGCATAAACCGTAACCTTTGGCAAGGACAATGGTAAACTATCAGAACAATGAAAACGGAATTTCAGTGTTGTCACAAGTTCATGAACAAGTGCTGTTCACGCACCATCCTAAAAAAAGCGCTGACCTTACACTGGTTTTTTTTTTTTTTTTTTTTTTTTTCAACGCCTGTGTGACCTTGTCTTCTGTATCACGTCTGCTACACCCACGCATTCTCTTAGTCCTCGACAACCCTCCGTTTTGGGCTAAACTTAGAAAAGATCCAACTTATTTGTCTGAGATAATCATGCTAACATTTTTTTGTCTCTCCCCTCTCTCTCTCTCTCTCTCACACACACACACACACACACACACACACACACACACACACACACACACACACACACACACACACACACACACACACGCACACACTTTTTTTTGGTCTAAAAGCACATATGTGAACAGACGTTAAAAGAAATAACGAACGAACGAACACACACACACACACGCACGCACATACGCACACACACGTGCACACACACACTCATACAGAGAGAGAGAGAGAGAGAGAGAGAGAGAGAGAGAGAGAGAGAGAGAGAGAGAGAGAGAGCTATAAAAAGATAATCGAGACTTAAAATAAACGGATCAATCTTTTGGCCGTTAGAGTTTACAATGTGGTGAGCTGAATAATTATTGCACAAAAATACATTCTAATGACGACCATGTAAATATCTGCATGCACCCTCGACCACACACACACACACACACACACACACAACACACACACACACACACACACACACACACACACACACACACACACACAGACACACACACACACACAATATATATATATATATATATATATATAACGCACACACACGCACACACTCACTCAAGCACACACACACAAACACACACACACAAACATGTACGGACGTGCATATACACACACACCTGAAGCAGAAGTGAGATCGTGACAGACGTCGGATGTTCAATATTTTTTTGAGAAAAAGAGGCAGAGAACATACACGAGAGAGGAAATGAGATAATAACAATGACGATGATGATGATGATGAGGAGGAGGAGGATGGTGACTACAATTGACGATGACGATGGTGCTGATCTGATGTTGACGATGTTACTACTCTAGATTATTTATATCCTGTATTTATATCACCAACGATAACAGAACACATACGCAAAATTATCAAACAAGTCAACTAAACACAAATTACATCCGATCAATTACTCAGGCATGCAAACAATAAAACAAATAAACCAAGAATTCCCAAAACCAAACCAAATAAACAAGCATCCTTTAACCACAATGCGGTCATGGAGGACAGCAGCAAAAAACAAAAACGGATACGATTAAGATATAACATGAAGTAAAAAGAATTTGTATCAGGCCAACAGAAAAACGTACATTTCAAACCGCACACTCAAACGGTCAAAAATCAGAATTTCAGAACATTTGATACATTTTGCTAATTTCAATTGATCTTTTTCCTTCCAAAAATGAAGTTGCACAATGAAAACACTGATTTAATTGAGATATTTTTGTGGAATAAATTTCAGTCGGCCGTGATGGGATTCAGAACATTCAAAAATAAAGTGAAATTCGACGCCTAAAGCATTGTCATCACAAATTTTACATACTGTGCTTTGTCTGTCTACTCCTTTGCGTATGCCTATATCAATCTCAAGCTAATGACAGCTGTATCAAAATTTAATCAAAGGGAAAAACAAAGATCTGGTATCTATGTGATATATTTTTTTCTATTCCAAATCTGCCAAATGTTGATGTGATATGCATTTACTACTCCTTTCGAAAGCTCACTTTCAGACTTGCAGATAAAGATCCTACATTTTTACAAAATGTGTACCTGTTTCAAAAACTCTGAGGTTTCCAAGGAAAATCAAAACATGTCTCTATCAATATTGCCAGAACACAATTTATCCAGTCTGAAAATCAAATACTGTTTACATATAAATCACACAGACGTCCGTATAATTTAACAGAGTATTTCTCTGCATTGTCATATGACAAGAGGCTACACCAAAAGATCCATTTTACGATAAACCAACAGTGAAACTGGATATTACCCCGTTTCACCATACTCAATCTCAGTCATAACATTTCTCGTTTATTTTAACAAATGTTTAAAACCCTGAGTTGCAATTTCTCATGGAAGTTCATGTTCTCACGCATCCTTAATTCACACAGATGTATAGGTACAACAGTTGTGTTAACTTTGGAACAACACTGACAGGCAAGTCTTGATTTCTGGCTGTCTGCAAAAAAAAAAAAAAAAAAAAAAAAGCTTTCTGAACTCGACCGTGTGCAGTTTTTTTCTTTTATTCTCATAAAATGTACCAGTTCGATAAAATTAAGCCCTAAGTATTTGAAGTATTCACAATTTCAACAGTTTTTATCCATGGTAAAAGACATCATGTCGATTATTTCGTCCATTAAAAACAATTATTTTGGGTTTCTTTCCATTAACTTTTACTTTCAAACGGGTGCGATAATCGTGTAGTGTATCTACAGGCTTTTGTAAATCTCTCATCGAATCTGAAAATCAAAGTGTATCATCAGTGTTATGCAATAATAGGAACGGAATGTAACGATCTACATTAGAGGCACCGAAGTCATTATCAAATGGAAAGAACAACTGTGTAACAAATATTGCTCAAAATCATTCGAATACAGCACGCGTGCACGCACAGACACATACACACTTGTGCGGGCACACAACCAACCAACAAAAACTAAACCAAACAAAACATACAAGAGCATTTCCCTGCAAAACAATACAGAGTACATATGAATTCCTAAGATAATGATAATCAACTAGATAGCTAAATAAATAAATAACTCCATCGCTAATTCATGTCAAACTCCACCAAATAAACGGTGATAGCAATTTTATTAAAAGCCTTTCCGTTTCCAATACTATATATTGGACATCAATTTTGTTCTGATAAAAGTCGATAAAATGAAATAAAGAAGGAAAGAAGTCGAAGAAAATGAAGGAGATGGCAGAATAGGTAGATGAGACGAAGAAAGAAGAGGAGGACAAGAACAATACGAACAACAATAATAATAATAAACACTGAAAAGAAGAAAAGAAAGGAGAAGAAACAACAACAGCAACCACAACAACAACAACAACGACAAAAGCAGAAAAAAGACGAAGAAAAAGAACAAGACTGAAAAAAAGAAAAAA
>JAPXFY010000015.1:42782865-42797865 GCA_030674185.1 Monoplex corrugatus | reverse complement strand
GTTTTTTAGGCCCCGTTAACACAGCTGGTTAGAGCACCATACTGATAACGCAGGGTTTGTAGGTTCTTTTCTCGGTAGGGTCACACCGATTCTTCCCCACTAACAGGTGACTTTAATAGACGTAGACTTAAAATCTGATGTTTTCAGTCAATCCTGGCCGAACATAAAAAAATGGCTGTTCGCTGTCCATCTTCTTCATGCTGCAATCATTCTGGTGATGTCAGTTTAGTGCATCACAGGTCACGTCCCTCTATCCCCATCCCCAGTCCATCCACATCAAGACCTCTTAAGCGCACAGTTTTTTTTTTATCAGGTTCAAAGAGTGTGCCACACAACTGCTAGTAAACCTTCGAGCGAATCAAGAGCTTGCCAGAGCACAGGATGTCGATCAAACTCAAGAAATATGCAAGAGAACTGCTGGTAAAGTTAGGTGAGCGCGTAAGGAATTGTCCGAGCGTAGTGAGTCCAGTTTGAAAAAAAAAAACCCTGCAAACTCAAAACTCAGACACCTTTCCTTTTTCGTCTTTAACACATTTCATCACACCTTAGAATCGGCACATATCTGACCTAAAACTGCTCCAAACATTGTCGGCAAGACATTAGACATTTACTCTCAGAACAATTCTGTCTAAACACAATAAAAAAAAAAGATAATGAATCATAAACAATGCATATTTCTCTGCTTAATGACACGGAGAACACATAACTTGCTCATCAACAAAATGACAGAAAAATATCGTAAATGTCATCAAACTCGAATGAAACAGCGGGAGCAAACATTTACCTCAAAGCCTTTGCGTTTTCATTACGGCAATATCTAGGACATCGGTTTGGTTTTGAGGAGATGATGATGAGGGAAAGAAAGAAAAAAGAGAAAACCAAAAAGAGAAAAAATAAGAAGAAATTTACAAAAAGAAAAAGAAAGACAGGGAAAACAAGACGAAAGGAAGGGAAAAAACAAAGGAAATAAGAAAAGAAGAAAAACTGAACTTCGAAAGAAAGCAGACAGTCAGAAGGAAAGAAGAAAGAAAGGAAAAGGAAGGAAAAAAAAGAAAGAAAGAAAGAACGTGAAAAGAATGAAAGGACAAAGAGAAGCGGTAGAGGGAGAGAGAGACAGAGAGAGAGAGGGCAGAGAGAGAGAGAGAGAGGAGAAAGAGAAAGAGGGAAAGGAGAGAGAGAAAGAGAGAAAGAGGAGAGAGAGAGAAATACAGAAAAAGGGAGAGAAAGAAATGGAGACAAAGAAAGAGAGAGAGAGAGAGAGGGAAGGAAACAGACTGATAGATAGACACATAGATAGATAGGTGCTGCTGCTGTTAATACAAACCACCGCCGCTACTATTACTACCATCACAATCATCAGCACCACCATTATCGCCACCGCTACTACTGTAACGACTACCACCACCAGCAACGCCACTACCATCAACATATATATATATGTTGTGTTGTGTGTGTGTGTGTGTGTGTGTGTGTGTGGTGTGTGTGTGTGTGTGTGTTGTGTGTGTGTGTGTGTGTGTTGTGTGTGTGTGTGTGTGTGTGTGTGTGTGTGTGTGTGTTATATGTTATATGTTACAACAACAGCAGTCAACATCCAGGGAAAAAGATGAAGCATTGTTCATTACATTCGAACATACAAATCTACATGCACAATTTCATAGTAAAACATACTACACAAGTGTAGGAGCGTTTAGATGGACAAGCTACAAAACAGACCTATTGCTGACAGAAGACCTACGGTTTCAGACTAGATATAAAAGCGGTAAGGGAGTCAGAGTACGGAGCTTGTCAGAGAGACTGTTTCACGTCGTTTGGGGCTTTTGACAAGCAAAAAAATGTGTCCGTGAATCTTGGTTCTGGCATGAGGTATCCTGAAAGTCGAGTATCAGAGGAAGAGCGAAGCTAGGGAGACGAAGTGTAGATGTGGACGAGTTGAGAAAGATACTCTAGTCCTGAGTCGGTGATAGCAGAAAGCGTCAGAGTTTATAGATTGTAGTCTATCCGGTCCTTGTCACAACAGGCAAGCTGGACGGACTTGCGCAGTGGATGAAAACTGAGAGGTGGGAGATGTACTTGCAGCGACAAAAGATAGATTCAAATGGAGGGCCATGATCGCCAACGTCATGATGATGATGATGATGATGATGATGATGATGATGATGATGATGACAACGACGACGATGATGAGTCTATTCGGTCAGAAACAGGCCCCCAGAGGAAAAAAGTGAAGAACAGGAGAAACGTGATCAGATTGAAAAGCTCCGCAAACCAGTATTGTAGCATTCTTCTGGATTCGTTGAAGTCTATGTAATTGATATTTTAGGAAAGAAATCCAAAGGAGAATTACAGTAACCCAAACTTAAAGAGGACAAAAATGCACACGACTAATTTGGTTGTGGTGGTAGAAAGACAGTGACAAATAGATGTGATCCTACTTTTACTGTTCTTACTACAATAATTACTATGAATACTGTCACGAGCATGACTACCACCACTACTACCACTATTGCTACTAGAGGTTGTTTTTTGTTTGTTTTTTTTTTTGTATTCTCAACGAAGCTGCCACTAAATCACTCTGAACTTTACAAACGACACGTAAGACTATAAAATAAACAGTTAGTCAGAAATACAATAATTGAACAATTAAGAAAATGATAGAAGCATGCACGTGACTCAGAACCCAAGGTAAAGGACACACACAAATACATGCGCGTGCGCGCACATACGCACACACACACACACACAACCATCCACAAACACATCCACACGCGCGCACACACACACACATCCTGTCATTCTGTCTGTCTGTCTGTCTCTCTCTCTCTCACACACACACACGCAAACACACACACACACACACACATACACACGAACACACACACGCACATATACACACACACTCTTTCTGTCTCTCTCACGCACACACATACACACAACCATCCACACACACACGCACACACACACATTCTCTCCCTCTCTCTCTCACTCTCTGTCTTTGTCTGTCTGTCTCTCTCTCTCTCTTTCTCTCTCTCTCTCGCACACACACACACACACACACACACACACACACACACACACACACACATACACACACACACACACACACGAGCGCTGAGGAAGTGTTCTACATATTTCACAACCACACAACTCATGCCTCTGGAACGAAGGTGCTCCAATACATATACCCCGCATGCACTTGATGTCGACAAAAAAAAATTGAAAGAGTAAACTGATTATACCTCGAAGCACGTGAGAACGGTTGACACAAAAACAAATGTGTTCATGTTTTAATAGCTGTACGACACTGTCATTATTTATAAGACCACCCAAGGCCGTGGCAGGATTGCACAGTGGATCCTAAGGCGCCCTATGTGTGTGTGTTTATCGGTAAAAAAAACAACTGTTCTCAATGGAAAGAAATCAGTTAGTGTACCTTCTAATGTTCTATGCCTGTCAAGAACCATCAGGAAGATAGTTCTTCAGTGTTATATGGAACCGATAGTGTGGATAGCCAACACACAAAGTCAGAACAAGATCGAGGTAGCTGAAATGTGGTTTCAAAGAAGAACGTTAACAGTTCCATGGACAGCAAAGAAAATAAACGAGACAGTCTTCGAGGAGGCAGACACAAAAAGAACATTAACCCTCTGACTCCTGTATCCTGTCCACTAGCATCCTGCATTGTCAACTATGCCAGCAAAAGCAAAAACTTAACCCTTTGATTCCCTCACCCTAACCACCAGCTTCCTGCAGGAAGCTGGTGGACAGAGCGAGGGAATCAAATGGTTAATTTTTTGTTGTTGGTGGATAGGGTGCACGAGTCAAAAAATTAATGAAGAAGATCATGAAAAAGGACATTTTATGAGGCAAGAGAAATTAGAGCACCTGGTCACAACAGAAAAGCTGAAGGGAAAAGAGCACCAGGTAGACCCAGGGAGAATATATTGGACGAAATTGCATAGTGGATGAAGACAGCCAGGGTGGGAGATGTACTTGCAGCGACAAAGGATAGAGTCATAAACTCATATGGAGGGCCATGATCGTCAACGCCATGCGGTAGGGCACATGATGATGATGATGATGATGCCTTTTATGTGTACACGCTCAATGCTCGACTTTTCTAAGTTTGCTCAGGCTCAGAGTAAACTTATACATACATACATACACACAACATATATACATACATACATGCATACATATATACATACATTCATACATACATATATACATATGTACATGCATACATGCATACAAACATACATTCATACATACATATACATTCATACATACATACATTCATACATACATACATTCATACATACATACATATACTCATACATACATACATACATACATATACATGCATACATGCATACATACATACATGCATACATACATACATACATACATACATTCATACATACATACATACTACTACATACATACATACATACATATACATACATCATACATATACATACATACATGCATACATACATACATACATACATACATACATACATACATAATACATACATACATACTACACACACACACACACACACACACACACACGCACGCACGCACGCACGCACGCATGCACAAGCGCACACACATTCTCTCTGTCATTCTCTGTCTCTGTCTCTCTCTCTCTCACACACACACACAGAATCCAAGATTGGCTGCGTAATTGTGCCCTGTTCTGGTTGGCGTAGAGGCAGACCTCTCAGTTGTTTAAACTGACCGCACGAGTTCATGTCTGGTCCGGGAAACTTCGTGGGAACGGCCGGCCTCCAGTCTATCTTGCAGTGAATGGGTACCCGACCTTCTTCTTCAGGATTAGGAAAGATAAAGCAGCCAGGGGGGAGGAGAAGGTCACAATCCTCATTATGCTAGCCCCAAGAAAAATTGAAGATCCTGCCACTTTTTTTTTTTTTTTCAAAAAGTTTTAGTTTTGATTAAGGTGTCAGTCACGTCAGTACCCTATTACCCAACACAGGTTAATGAGACTAACTTTACCCTTCTTTTCTAAACAACAAACTTCACTGCTTGTAACAAGATACACTGTATTATTACAAATGCCAGCGTAGGATAATTTAATGCTGGTGGCACATCACTCGCTTGCGCTTTAGACAGTAGTGGGAGGGGGAAGGAGCAAGAGGGGGAAAGGGAGAGACAGAGACACGGGGCAAAGAAAATAACAGAGACAGAGAATAAGAGAGAGAGAATGATGAGAGAGAGTCAGACAGAGACAGAGAGATACAGGAGAGAGAGACAGAGAGAAAGGAGAGAGAGACAGAGAGAGAGAGAGAGACAGAGACAGAAGACGAGAGACAGAGAGAGGGAGAGAGAGAGAAAGAACAGACACACACACACAAACACACACATAGAGAAAAAAATGGCACTGAAAATTTATTTTCTAACGATAAAGATGTCAGAATGCGAGCTAACTTACTTATCCGACGTTGTTAATTTGTATGTAGCTATACTTACGTTTTTAGTTATGGGTTATTTGTGATGTCTTTCTGTTGTTATAGTTCATTTCTGTCAATGATAAATCTATAATGTTTCATTTGCATTTATACTGACTCTCCACGATTATTGTAGTTTTTGATAATGTAGATATTCTATAGACGAGGGGATGGTGTAAAAAAAAAAAAGCATTATTCTGCTTATGCCACTACCCTCGAAAAATAGTAGTTTCTATTCTTGTTCTTGTTCTTGGTGCTTTTTAGCTTTTTACTTCTTCCTCCTCCTGCTTCTCCTCCTCTTCCCTCTCTCTCCTTCTTTCCTTCCCTCATTTACATGTATTACATATAAAATGTTTTTTATGATAACATATAAAAGTTCTCATCCAATTGCAGATTAAACCTCAGGGGAAACTGGGAATGCATAGATCTGAAAGGACCGTTTCTTAACTTGGAATATCGTGACACGTGCATACGCACTAACGCTCGCGCGCGCGCGTGCGCGCAGCACACACACACACACACACACACACACATACACACACACACACACACACACACATATAATATTTTTAATATATATATATACACACACACACACAACATACACACCACACACACACCCCCTCCACCACATCACAACCGCTACCACCACATTCATCACTACATGCACACGGACATTATTTCTCTCTCTCTCTCTCTCTCTCTCTCTCTCTCTCTCTCATCTCTCTCATGCACACACAATCTCACTCCCTCACTCACTCCAGCCCCACCTCCACAAATCACAATCATTTTTTAAGAATAGTTGTTGCTGTTTATCAAATGAACAATTTTTTCAGGAATAATTGTGGTTGTTTATCAATTAAAGACATCATTCAGGAAATTGTCATTCAAAGTTCGAGTTTTGACACAAATCCGAAAGAGATTTACCCACGAACAACCTAAAAAAAAAAAAAAAAAACAAAAAATGAATAGATAAAAACTGGATGGAAACTTTTGTCGTCTTGAGGGTCGCACTGGCTCAAAAAGTATGGGTCATGTCATATTGTAATTACACACTCACTGACTGACAGACACAGACACACACACAGACACACAACACACACACACACACACACACACACACACACACACACACACACACACACACACACACACACACACACACACACACACACACACACACACACACACACCCGTACACCTACACACACTTGTTAACAACAATTCAGAACTAGTTTTTAGTTGAAGATAACATAATTGAACGAGATGCCATCAACGTTCAAATTTCAACACCAGTCTTAACGCAGATTTATCTGTAAACAGCACCACATAAACAACAACAACAACAGCAACAATAACAACAACAACTGGCTGAAAATTCTTCTCGGTGTATGATCGAACTGATCCCAAACCTGAACCGCATTTTATTATGTTTATTCACACAGACACACATACAGACAGACAGACAGACACTACTCATGCACACACACGCGCACGCACGCATGGCAGTGTGCGCGCACACACTCTCTCAAACACCATCTCTCTCCTCTCCTCTCCTCTCTCTCTCTCTCTCTCTCTCTCTTTGTGTGCACCCTACACACTCATGAACATTGCTTCAGAAATTGTTTTAACTACTGATCACGTATGGAGCGATTCAAAAAGATGTCACTCAAAATTCAAGTTCTGACATAGAATCTGAAACAGATTCATCCAAAGAGTTTTGCATTCCCGCATGCAAGAGTAATGGGACAAAATGTCCTGGATTAAAAATATCAATAGGACATAATGTCCTGGCCCAACATTAGGATATAATGACGCAGGATGCTCACCATCCTAGAAAAGAATCCATCAAAACATTGCCTACCAAAAAGATCGTATTTGACCATATCTTCTCTCTCTCCCACCTCCCTCCCTCTCTCTCTCTCTCTCATTCCCTCTCTCTTTATCTCTCTATCTCTATTTCTGTGCGTGTGTGTGTGTCTGTGTATGTGAGAGCGCGCGCGTGTGTGTGTTTGTGTGCGTGCGCGCATGTGTGCGCATGTATGGATCTATTAAACAATGAGCACTCAACAGTGTGTTGTGTGTGTGTGTGTGTGTGTGTGTGTGTGTGTGTGTGTGTGTGTGTGTGTGTGTGTGTGTGTGTGTTGTGTGTTCATGCGTGCTTTATGTGCGCGTGCGCGCGCGTGTGTGTGTGTCGTGTGTGTGTGTGTGTGTGGTGTGTGTGTGTGTGTGTGTGTGTGTGTGTGTGTGTGTGTGTGTGTGTGTGTGTGTGTGTTCTGTCTGTCTGTCTGTCTGTGTGATTTTATCATGGTAAAAAGTGCACATGTTCAACCTCCCAGAGCTATGTTTCTTTATTGCAGACAGCTAGAAATCAAATTTTGCCTGTAAGTGTTGTTCTTATGTTATATAATTTACTACTATTGTACCTACATTACTGTATGGGTGTGAATTATGGGGAGTCAGAACTTGCCTGAGAAATTGCAGCTTAAATGTTTGAAGCATTTGTTAAAATTACCGAGAAGCGCTATGGCTGAAATGTCGTATGGTGAAACAAGTCTATATCCAATGTTAATTCTAAAATGGTTCCTTTTTGGTGCATCATTTTGTCATATGACAAGACAGAGAAATCTCTGTTGAAGTTATACAATTGTGCTAAACTCCTCCATGATTTATATGTAAAATATATATACTGCTCAGCCAGATAGGTCATATTCAGAAAATACTGATTGTCGTGGGGTTTGATTTTGCTTGGGAATCTCAGACTTTTGAAAACAAATACATATTTTGTTAAAGTGTTACTCACTCACTCCAGGAAACTTACCAGCAAGTCTGGAAGAAAGCTTTGGAAACCAGCAGTAAATGCATGTCATATCGAATTTTACAAACAAATTTGGAATAGAAAAATACATAATATACAGTTATTTGATATTTCTGTTTTTCTTTGACTAATTAAACTTCCATACTGCTGTCAGAAGCTTGAAATTGAGTTACGTACATGTAAGATGCAAAAGGGGTAGACAGACAAAGGGGTAGAGACAAGAACAAAGGGTAGATAGACAAAGGGGTAGACAGACAAAGGGGTAGACAGACAAAGGGATAGACAGACAACAGGGGTACGACAAAGGTAGACAGACAAAGACAGAAAATAAAAAGGTTGTAGAGACAATCGCATTAAGCAAGACGAAAGTTCACAATTAATTTCAAAAAAAGGTAGAAAAATAATAAATTTTTTTTTTTATTCCGTAATGACCGACACAAGTTTATTCCACAAAAATATATGCCAGTCAAATCAATGTTCTCATTCGTGTAACTAAATTCTGAAAGGAAAAAAGATAAATGAAATTAGCAAATTTACCAAATGTTTGAACATTTCAGTAATCCATCGTAAGACAATTTAAATGGACTTTTTTTTTCTGTTGAACTAAGTTCTTTCTGCTTCATGTTATATGATAATCCCGTTGGGTTTTCCTTTATTTCCTGTTATCCTCTATGCCCGCATGGGAATAAAGGACCTGTTCACAATGTTCACATGTGTGTGAATGATGGACACATCGTCTTGTCGCAGTTCTGACGTTGTTTGTCAGGTCTACGATGATATGTTGCCAAGTTCTAAAACTTGACATCTGCAGAATTATAACGTCCGCTGATACGGAATTCTACGTCATATGTCCGTCAGTTTACAATTTCATACAGACACCTGTTCACAGGGGGAAACATAATCGGACGTTTTGAGTTTTAAGCGAACTACGTCCTTAGTGCGATGTCCGGATGTTGAGCATCAGACACCTCTTCATTGACAGTTGGGACTTGTACGATGTGAGACAAAAGCAATACACGGCGGACTCCTTAAAGACCCTCTTCCGAGACGTCCCTCCTGATTCAATTTTCTAGTTTTTACAAGAGATCAATACATTTCACGTGATGTGATTTAAGGGCTGTTTTTTCTTAACTGCATTTTAGATTTGCAAGGTTAAGGGTGAGCATGGTTTTTAACTGTTGTGTTTTATCTTAACCGGTTGTCGTTTTGTTTTTTGACGTGGTGTTAGCCCTGATAAGGCTGTAGTAATCGGCTGGGCTATAAGCAATATAAACTGAACTGAACGGATGTATCACTGCCAATGAACAGACGACATTCTGTCTGTAACTTTTGTCGCTATTGGGCCACAGAGACTCCATAACAGACAGGCCTTTTTAATTTTTTTTGGGCGCAGCTCCATCATCTCCATCATCTATTACGCTTGTGTGTCACTATCCCTGCACCGCTCATTTCAACTCTCCAGCGCTGCTCTAAACCCACCGAAACTGAGATCAGAATGACAGCAGCGTGTGCAGATCACAAACTCTATCTGAGAGAAGTATGTAAAGCTGATATATGAGAATGGTGATACCAGTGATAACGCCAAGATGTTCCAGTTCACATTGAGACCGTGTGACGTGCCTCTACGCTTCTTTCCATAATACGATCCTGACGTCAACCACACCCGAGAGATACACTTTGCACGTCCGTAAAGTAGTTTGAGTATCGCCATCGTCTGTGTGGACCCAGTCTTTCTAATAAACCCGTTACAGACACACACACACACATACACACACACGCGCGCGCGCGCGCGCGCACACACACACACACACTCAAACACATACACACACGTATTTACACACACACAATACACACACAAATACACACACATGAACAGATTAGGATAAAAAAAAATAATAATAAAATAAAAAATAGATTTTTGGACTGAGTATGATCCAAATGTTTCTCATAGGACGCCTAGCTTTGGACAGGAGCTGGAGTAGGCCGAAAAACCCCCACAGTGATATGATCTGATTGAGGCCTGAACTTCCACCCTCCCTGTCGTTGTTTTATTGCCTAACCACTTTGCCACAGTATGCTAGGGTTATGAAAGATACGACAGCAAGGTAAGAAGAGGAAGAAGATCAACAAACACACACGCGCACACATACACGTATGCACAGACACAGACACAGACAACAGACACAGACACAGACACAGACACACACACACACACACACATACACACACACACACACACACACACACACACACACACACACACACACACACACACACACACACACACACACACACACACGACAGAAGAAGAAGAAGACGAAGAAGAAAAACGACAACAATCATAATATACACACATGAAAACACCCATATGGACACGCACACAGAACCACACACACACACACACACACACACACACACACACACACACACACACACACACACACACACACACACACACGTACATGCCAAGAAGTAAAAGAAGAAAAGGAAGAAAAACAATAGCAACAACAACATCAACACAATGACCAACACACACACACACACACAAAGAAGTAGAAGAGAGACAAAAACAACAACACGAATATCACCAACACAACAACAACAACACATACAACCGCACGCTCATACACGCACGCACACACACATACACAGACACATACGCACTGCCACCTCCCCCCTTCACACACACACACACACGGACCCCCCTCCCCACACACAGAGACATCAGAGATCGTTCCTATATACAATAAAGAAACACAAGGTGAAAACACTGCCGGGCATAGATCAATTCGGCATACCGGAATGACGTCTGACGTTCTTGAGAGGTTGAGAAAATATGGGGCTTAAAAAAACAATAGCCAGACCTTCTCTGAGGCAAGAATCTGTATAATTATGCAAATCCTTCTATCGACGTGTCTGTATGTCTGTCATACACACACACACTCTCTCTCTCTCTCACTCTCTCTCACTCTCTCTCACGCACGCATGCGCGCACACACACACATACACACACAAACAAACAAAACGAACAAACAGAAATAAGAAAAAAACACGAAAAAAGAATCAGAACGCGTATTTAATACAACCAGACAAGACAGGCACAAATTTTCGGCCAACTGGCCTTTGTCACGCGTAAGATCACAAACAAACACCAAAAATTTGGAAATATACCGAAACTTCCCTGCTGCTTCGTCCAGTGTGAGATACGGACTAAACTGGCTAAAATACGCCAACAAACACACACACACACAAAGCCAATAATACTAATAGTAACAATGTTTACAGCTAACGCGCAGGTTCTGGGCTAATGCCATGACCACTTTGGATCTTACCCATCACATGGCTTCTATCGCATCAGTGCATAATTATGGGATCTATTCGTAACGCGTAAATGCCATCGTTTGTGTGTGTATGTGTGTGTATGTGTGTGTGTGTGTGTGTGTGTGTGTGTGTGTGTGTGTGTGTGTGTGTGTGTGTAAGTGTGTGCGTGCGTGCGTAAGTCTCTCTCTCTCGCTGTGTGTGGAGTGAGTCTTGAGTAATAATGTATTTTCATTTCCCCTCCACTTTTGTCCCTCTCTCTGTCTGTCTGTCCGTCTGTCTGTCTGTCTCTCTGTCTGTTGTCTGTCTGTCTGTCTGTCTCTCTCTCTCTCTCTCGTTACAAAACAAAACAAACAAAAAATGACTGACACTTGTTCACTGATTTCATGGTTGGAAGAACGGATAATCAGATAAAGGAATGAAGATTAATTTCAATGACTGATAAACTGGTCGTGCCGTTCATCGATTGGGAAACAAATGTAAATTTTGACCCGTTGAACAGCACCCTATCCACCAACTGCAAAAGCAACCCTCTGATTTCTTACCCTCTCGACCAGCTTCCTGCAGGACGCCGGTGGATAAGGTGAGGGAATCAAATACATGTAGTTAAGTTTTTGCTTTGCAAGCATGGTTGACGATACAGGATGCTGGTGGTCAGGGTGCGGGAGTCATAGGGTTAATGGGAATATAATTACAACGCTATAGTTATTTGTAGGAAGTGCGAATGTCGGTATGATTAAGCGTTAGTGTAAGACAGCGTAATGGTTTGTCCACGCTGTGATTATGTCAAGTGGTTACATAATGTGCATTGAATCACCGCCTCCCATCCACTGTTTGTGCTGTGGCCTACGGCTGGTATGCTTTCCTATAGGGCTACAAAAAATCTGAAAGCCATGACCAGATGAATTTTCAGGTGTTTCGTTGCAGCCATTTTCCTTTGTTATGTGTGTGTGTATGTGTGTGTGTGTGTGTGTGTGTGTGCGTGCGTGCGTGTGTGTGTGCGTGCGTGCGTGCGTGTGTGTGTGTGTGTGTGTGTGTGTGGAGGGTGATGGGAGCGGTGGTGGTGGTGGTGGTGGTGGTGGAAGAATGAGCGCGCGTGGGCGTGCGTGTGCTTATGTGCGTACGCGTGAGCGTGTATGTATATGCGTGCAACCATTCGTGTTGTTGTTATTGTCATCATAGTGATTGTTGTTACTATTGCTACGTGTGCGGCTGCTGCTGTTATTATGTGTGTATGTGTTTATGTGTACGTAGTGTGTGTGTGTGTGTGTGTGTGTGTGTGTGTGTGTGTGTGTGTGTGTGTGTGTGTGTCTGAAGATGAATATGAAGGCCACATTGCCAACTTTGTGTATGTGTAAATTATGTGAATTTGGAGTGCGCGCGTGTATGTGGGCGTCTGTACGAGAGTTTTGTTTTCTGTGTGTGTGTATTTGTGTGTGTGGGGGGGGGTGGGGGGGGGTAGGGCATATGTGTATGTGTGTGTGCATACTTATGTGTGTATATGTATGTGTGCATATGTGTGTGTGTGTGTATTTGTGTGTGTGTGTATTTGTGTGTGTGTGTGTGTGTGTGTGTGTGTGTGTGTGTGTGTGTGTGTGTGTGTGTGTGTGTGTGTGTGTGTGGATGGATCTGAAGGCCACTTTGCCCATTCTGGGATTCATAAGCCCAAGCTAAATGTAAACGGACATTATCTACTAACACAGACACGTGCAGAGTGAACATGTCTTCAGTCCTTACCACCGGAATGAGGCAAAAAAAAAAAAAAAATCGTTGTGAAACAACTTTTCTTCTTTGTCAATGTCAGAATTACTTTTCCTTGAGTAGTTTATATTTCTAACTCTCTCTGGTGAGGCAAGGAAGTTCGTTGTCAAACAACTCTTCTCCTTTGCCAATGTCAGAATTACTTTGTCCTGAGTATATCAACCAAAGGACATAACTCTTGAGAGTCACGTAGGAATTATCTCCCATGTTGTGAAACTTCTCAAATCTAACATAGTTTGCGCTAGCCATTCAGCTAGCATAGAAGCAGATACAAAGCACAACAATTGTAAGCTCAGAACACTCCTGAACTTTGTCCTGAGTAGTTTGTAATCCTAACTCTCTTTAATTTTCTTTCTTTCTTTTTCTGTTTCTTTTTACGTTCCAGCATGATTACACCATCAATAGTCAATCCGTTGGTCTGAGGTGAAGGATGTGCTTTCCACCAAATCCTCAATTCCAGCGTCTCTCCAATTGACCAGTGCTCATGTCTTTCATTTCTGAAGTGTGGGCAAAAACTGCAGAACATGCTCTGTAAAGCCTAGTCTTGTTTGGCATGAACATTCAATACACGTTGGACAGCCTTCATGTGGCACATGTGTTGGTGTACGTGGTAGTGTCTTGTGCTCGGGAGGATAATTTGTGGTATGTTGATGCCGCTCTAGCTCTATGTGATAAATGGGAATGTCTTTTCTTATTTCCATGATGACGTTCCTTTCATATATGGTCTTCGCCTCCTTGAAGTGAATGGGAGTGTTGTTATTGTCGTAATCTGTTACCTAACTTCGCCAGATAGTCTGCTTGTTTGTTTCCCTAAAACGATACGGTGTGCAGGAGTCTACTGTATGCACACCGACTGGCGCAGCGTGCGCTAATTCTCTTATTCTTTCCAGGTAGACATGTGTGTATATGCACGCAACCATTTGTGTTGTTACTGTCATCATACTGTCTGTTGTTTGTTATTCATAATGATTGTTATTATTGCTACGGATGCCGCTGCGGCTTGCCAATTGCTATCAACAATCGACTGTGGAGTCTCTGTCAATGAGTTGCGGTCTGTTATGAGGATAAATTTGGATGTTGTGTAATCTAATCTATGCTGCTTCCAATACAGCTGTCTTCTCTGGCTTGCAGATGTTGAACAGCTTGAGGCAGCCGAGATGTGATTTCTAAGAAGAATGTTGGGAGTTCCATGGACAGCAAAGAAAACAAACAAGACAGTCTTGATGGAGGCAGATACAAGAAGATCATTCATAAGGAAGATTAGGAAAAGACAGGCAACATTTATAGGCCATTTTCTGAGGAAAGGGGATTTGGAGCACCTGGTCACAACAGGAAAGCTGGAGGTAAAGACAGCACCAGGTAGATCCAGAGAGAAGATATTGGACGGACTTGCAGAGTGGTTGAAGACAAAGAGGGTGGAAGAGGTGCTTGAGGCAACAAGGGATAGAAACAGATGGAAGGCCATGAACGCCAACGCCATGTGGCAAGGCACTTGATGATGATGAGATCTTGAACAACTTTCCTGTCGAGATGGACCTTACTTCTGACTGTCCTTCTATCAGGGTAGCGGACGAGAAGCCCACTGCCTCCACTCTTTATAGTTCCATCTGCTGCACCATGAGCTGTTGTATGAAC
>JAPXFY010000015.1:42770365-42772865 GCA_030674185.1 Monoplex corrugatus | reverse complement strand
TCGTCTTTATGTTTTCGTTTTTGTTGTGTTTTGAGGAGGTCCCAGTTCCGAACAATGTGTACGTGTGTTATTTGGCCCACACTGTGCAGAAGTCATGTTGCTGCAGTGTCTGAAATGCACCATCTCCAATGGGTGTGCACACTATGCATTTTCACGTTTTATAAACCATCGACAGACTGGTAAGTTTAAATATCTGGGGACGATAATCTCACCAGACGGCAGATGCACATCAGAAATAGCCAGCAAAATCGGCCAAGCCAAAACAGCATTCAAGAAGATAAAAAGCGTTCTTACCAACAAATGCCTATCAGTTAACATCAGGAAGACAGTTTTTGAATGTTATATAGAACGTATAATGTTATACGGTTGTAGGGCGTGGACAGTCAACAAACAAAGCCAGAACAAATTTGACGCAGCTGAAATGTGGTTTCTAAGGAGAATGTTGAGAGTTTCATGGACAGCAAAGAAAACAAACGGGACAGTCTTGATGGAGACAGACAAAAGAAGATCATTGATAAGGAAAATAAGGAAAAGACAAGCATCATTTGTAGGCCATTTTATGAGGAAAGGGGAATTAGAGCACCTGGTAACAACAGGAAAACTGGAGGGAAAGTGAACACCAGGTTGACCCCGGGAGAAAATATTGGACGGACTTGCAGGTTAGCTGAGGACAGAGAGGGTGGAAGATGCGCCTGCAGCGACAAGGGATAGATGCATGTGGAGGACCATGATCGCCAACGCCATGCGGCAGGGCACATGATGATGATGATGATGATAAACCATCGAACGCTGATACGGCTTACAAAATCTGAAATATGCGTGTTTGGCGTTCTTCTTTTGCATACACATAAAAGAGGTTCAAGCATAAGCAAGTATGCACGTATACAGACCTTAGAGACAGGGGGAAAAAATCCACATTTTACCTATCATGTGCTTACCCAGACAGAATGGAACTCAGACCTTCCGACTAAAATTCCGAGATCCTCTAACCTTTTTGGCTGTTGTTCCTGGCAGCCCAACAATAATTACCATGATAATCATCAAACTGTACCTTCCATTAGTCTGGCTATCATTCATCCGTTTGCTCACTTCAATGAAGCTGACAGAAAACCACTTCCAAGCCTTCCTCCTCCCCACCGCTCCCACACTCCAAGCAATCACAACGAAACCCTCTCAAACGCTGGCATCATCACCATTCTATATACCAAGGCCACGTACAGTGAGTCCATAAACCTCTTTGAAGACCAGGCCCTCCCAAAAACGTTTTCCTTGTTGTTCCACAACAACACCTATACCCCTAGACCTGAGCTTTTTTCGGGACAGCCACCCTTGAATGCCGGAAGTGACGTCGGAAGCTGGACCGGAAACGGAGGACCGACGTTGGCGTGCGTGCGTGCCTAACTCAATGGAGCGAATCTGTTGATTTTTCCACCTGGATGGTTGGTCTGGCGGTTGAGGGCAGAAAACGTACTGATCAAGTTGGCAAGGAAGGTCTTTTTTACGCTTGTTTGGGGGCTGACGCTTTTGACAAGTTAAAGGCATTAAGTGGTTATGGCAGTAGTACTTGGTAGATGTTGTCCAATTGTAAACTGCTGGTTTGATTGTTTCTCACTGCTTTTATATGATTTAGTTTAAGTGATTAGAACTGTTGTAAATGGTAGATGTTGCCCGTTGTGAATTGGTTAATTCTTTCTCACGGTTTTTACGTTATTTTAGTTCCGTTTTTCCTCACCCATGTTCACACACACACACACACACACACACACACACGTACGCACGCACGCACACACACACACACACATACACACGCACGCACTCACACAGTCTCATGCACACATCTACACATACTCAAGTATATAATCACATCAATTTTGTCTCATAATCATTCTCCCAATGAATTTCAGAATGAGTGTAGTTTCACGCAAGAAATCAATTTCCACGTTAGACAGATATTATATCCTTGTGCACGACCCGAGTCATCAAAGACACTCAGTAATGATTAGCCTACACCTTTTCATTTAAATTAAGAATCCATAACAGTACAAGCTTCTCTTAGAACAATTCAGTTCTAGAAACAAAAAAGCAAGTTTCATTACAGCTGCACACGTGTTAATCAACACGCACTACATGTAATACACACAGACACACACACACGTACACACACACACATGCACACACACACACACACACACACACACACACACACGTACACACACACACACACACACATATATATATATATTACATATATATGTCCATATACATTTTATATATATACACATATGTTATATATATACATTTATTATACATATATATCAACAATGAAAGGCCCGGGTAAACAGATCTTTCAACTGTAAGCTAACTAAAAGCTGGCTAGACAGACCCCTCGATCAGCTGGCAGTGAATTCCAGACAGCTGACGTGATGAAAAACTGAAAAGCACGCTCAATAACTGTTTCTAGATTAAAATTGTGATGAATAACACCGATAGGAAAAACAAT
>JAPXFY010000015.1:42762865-42765365 GCA_030674185.1 Monoplex corrugatus | reverse complement strand
GCTACGGCTTGTTACAATGCGTCTCAGGCTGTATCTGTGATGTGATGTCAGCCCTGTAGGGTTTCTGTGGGACTTAACTGCCCTTCGCGAGGCTGCCCTTATCTGTCTGATGGCTGCGTCATAGGTCACATAAAAACTTAGGGGATTTTTTTTTTTATTTGTAGATGTGACTTTGCCAAGTACCACCCCGCTCCGTTCTAATAGGAACCGTCACCAGTCGGACCACGACTGCTTATTGGTTCAAGGAAGCCTGACGTGTTTCACCGCTAACTTTCCATATGTGAAAGCCATCCACCATCTGCCACCTGCCACCCGCTGAGTTGGCGATGGTAATAATGATAATAATTACAGTATTAATATGGCGCCAAATATTGACGATTCAAATCAAAGCGCACTCACGTACCAGGCATACGCATACAATCGATAAAGACCATCTTACAATATTTTACACAGACTGAGGGAAAGACGTAGTTGTAGAATTTATTGTTGGGAAAAGAGTTGTGATTTTAAATTGCTTTAAAAGCAGAAAGGGCAGGTGTTAGGCGAAGGTAGAGTGGAAGACATTCCAGGCTGACGGTCCTGAGACAGCAAAAGAACGCTGGCCAACACTTGATAGTTTAAATCTAGGGACATGAAGGGGAAGAGTGTCTATAGCTGAGCGCAAAGTGCGAGCTGGTGTATAAATGTTGATGTTGTCGTAAAGATATGATGGAATAGACTGGTGAATAGAATTGTAACACAAGGTATCCAGCTTGTATTAAATTCTTTTTAAGACAGGCAGCCAGTGAAGAGAGCGAAGGAGAGACTGATATGATCAAACTTTTTCTTTTTAAGGACAAGACGAGCAGCTATGTTTTGTATGCGTTGCAGACACAGGAGAGAAGAAGCTGGTAGTCCAGTAAGGAAAGCATTACAGTAATCAAGACGAGAAAAAATGAGAGATGGCACAAGCTTAGATGCAGCCTCAGCTGAAAATGTCTTCGAATATAACCAATGCGTCGAATATGATAGTAGCGTGATGGTCATCTTACCATCGTATTGTGAAGTAGTCTGGAGACAAAACGCCATATTCGTACCTCATGATGCTGTCCCTGATTTGATGCAGAAGCGGCGGTAGGTTCAGCTCCAAGCCTGCGCACTGCTTTGATGTCTGCTTGGAACGCTAGTTTATTTTTTACAATGTCAGTGCCTTGTTCTCACAGTCTTCTGGAGTGGCTCCTCTGTCTCTTTCCCCTGTCTCTTCAATTCCCAAAATTATCGGGGTTTTCCGTCAGATGTAACAATGTTCTTCAGCTGACCGTTCTACATCTTGCACAGTCGATGTGTCCTCAGGTCTCTTTAACCCCTGTTTCCTCTTCTTTACTGTAAAGTTTCATGACAGGTCGAAGTTCTTCCACTGTTTTGGAAAGCTTGGAGATTTCAGGCCCGCTTTCACATAGTTTTAGCATAAGGTTTTCATTTAACATATCCTGGCGCCGTACGGGTTCGAATCTAATTCGAAAGGGGAGGGGGGGGGGACCATTGTCTGACAAATCTACACTATTATCAGGGATGTTTCCAATAGTCAATAGTTTAAATGCTCTTTACCTCATGATGAACGAATGCAAACTTGGATGAACTATCATTGTTTTTTACAGAATATGATGATGGTGGTTGATGCTCCCACCGATCCGACCAAGAGGAGGCATACTGGTCTTCTGTTGCCTGGTATGAGTCTTCATGTAAAACACAAGACTGGCTTTAGAGGCGCACACTCTTCCAGAGACGCTGATTTTTTTTTTTTTGAAGATGTCCTGCTTGCCTTCGTTTCTGATTCCGTCGTCCCTCTTTTGTTCAATAGCTGCTGTTCTGCGCCGTTCAAATATGACTGCCCTGTGTACACTGCTGTTTACGGTTTACTGTGTTGTCGGCAGTGTCCTCCCATTTGGTGGTATTGATGCCAGAGCTCGTGAGGTCGACTTTCTGTGTGTCTTTTCACCGCTGTAGTGGTCTTCTTTGCCCTCCATAGGGAAACCTCATGGCATTGCAGTTGTCTTCCATATGAACAACACATTCTGTCCAACAAAGCTGGCATTTGATGAGTAGAAAATTTATACTTCGCTGGCCACATTTCTTCAGAACTTAGATTAAGGCCGGACACTCGATCTTTCCTCAGATATTTCTGATTCTGCTCAGACATCTTTGATGGAGCAGTTCTGTTTGTTGTGCCCTCGGTAGGTAATCTAGGTCTCGCAGACGTCTTGAAGAAAAAAAACCTACATGTTGAGATACATAAACATGAAACATTATCAATTCTAATTACTTCATTATAAATCTGTTATGTGACGCTTCATCAAGGATCATCAACTTACGTGTATGTTTATATCATCAGTGATACCTTGTCCTGTTATCATCCCCACCCCCACCCCCACCCCACCCCCACCCCCAATTTTGTTTAACATAGTTGTAACTTATTTTGTTTGTTTCTTTGGCTTCATTATTTTCAGTTATGAATTATCTC
>JAPXFY010000015.1:42752865-42755365 GCA_030674185.1 Monoplex corrugatus | reverse complement strand
ACAGAAAGGGTGGGAGATGTACTTGCAGCGATAAGGGATAGATTCGTATGGAGGGCCATGATCGCCAACACCATGCGGCAGGACACATGATGATGATGAATATACGAAGAAATAACTAAACAAATAGTTGACAACCCCATCTACACCAAAGTTCTAGCACCTTGTGACTTCTTGTGTTCTCTTACAGTATGTCTGGTATACTGGGTGACTTCTGAAAACAAAACCAAAATGGCACTGATTGCGTCCTAATCCTGGTTTTCCAGACTTTCCGGTTAGAAATAGGTCATATGAAACTTGCGTGCGGTTAATAATTAATATCATTATTCCCTTTAGTGTCTGTCTGAATTTTAAAAACAGAAAGCTCCTAATTAAGATATAATGTACAATGAAAAAAATGCGGAAGGAGACTGTTTCATATCGAAATGCGCGCGCACACACACACACGCGCACACACACACTCACACACACACAAACACACACACACACACACACACACAACACACACACACACACACACACACACACACACACACACACACACACACACACACACACACACACACAAAACACAACACAACACACACACACACACACACACACACACACACACACACACACACACACACACACACACACACACACACACACACACACGCATGCATGCAATCGTGCACACTCGTGAGCATACACAAATCAGTATGTATGTATCTGTCTTTCTGTCTTTCTGTTTGTCTGTCTTTCTATCTATCTATCTATCTATCTATCTATCTATTATATCTATCTATCTATCTATCTATCTATCTATCTACCTCCCTACCTACCTATCTATCTATCTATCTATCTGTCTGTCTGTCTGTCTATCTATCTATCTGTTTGTCTGTCATCTATCTATCTATCTATCTATCTATCTATCTCCTACCTACCTACCTATCTACCTATCTATTTATCTGTCTGTCTGTCTGTCTGTCTCACTCTCCGTCTGTCTATCTATCGATCTATCCATCTATTTACCTACCTATCCTTCCGTCTGTCTATCTATCTTATCTATCTATCTAATCTATCTATCTGTCTATCTGTCTGTCTGTCTATCTACATGGTGACCTCCCTGTCAGAAGTCTCTTTAATAAAATGCGTCATCATGTTGACTGGATCCATCCTCTTCCTTGTTCTGTAGACTTCCTGGTTAGAAATTGGTCTCTGAGACTTGTGGTGAATTATCATTCTCTTTGGTGTCTGATGAAAAGACAGTTCCCTTAACTAAAAAAAAATAAAAAAACATGAACGCGGTAGGGAGACAGTATCATGTTTGTGTCTCTGTCTCCCTGTCTCTGTCTCTCACATCACATTTTGTTTTTTATTAGCTTATATTCCTCCCCCTTTTGTGTGTGTGTGTGTGTGTTGTGTGTGTGTGTGTGTGTGTGTGTGTGTGTGTGTGGTGTGTGTGTGTGTGTGTGTGTGTGTGTGTGTGTGTGTGTGTGTGTGTGTGTGTATAGTGTGTGTGGTGTGTGTGTGTGTTTTGCAAAGGCTGGATGTTGAAAAATATTTTTTTTCACCTTCTTTTTAATTTTACTTCTTTTTTTTTTAACGTTCGAAAATATAAATAATTTTTGTTTTCACTATGTCTTTCTCGGGTTCTCCGTTCTGTCTGTGTTTTTATCCGTATCTCGCTTTGTGTGTCTGTCTGTCTCTTTACCTCTATCTCTCTGTGTTTCTCTTTGTCTGTCTGTCTGTCTGTCTGTCTGTCTTCTCTTTTTTCTTTCTCTCTCTTCTCTCTCTCTTTCTCTCTCTCTTCTTCTCTCTCTCTCTCTCTCTCTTTCCTCTCTCTCTGCTCTCTCTCTCTCTCTGTCTCTCTCTCTCCCCTCTCTCTCTCTCTTTCTTGATGGGTTCGGTAATTTATGGATGTGTTTATTTGAAATCGAAAACAAGTGTCACAGCCTGCGTTGAAGCAAACAGGAACCAGAAAAAACAACAACAAACAAACACGAAAAAAGAATCAGAACGCGTATTTGATACAACCAGACAAGACAACTGCAAATTGTCGGCCAACTGGCCTTTGTCAAGCGAAAGATCACAAACAAAGAAGCACCAATTTCAAAAATTAGGAGGAAATGACTGCAAAAGAAAAAGGCTGTTTTTTTTTCTGAGGTATTTATTCGTTTGTCTCTGAAATTCTACTGAAATATGAAAATAATTATCGCTTACAGCTTCTATCAACGGAAAATAAAATATTGTTGTTGTTATTGTCATTCTGTCTTCTTCCCTTTGTCTGTCTGTCTGTCTGTAGTCTGCTTCTCCTCTGTGATGTCTGTCTGTCTGTCTCTCACACAAACAGTAAAGCACACACACACTCACTTAACAGAAGTACACACATACACACACCGCACACGCACACACACATACTTTTACAGATATACACTGCACACACGCGTACACACAGAACAGACACAAACACATGCACGCGCACACACACACACACTCACACACACACACACACACACAC
>JAPXFY010000015.1:42740365-42742865 GCA_030674185.1 Monoplex corrugatus | reverse complement strand
GTATGTATATATGTATGTATGTATGTATGTATTTATGTGTGTATGTATGTGTGCATGTGTCTATCTATCTATCTATCTATCTATCTATCTATCTATCTATCTATCTATCTGTCAGTGTCTATCTATCTATCTATTATCTATCTATCTATCTATCTGTCTGTCTATGTATGTATGTATGTATGTATGTATGTATGTATGTATGTATGTATGTGTGTATGTATGTATGTATGTGTCTATCTATCTATCTATCTATCTATCTATCTTATCTATCTATCTATCTATCTATCTATCTATTTTCTATCTATATATCTATCTATCTGTCAGTGTCTATCTATCTCCGTCTGCCTCTGCCTCTCTCTCTCCTGTTCACTCAGAAGGAACTGTGGCTTAACCTGAATAAATTCCTTTTCCGATTCTCTGTTCACTCCAACCATTTGTTCGAACAAGAAGATGAGTCACATGACGGTTCGGCCATGTTGAAAGTTTGACAGGAATATTGTAGTAAGGGACACAAACTCCTCAGGTTATGTGGGGCATGGCATGCCTGCTGCCTGATTCCGTGTTACAGACATCATATATCATTACTTCTCTTATCATTACTGATCATGTGGGACTGTGACAACATTCATGCTTTTATAATTGGAGGTTTACCCGCTAGAATGTTACATCTGTCTCCTTCATTTCCTGAAAATATACCATTTTCGCAGGTAACCTTTGAATCACGTCTATGACAGTAGGTGTGTACATATATTGTCAGACCCTGTGAGTATGTATTCATTTCTGTGCATATGAGCACACGCAGGTAATGTTAGTACTTTTATGTATGTATTACACTCTGTGTCTTGTGGATGTGTAACGTCCATTGAGTCCAGATCAGTTTGGAGATGAGCGCTGTGCAAGAATGATTTGTCATTATTGTTATTAAGAAATATCACAAATCAAAAATCAAATCAAAAAGGGTCCTCGTCTCAGAACACATTGAAGACTTCATATGACAACTACAGTAAATACAGAACAGTTGAACCGTAATTTGCTTGATTCGGTTACTTGTATTCTGTGTGATGATATATTGTGATCAGTTCTGTGTTTCCATTCCTTTAGAAAAATCAAAGCAAACATTTCTTCACATGATCTTTTTCATGATGTTTAAGATTTGAACTTCATCTGAAGCTCACCACGGACAGAAAGGGACGACTAGCATCTTCTGGCCAGAATGTAGCAAGTGGTCCTGAAGAGGTTCCTTACCGGCCACAACAGGCTAGAATTACATCATCATCGTCATCTGCCCTGTCGCATGGCGTTGGCGATCATGGCCCTTCATGCCAATCTATCCCTTGTCGCTGCAAGTACATCTCCCACCCTCTCTGTCTTCAAGTCTTCACTCTGCAAGTCTGTCCAACATTTTATCCCTGAGTCTACCTGGAGCTCCTTTTCCCTCCAGCTTTCCTGTTGTGAGTAGGTGCTTAAATTTCTCTTGCCTGATTAAATGTTCTATAGATGCTACTTGTCTTTTCCTAATCTTCTTCATTAATGTTCTTTATGTGTCTGCCTCCTTTCAAGGCGTATGAGCCACAATTCAAACTGAAACTGAAATGTCCTATAAAATGTTGCGTGTCCTTTTCTAACTTTCTTCATTAATGTTCTTTTTTGTGTCTGCCTCCTTAAAGGCGTATGAGCCACAATTCAAACTGAAACTGAAATGTCCTATAAAATGTTGCGTGTCCTTTCTAACTTTCTTCATTAATGTTCTTTTTTGTGTCTGCTCCTTAAAGGCGTATGAGCCACAATTCAATGAAACTGAAATGTCCTATAAATTGTTGCGTGTCCTTTTCTAACTTTCTTCATTGATGTTCTTTTTTGTGTCTGCCTCCTACAAGACATAAACCGCAAATTCAAGCTGAAACTGAAATGTCCTATAAAGTATCTGGTGTTTGTTTGTGATCTTACGCTTGACAAAGGGGCCGAAAATTTGTGCCTGTCATATCTTGTTGTATTAAATATGCGTTCTGATTCTTTTTTCGTGTTTTTTCTGGTTCCTGTTTGCTTGAGTGCGGGCAGTCACACTTGGTTTGGAAGTCCTATAAATGTTGCTTGTCTTTTTCTTATCTTCTTCGTTGATGTTCTTTTTGTGTCTGCCTCCTTCAAGACATGTACACCGCGATTTCAAGCTGAAACCTTCAACAACCTGCCCATACGGTCAGAAGGAGCAGATAACTGAACAAACACTGCAGCCATGTCACTTATGTCCAGCGGATGGACAGCAGACATGGCCGACTACAACTGCACTGACCGCCATGGCAGTCGACAGGAACTGGAAGAAAAAAACTGACCACATTAATCGTCATTTGGCCTGACCATTTTAGACGGCAAACGGACGAATAAGATGATGTCTTCCAATATCTATGCAAGAAAGCCACGAACTGTTTTTACCTGCAGTGCAGACATTGACGATTTGTTGTTGTTGTTATTTTCTGCTCATTAAATGTTCAAAGTGGATGTC
>JAPXFY010000015.1:42720365-42737865 GCA_030674185.1 Monoplex corrugatus | reverse complement strand
AACGAGTTCCTTTCTTCCTGTTCATCACGTGTTTGATGTTACATTTTCCTCATGAGTCTATTTATGAAAATCACAACACAGAGGATTCTGATAAAGGAAAAAAAGTGACATAGTTCAGGTTTCATCTAGCGGCGATAGCAAGTCACACACACACACACACACACACACACACACACCACACCACGCACGCACGCCACGCACGCACAGCACGCACGCACGCACGCACGCAACGAGAGAGAGAGAGAGAGAGAGAGAGAGAGAGAGAGAGAGAGAGAGCTTTTCATGGACAAAAAACTATGGTCAGAGTTTGAAGTGACAAGGTTTTCCTGGCGAGGTCCATCTTCGCTTTTGATTTATTCATTGCATATTCAACCAATCACTCTATTACAGATACGGTGATTAATCTGTTCCTCAGATATTTATTCACTAGTTGATTATACATTCAATCATCAATTCAATAGAGCATAATTTCATTCATTCATCACAGTCAATTCAATAGATAATAATTTCATTCAATCCTCACACATATATTCAACCGCCACTTGGGTTAGATATTTATTCATTCGTTCATTATTTATTCAATTAAATTCACTGATTATGTATTCATTGATAATGTCCGATTGGCACCCTGATCCGTCATACTGGGGACACTCAAAGAGACACTTGAGTGGACAGCGCGACAAATGAAGATCCCCATTTCACTGGCAACAGATGAAAGTTCTTTCAAGGAATATTATGGACTATAGTCTGTGTCTGTTTCTTGGCTTGTTTTTCGTGAATTTGCGCGTCTGCAGTAGCACCCGCGTGCGCGCACGTGCACACACATTTACACACACACACACCAAGAGAGACAGAGAGGCAAAAAGCACACACACACACCCACGCCCGTGCACACAGAAAAACGCACACACAGAGACAATCGCACGAACACACAGAAAAACGCACACACAGAGACAATCGCACGAACACACAAAAAAACGCACACACATAGAGACAATCGCACGAACACACAGAAAAACGCACACACACAGAGACATCGCACGAACACACAGAAAAACGCACACACACAGAGACAATCGCACGAACACAGAAACGCACACAGAGAGACAATCGCACGAACACACAGAAAAACGCACACACACACAGACAATCGCACGAACACACAGAAAAACGCACACACAGACAATCGCACGAACACACAGAAAAACGCACACACAGAGACAATCGCACCAACACACAGAAAAACAAATACAAATGCGCGCACCTACATATACATTGAGAGAAAAGGAGAAAGTGAGAGAGAGAGAGAAGGGGGGGGGGGGAACGAGAGAGAGAGAAAAGGAGAGGAGAGAGAGAGAGAGAGCACATGTACACGCATGCATACACACACACATACACGCACACATACACGCTCACACATGCATACATACAGAAACACACGTGCGTGTACACACACACACACGCACACATATACATACGTATGTATATCCATATATATATATATAATATATATATATATAGATAGATAGATAGATAGCTAGATATATACATACACACAGTCTATCTACCTAACTGTCTCTTTCAAGCAAAAATCTTCATCTAATTAAACAGGCACAGTAATCAAGTGGGTAAACAAGAGACTTCTAGCCTGAAGGTCCTGGGTTTGATCTGCTTGGAAACCTCTGCCTGATGGGTACAACTTGTGTGCACACCTACAGGTGCCTAAACCCCTCTTCGTGTGTATCATCATCATCATCATCGTCGTCGTCATCGTCGTCGTCTTCATCAACATCATTATCACATCGTCGTCGTCGTCGTCGTCATCATCATCATCATCATCACACCACCACCACACCACCACCACCACCACCACCACCACCACCACACCACCACCACCACCACCTCATCATCATCATCACCATCATCGTCATCATCGTAGTAGTCGTCATCATCATCATCGTCGCCGCCGACGCTGCCGCCGCCGTCGTCGTCGTCGTCATCATCATCATCATCATCATCATCATCACCACCTCCACCATCACCACCACCACCACCACCACCATCACCACCATTATCATTATCACCAGCATCATCGTCGTCGCCGTCATCGTCGACGTCGTTGTCGTCATCATCATCATCATGTACCCTGCCGCATCGCGTTGGCGATCATGTCCCTCCATGCGAGTCTGTCTTTTGTCGCTGCAAGTACACATCCCACCCTCTCTGTCTTCAGCCACTCCCCAAGTCTGTCCAGTATGTTCCCCCTGAGTCCACCTGGTGCTCTCTTTCCCTCCACTTTCCTGTTGTGACTAGGTGCTCTGATTTTTCATGCCTCATAAAGTGCTCTATGAATATTGCTGCTTGTCTTTTCCTAATCTTCTTTCTTAATGTTCTTTTGTGTGTGTGTGTGTTTGCCTCTTTCAAGACTGTCTCGTTTGTTTTCTTTGCTGTCCATGGAAATCTCAACATTCTTCTTACAAATCAAATTTCGGCTGCCTCAGATCTTGTTCTGACTTCGCGTGTTGGCTGTCCACGCTTCAAGCTTCGTGTGTATACGTACACAAAACATACATCTGCACGTTGAAGATACTGTGAATCATGTCAGTGTCAAGTGGCTTACGGAAACATGGAAACACCCAGCAAGCATACCCACAAAAGATTCAGGCTGTGCAACAACATGGTGGGATATGGTCAGCTGGTCTATCAGCTTGGTTCTCTGTGCTCTACTGAAAACTCTTTATGATATGTAAAGCGCGGTGAGTCGAAATGTGTTTTGTAGAACAGAAAATAATGGTTTATGATGAGAATAATTACTTTTTCAGAGTGACATAATTTTCCTCCGACGAAATGTGATAAACCTTTTTTCCTGATAACTGCCTGCCTTACCTTGGTAACGTTTTTTCCCTCCATGGTGACGTTTTTCCTTGGGTAACTGTATTTTACTGATCACCGGTTTCTACGAACTAACATATCGATATGCACGCCGCACACGCAGTGTCAGTTCAATTCTTGTTTCCTCCTATATCTTGGTCTACATGGACTGACTTTTCGACCCCAGGAAAAGCACAGGAGGCGGAAAAAAATGATGCTGTGCCTTGAGACGGTTAATACGTAAGCTTACCTCGCCCCTCTCTGCTTTGCTTTGACTAATCGAGAATCTTCGATCCATAAGAGACAAAAAAAAGAAAGAAAAGGAAACAATAAGAACAGAAAGAAAGAAAGAAAGAAAAGAAAGAAGAAAAGAAAGACAGAAAGACGGAAAGACAGACAGAAAAAAAAGAAAAGAAAGAAAAAACAACGAAAGGATAGGTGGGAAAAAGACAGTGAAGTTGAAGACTGTGAAACAAGTACACGGAAGAATATCGACGTTGTGTATTGAACGAGTTTGAACAGACTTCGGACCACTTGTCCAGTCTAGTTCATGGTCTTTAACCTTTTGACTCCTGCACCCCATCTACTAACTGCAAAAACTTAACTCTTTGGCTCCCTCGCCCTATCCACCATTTTCCTGCAGTAAGCTGGTGGATAGGATGAGGGATCAAAGAGTCAAGTTTTTGCTTTGCTAGCATGGTTGACAAAGCAGGATGCTGGTGGACAGGGTGCAAGAGTCCAAAGGATAATATTAATAGTCCAGTGAACAGAATGTGGAGTTTGTTCAAGTGGATTCATTACATTCGGACAATGTCGTAAACCATTCCACCCACATCTGACGGTAATCATCTGGTAGATTCCTTCAGTCTACGCAAATTTCTGTACACTGGGAATGTCTTGGAATGGGGACGGAAAGGGGGAAAGGGAGGGTGGAGGCAATGAAGAAACCTGTTTTTACGTTGCACGCTGGAATTGAATCTGAGATGTCAACCAGTCGCCGTGGTGTAGTGGTCAGCGCAACGGACTACCGACTGGAAGTTTGTGGATTCGAATCCCAATCAGTCCCTTCGAAAATCATTGTGGGATTTTTCGGCTCTAACCGGCTCGTACCCAGAGTTGGGCGTGCTATGGGCTCATTGAGAAGACGGGGACCACACAGTCGAGTCTCATCCACTTCACGGATGCGTCATTAAGGATGTTGCTCAAATCCTCAGACCAGCTCCTCCAGGTTGACGCCAGGACATATCATGATAGTAAGCGTAGACTACAGCCCTGTCACGTAGTCTCAATCCAAGACGGAACTCCATAGCATCATGATTATCATTCTCATCGACATTATCATCATCGCATTGTTAAAAAAACGGTGTCAGCTTCTGTGGCCATTAAGGTGGCGTAGAAAATGGGACGAAAAAAAAAGGTGAGCATAAAGATAACCTCCATGAGTGCGATGAAAAAAACGAGATATCAGAATTTGAGTTCATGGCTCTATTGAAAGATATCCAGACTGTTAGTGTGAGAAATGGCGGGGAAAAAGAAAACTCGGATCTCGGCTATTTATAAATCGAATGAGAAAATTGTAGCTGTGCTATTTTTGAACCAAATTCAACCGAATCAATATGATATGTTTGATTATAACATTATAACGACACCCCCCCCCCCCCCCTTCCGCACAAAGTTTCAGCACCAACTTTTGCATGTAAAGATAATTATTATACGACACGCGTTGAAAGAGGCCCTGAAAGGGAGATTGATAGTACGGTTTGACTTTGTTCTTTTCTTTCATTTTTTTCTGTTTTCAATACTTTGACTTTCACCGTTGCCCACCATACAAGTCAAGTTTATTTCAACCGAAGCTTCTCAAAATCACAGTGACCTTGACGAGCACAAAAATCGGATTTTCTTTAATAATTTTTATAATGAAAAAAATTTCTTTTAAATGGCCTGACCGTCTTGCTTGTTTCTTTTTTTCTATTTTTTTGAATTTCTGGAATCATACCTTTTTTTTTTTTTTTTTGCTGAGAACTATCTTCATCCGGAAAAAAAACTTTTATAAGTATCACTGACTTGACAGATCGTCGAAAGAAGCAAAACAAGTCAAGTTGTCACAATGTTGTTTGTTAAGTTGGTGTATGTACTTTGTGTGTGTGTGTGTGTGTGTGTGTGTGTTTTGTGTGTGTGTGTTGTGTGTGTGTGTGTGTGTGTGTGTGTGTGTGTGTGTGTGTGTGGTGTGTGTGTGTGTGGTGTGTGGTGTGTGTTGTGTGTGTGTGTGTGTGTGTGTGTGTGTGTGTGTGTGTGTGTGTGTGTGTGTGGTGTGTGTGTGTGTGTGTGTGTGTGTGTGTGTGTGTGTGTGTGTGTGTGTGTGTGGTGTGTGTGTGTGTGTGTGTGTGGTGTTGTGTGTGTGTGTGTGTGTGTGTGTGTGTGTGTGTGTGTGTGTGGTGTGTGTGTGTGTGTGTGTGTGTGTGTGTGTTTTGTGTGTGTGTGTGTGTGTGTGGGTGTTGTGGTTGTGTGTGTGTGTGTGTGTGTGTGTGTGGTGTGTGGTGTTGTGTGTTTTGTGTGTGTGGTGTGTGTGTGTGTGTTGGTGTTGACGGTGAGTATGTTTTTTAACTGTTGTCTTTTATCTTAACAGGTTATTCTTTTCTTTTTGACGTGGTGTTAGCCCTGATATGGCTCTAGTGGTCGGCGGGGCTGTGAGCAATGTGAACTGAACAGTGTGTGTGAGTGTGTGTATGTGTGTGTGTGTGTGTGTGTGTGAGTGTGTGTGTATGTTGTGTGTGTGTGTGTGTGCGTGTATGTGTGTGTGTGTGTATGTGTACGTGTGTTTGCCATATGTGTGTCTGCGTGTGCCCGTGTGTGTACCGTATGTGCCTGTGTGTGGGTGTGTATATGTGTGTGTGCAGCGTGTGTTCATATATATATAATATATATACATATACCAGGGTCAAAAGATGCTTTGGGATGACTTTCCTAGTTCAAATCACTGCAATTAATTTTCTTGCCTTTGCACAGCCTGAACAATCCTGGATATTGTGCTTTAAATGTCAAATCAAATAGCAGACATGAATTCATGGGGTTGAACCAATCATTTATTAGCCAGTCAAGTTTATATTTACACTTTTACTCACATTTCAGCCTTCCTTTTACAGATAGGTGTAGTAGGCTGAGAATAAAGTTTGACGTTAAACCAATGGTTGTACCTATGTATGTACTTCTAGTTTCTTATCAAGGTTACTCACTAGTTTATAATTTCATTTGGGGTTTTTGCCTATTTTTTCATATATTCTGCAATATTAAAGTGTAAATATAAGGTTTCATTCGTGACACTTTGGTGTCACAGGCCTACAGTTCTTTGATCAATCACAGTGGGAAAAAATGATTAAAAACTGCAATGAAATAGGGCTTTTCAAGTTTTATGCATAAAGCTGTCTGAATAGAACTCATCAGCATTGCAATCAAATGGATACTTTGGAAGCTATTTGAGTTTTTAGCGTTCGTGTGACACCTGTCACGGATGAAACTATGCCCTGTAAAGTATGAGCTATTGTCTCTGGAAAAGCTAAATGATTTGTTCAACCTCCATGAATTCATGTCTCCTATTTGATTTGACATTTAAAGCTCAATATCTAGGATTGTTCAGCCTATGCAAAGGCAAGAAATTAGTTGCAGTGATTTGAACTAGGAAAATCACCACAAAGCACCTTTTGACCCTGGCTCTGCATATGTACATATGTATTACATATATTTATATTATATACATATATATATATAGATGTATGTGTGTATACATGTCTATCTATCTATCTATCTACCTATTTGTCTGTTTGTCTGTCTGCCTATTTATTTGTCTGTCCAGCTGTTCGTCTATCTATCTATCTATCTATCTATCTCTCTCTCTCTCTCTATCTATCTATCTATCTATCTATCTATCTATCTATCTATCTATCTATCTATCTATCTATCTATTTGTCTGTCTGTCTGCCTATTTATTTGTCTATCCGGCTGTTCGTCTATCTATCTATCTTCTATCTATCTATCTACCTATCTATCTATCTATCTATCTACCTATTTATCTACCTACCTACCTGCCTTCCTACCTACCTACCTATCTATCTGTCTGTCTGTCTATGTATGTATGTATCTGTCGATCTATCTATCTATCTATCTATCTATCTACCCATCTACCCATCTGACTATCTGTCTGTCAGTCTATCTATCTATCTATCTATCTATCTATAGTTAGAAATGAGATAAATGTTTTATTTTATCACACATATTTTGGCTTTCACAAAGGAACTGAAAAACAGATAGAAAATTGAAGCGCATAGTTTTAAACCTAATAGTAGTTACCTCACATTTCAAGTAGATTGCTTGATTTATTCCATACTGATGGGCTCGGTAGGCAAGTGGTTAAGACATCGGACTGCCGATCGGAAACTCTAAGTTCAGACCTCTCTGGGGCATCGCCCGGAAAAAAAATGGTGGATATTTTTTCCCAATACCCTCAAGTCAACATGGATGCAGTACCTAAACCAAACCTCCATCTTGTGTACACAGACGCACAATGAAAATGCTGTAAGCCATGTCTGTGTGTCTAGTGGCTTATGGAAACGTGAAAACATCCTGCATACACACCCACCGAAGACAGCATATCCAGAGTGTGCAGCATCATACCGCCCACGCAGTGTTGGCAAAACAACATGCATACACGTCATTTTCGAGAGCTGAAATTGAAAAAGAAGGACAGTGTTTGACTCCAAGGATAAGCAATGTCAGCATTTCTCACATTTTTACCCGTCCACGTTTTTACACAGAAGACGGAAAGAAGCATGCCCGTAATATGTACACCCATTGCGATCGTTTTGATCCGAGTCCGATTTGAACTCTGTATTATATTCTACATTTTTACCTCTCGGGCGGAAAAAGCACCGACGGGCAAATATGCGAGCTGGCGGCTGGGCGGGTTGTCCAACATAGAGAGATGAAGACTCAGAATAAGGCAAAAGAGGACTCTTCCATTCTCTCTTGGTCCGGTAGCTGGGCAGGACCTGGTTGGTGTACGTTGTGTGGCTGTGTCCCGGGGTTTGACATCTCCCCACCTTGCCATTCGTTAGTAAAGAAGGTAACTGATGACTTTCTTTCTTTCTTTTATTGTTGTTTAAAGTCCAGCCGACTGCGCAGAACCATATCAGGGCTATAACCGCTTCAAAACACACACAAAATTTCAACAGGAAAACAAAACAAAAAAAAGAAAAAAAAGAAAAAAAAAAGAAAATTAAGTACACATATCAATGCATTCGCGCACATAATCTAAGGACATGCCCCCGGGGTAGGACCATTCCGTCCGATTTATCGCACAGGGGAGATTTAAAAAACACCTGAATACAAACATAAGCATACATAAGGACACCAAAACATATATAAAGAGGCATAAATTACCTAAAATTGCTTCCGCATATCTCATCTCCTTAGAGCCAAAAATACACTTAATACATGTACCCAACCATCAATCCGAAGGAAGAGTACGTAAGACTTTATCGAAAAAATATAGGTGAATGGACCATTAAGGCAGAAAATAAGTAGAAATGACAGAAAGCAAGGCAACAAGACAGAAACAAAGAGAGTGACAGAAAAGAGGAAATTTCTAGTACAGAATTTCCAGAAGGTGGGGATACTATTTATATTGAAAGAGCCCCCCCCCCCCCCCCCCCCGCAACCCAACGGGGGACAACTGATGACTGGGTCGGAATGGGTCATGCAGCGCAGCGCATGAACACTCCCCCCCCCCCCCCCCCAACTTTTGATGAAATTACTATCGTATGGTTACAGGAGCTTGAGGAGGTTGTCTGGAGAGTGGTGAGGCATTGCTGTCCGGGGTCCCATCCAGCACCCTCGTGTGTGTCTTGTTAACTTTGTATTTTTACGTATCGCACGGGACAGGAGGAAAGAGCAATTTTGGGCAAAAATGTGGAGTATAGAGCATTCTCTGTCAGCCCGAACCAGACCACAGTGCACAACTAAACATGCTCCACATTTGTACGCGTCACAGTATTTACAGAATAAGAATTGGTCAAGAGACGAAAAAATATAGAGTTTGATATATATTACTTTCATGTATTGGATAAGTAACAAGAAAGTACTTCACAGATTCACTCGTCTACCAACACACGCAAAATATACACCCCGCCTCTCTCTCTCTCTGTATGCGTGTGTGTCTCTATTTCTCTGTCTGTCTGTCACACACACACACACACACACACACACACACACACACACACACACACACACACACACACACACACACACACACACACACATACACACACACACACACACACACACACACACACACACACACACACACACAAGGAATGTGCGCACGTACCCCCCACCATCATTCACACACGCACATGCACATTCGCCTGACTGCACACTGACACGTGTGTCTGCGCATTGAAAGTACGTGCAGCCCGTCAGTCTGTGCTGTTTGTGTGTCAAGATCAAGTCGAACTGGCTTGGAAAAATTGTGTTTTGTTGACAAGTCATAATCTTACTGTCCGGAATAGGCACTTGTGATTTTCGTCATATTGGACATAAAAGATTTTTGTAATAATGTTTGTAATAGAAAGAATGAAGAGAGTTTATGATTTGCTAATATTTGTAATAAAAAGAATGAAGAGGGTTAAGAATTTGCTAATATTTGTAATAGAAAACACAAAGAGAGTTTATGATTTGTTGACATTTGTAATAGAAAGAATGAAGACAGTTTAGAATTTGCTAACATTTCTGATAGAAAGAATGGAGAGAGTTTAGGACTAGATAAAGAGAGTTTAATATTTGCAAATATTTGTTGTAGAACAAATGAAGAGAGCTGAGAATTTGCTAATAATGTAATAGAAAGAATGAAGAGAGTTTAGAATATGCTAACATTTCTAAGAGAGTTTAGAATTCGCTAATATTCGTATTAGAAAAAGTAAAGAAAGCCTAGAATTTGCTATCATTTGTAGCAGAAAGAATGAAGAGAGTTTAGAATTTGTTAGCCTTTGAAATAAAAAGAATGATAATTGCTACTGTTATTTTTGTTTAAAGCCCAGCCGACTGCGTAGAGCCATATCAGGGCTATAACCGTTTCAAAACGTACACAATGCTTCAACAGGAAAAACAAAAGAAAAGAAAATTAAGTACACATATCAGTGCATTCACGCACTTAATCTAAAGATGCCCCTGGCGTTGACCATCCCGTCCAATTTATATCACGGTGGATTTAAAAAATGTGCCTGAATAAAAATTATTAACATAACTAGGGAGAATAAAGCATGTGTGAAAACAGGCATAAATTACCTAAAATTGCTTCCGCATATATCACCTCCCTAGAGCCAAAAATACACTCAATACATGTGCTCAATTATCAGTCCTTAGAGAAAGTATGTAAGACTTTATTGAACACATACTCTCTTTGTTTCTGGCTTGTTCCTTTGCTTTCTGTCATTTCTTCCTATCATTTTCTGCCTTGCTGGTCTGTTCACCTGTATGTGTTCGATAAAGTTTTACGCACTTTCTTCTTATGACTGATAATCGGGTACATGTGTTTTAGCTCTAGGAAAATGAGATGTGCGGAAGCAACTTTAGGTTAATTAGGCCCGTTTTTATACATGTTTTTAAAGTCCTTGGTTATGCTTAAATTTGTATTCAGGTATATTTTTAAATCAATTGTGTGATAAACTGGACGAAATGGTCAACGCCAGGGGCATCTCCTTAGATTATATACGCGAATGCATTGGTATGTGTACTCAATTTTCTTTTCATTTTTTTATCTTGTCGAAGTACTGTGTATGTATTAAGGCGGTTATAGCCTTGATATGACTCTATGCAGTCGGCTGGGTTTTAGAAAAACAACAACAATAAACAATAATCTCTGATTATAGCTAGAACAGTTCATTCCGTCAGAAACAGAGAAGTCCACGCCGTGGTTCTAAAACGAACGAATCTGTTGTATTTACAGATAGCGCAAAAGTAACGTCAAACTCAACCTGTCACAAAACAACCTTGAAAAATTACAAAAATCAGTATGTCACGGAAGAAGAGTAAATTTTGTGTTTGTGTGGTATCATACGATGTTTACGTGTACTGATATGTGTACTTAATTTTCTTTTCTTTTGTTTTTCCTGTTGAAGCATTGTGTGTTTTAAAACGGTTATAGCCCTGCTATAGTCTACGCAGTCGGCTGGGCTTCAAACAAAAATAACAGTAAGAGGACCGTTTATTCTGGAGAAGGAACAGTTCCTTTGGGATCTTGCTGTGTGTGCATTTGTGATTTCAAATGGACAGTATGTGTTATTTTCATCGGGTTGTCTGAACTTCCTTTGGAATCTTGTGTGTGCATTTGTGATTTCAAATGGACTGTTATCCGCTATTTCCATCGGGTCATCTGAAGTCATTGATGCTGTCAGACAGCATGGTCAACACGTGTTGTGAAAGATTGTGCAGCTCTCCAGTGCATGAAAAGTGACCCTTAACAAACCTGATACAGAGAAAAACTGTACGTCCACTGTAGCCAGACACACCAGTGACGGTAAGGAGGAATTTCATACTATATTACTGTAAATACACTTTATTCCATACTGTTTGTATTCTCTCCGTTTCTCATGCTCTTCGCTTCTTTATGTCCTTCTGTTATGATGGTCCTTTCATTACATTGCATCAGATGTGTTCTTCATGCCTCTGTACACGTGCTGAAACGTTTCATCCCATTTATCTTCTTTTTTTTACCCTCCATGGATTGCGGAGCTCTTTCGGTATAAATAGTATCCCCACCTTCTGGAAATTCTGTGCTAGAAATTTCCTCTGTTCTGTCACTCTCTTTGTTACTTCCTTCCTCCTTTGCTTTCTGTCATTTCTTCCTATCGTTTTCTGCCTTGCTGGTTCATTCACCTGTATGTGTTCGATAAAGCCTTAACTACTTCCTCTTAGGGTTGATAACTGGGTACGTGTTAAGTGCATTTTTTGGCTCTAGGGAAATGAGATATGTGGAAACAATTTTATGTAATTTAGGCCTGTTTTTTTATGTATGTTTTAGTGACCGTAGTTAAGTTTCATTTTGTATTGATGTGTGTTTTTTTTAAATCCCCTGTGCGATAAATTGGACAGAGTAGTCAACGCCAGGAACATTTACTTAGATTATGTGCGCGAATGCATTGATATGTGTACTTAATTTTCTTTCATTTTTTACCTGTTGAAGTATTATATATGTTTTGGAACGGTTTAGCTCTGATATGGCTCTATGCAGTCGGCTTGACTTAAGAAAAAACAAAACAAAACAAAACAAAATAAACAAAAAACAAGCAAAAGCTTGTTTTCATACTTTTACAACATCTGAAAGGTTACTCTTAAATAGAAAAAAATTATGTTCATATTTTTCACCAGATATAAAGAAAAAATTATTATTAGTAATGCAAAATCAGCTGCATGAAAGACTTACATGTTATAAATGAATAAGTGAATATGCGAAACGTCATCTGAAGCAAGTGGAAGATATGGCGACCATTTTTCTCTTAAAATGCTTGAACTTTTGATTGCGCATGGGGTTTTGCCATGGATCAAGAGTTCTGCTTGGTAATTGTGGAGCGCATATGGAATTGCAGGGTGTTAAACATCCAACATGAACAAACCCTGAATTCTGTAAAATTTGTTGTTTTGTCTTTGGGTTAAAATGTGTTTTTGATGTGAAATGAAAATGACATTATACTGGAAAGAAAAATTAGCAAAGAGGTTGAGAAAAGAAACCCACTAAACATTCTTCCATTATCCAGTGAAGTTACTATTATGGGATAGTCTTAAGTCTCTACGTTTTTATTACCAAAGATACTTTATGTAGAGCTTGTGGACTTCACTTTGCCCGTTTTGCATATAACGTGTATACTAATCGAATTTATTATTAAAAAAAATGACTTAGTCTTGTCCTCAGCAGAATTATGTTTATGCATATGTGACCCGTTTTAACAAAATGAGTCCTAAGGTGAAAATAACAGATTTTAGGATATTGATGATTTTCAAAATGTCCAGATTATTAACTTTCTTTTCATATGAAATTTATTATTCTACTCCTAAAAATAAGAAGTTATGGGTGTTTGAAGTGTGTAACATAGCAAACAGCCATTTTGAGAAAATCAAGTTTTAAAACTTTCACCACTTCAGTGAAGTTTTACCTTAGCAACAGATATTTGTACTTCACCAATCTTTGCCAAATTTTGTACCATGGTAAAAACATCATGCCACAAGAGCGCACAAGAGCACAAAAAAATTGGTGTGAAAATCTGCTGTAATTGTCTTGTTTTAAGTTTATATATCCCTTTTTCTGACACAAAAAGCATGCCGTTATCGGTAAAAACACATTTTAAATACATTTTCCGATTGAATTATAAAGTGCTGAGTGCATGTACATGTAATTTAAAATTAAATATTACTATATTTTTACAAAAATCGAAAAATGTGTTAGCAAATCGATTTACAGCTTCAGTCGTTAAATCTTGTTTTATCTGTCTGTCTTCTCACACAGCTCACATAGCACACACAACACACACACAGACAACACAACACACACACACACAAAACACACACACACACACACACACACACACACACACACACACACACACACACACACACACACGACACACACACGCTCAACACACATCTCTCTGTCTTTCTATACATTCTCTTCTCTCTCTCTTCTCTCTTTCTCCCACCCCCGCCCCTCTCTGAATGTGTCGCAACTACTAGTATAACTGTACCCTAGAAATGATGCATATATGAACTTCCCGAAATTTTTTTTGTTTTATTGTGATCTGGTTACCAGGTCACGAAGCAGCCCCACTCCGACTGTTCCCTTGTAGAATCGGTTAAATGCCTAACGCATTAAATCATTCGCAATCGTTTCTCCGTCTGTCTGTGGGTGTTTACCCAATTATCTATGTCATGCATTCAGCTACTGATAGAAGTTGTTACTAAAGCGATGTCGTAGGATTTGTCCACAGCGAAATTATTTTAATAGCTTGGAGGGGAAACATTCACTCTGTCTGTCCGTCTGTCTGTTTTCTGTCTGTCTGTCTCTTTGTCTTTCTGTCTGTCTGTCTCTGTTCTTTCTCTCCCTCTCTCTTTCTGTCTCTGTCTCCTCTTTCTGTTTCTCTTCCTCTGTCTGTCTGTCTCTCTCACTCACTCTCTTTTCTCTCTCTCTCTGTCTGTTTGTTGTCTGTCTCTCTCTGTCACTCTCTTTCTGTCTCTCTCACTGTCTGTCTCTCACATACACGCACGGTCTCTCTCTCCCTCACTGTGTGTGTATGTGTGTGTATTTGTGCGTGTGTGTGCATGTATGTGTACGTGTGTGTTTGTGTGTGTGTGAGTGTGTGTGTGTACGTGTGTGTGTGTGTGTGTGTGTGTGTGGTGTGCGTGTGTGTGTGTGTGTGTGTGTGTGTGTGTGTGTGTGTGTGTGTGTGTGTGTGTGTGTGTGTGTGTACATGTACATGTAATCGTAGTCGTCTCATGTTCATCATACAGGAATCACTGGAGAAGTGGGCGAGAGACAGGAGAGGTCCGTGTCTTGATGATATTGACAGTTGTGACAGCTCTGACTTTTAAAGGTCGGTGAATCTTTTGACAGCGAGATCTTCGTCTGTCTGTCTGTCTGCTGTCTGTCTGTCTGTGTTTGTCTGGCTGTCAGTCTGTCTGTCTTGTCTGACAGTATTTGACAGTGAGTTCTTTGTCTGTCTGTCTATCTGTCTGTCTTGTCTGACAGTATTTGACAGTGAGGTCTCTGTTGTCTGTCTGACGTTCTATCTGTTTTGTCTGACAGTATTTGACAGTGAGTTCTTTGTCTGTCTGTCTGTCTATCTGTCTGTCTTGTCTGACAGTATTTGACAGCGAGCTCTTTGTCTGTCTGGCTGTTTGTCTGTCCGTCCGTCCGTCCGTTTATCTGTGTTGTCTGACAGAATTTGATAGTGACTTCTTTGTCTGTCTGTCTCTCTGTCTGTGTCTCCGTCCGTCCATCTGTCCTGTCTGTATTGTCTGACAGTATTTGACAGTGAGGTCTTTGTCTGTCTTTCTGTCTGTCCGTTGTCCGTCCGTCTGTCTGTCTGTCTTTCTGTGTGTCTGTATTGTCTGACAGTATTTGACCGTGACTTCTTTGTCTGTCTCTCTGTGTGTCTGTCTCTCCGTCCGTCCATCTGTCTGTCCGTCTGTATTGTCTGACAGTATTGGACAGTGATGTCTTTGTCGGTCTTTCTGTCCGTCCGTCTATTTGTCTGTCCGTCTGTTTGTCTGTCTGTCTATCTGTATTGTTTGACAGCATTTGACAGTGAGGTCTTTGTCTGTCTGTCTGGCTGTCTTGTGTGACAGTTTTTTGACAGTGAGTTCTTTGTCTGTCCGTCCGTCCGTCTGTCTGTCCGTATGTCCGTCCGTCCGCCTGTCTATTTGGCTGTCTTGTCTGAAAGTATTTGACTGTGAGTTCTTTGTCTGTCTGTCTGTCTGTCTATCTGTCCGTTCTCTATCTGTCTGTCTGTCTTCTCTGACAAGGTTGTCTTGTATTATGTCTATCTGTCTGTTTTATCTTTCTGTCTGTCAGGTCGTTTGTCTTGTTTTGTCTTGTCTTGTGTCTTCTCAGCCAGTCTTTGCCTTGTTTGTTTGGCTTGTCTGTTCTTCTTTTTGTCTTGTCTGTTTTTTTTTGTCTGTCTGCCCTATCTCTGTCTCTTCTCTTCTCTCTCCCCTTCTCTCTTTTCTCGGTCTCTATTCTATCTATCTATCTATCTATCTTCTATCTATCTATCTATCTATCTATCTATCTGTCTATCTGCCTGTCTGTCTGTCTATCTATCTGTCTGTCTATCTATTCATCTGTCTGTCTATCTTCTATCTCCTTCTTCTTCTATCTATCTATCTACTACCTACTTACCTATCTATCTATCTATCTATCTGTCTGTCTATGTATCTATCTGTCTATCTATCTATGTATCTATCTGTCTATCTATCTATGTATCTATCTGTCTGTCTGTCTATCTATCTATCTGTTTGTCTATCTGTTTGTCTGTCTGTCTGTCTATCTATCTGTCTACATCTAATATCTATATACCGACACAAACCGATACCCACACATGTGAACTGTGAAATTAATGACTATAAGAAATTAGCTTAAAAATTTCACGCATGGAAGAATCTGGGACACCACTAAAAGCATACAAAATATTACAGGATTCTGATGCTAATGGTAACTGAAACTGGGTTAAAAATGAACGAATATGGATTTGAATAGGTGTAGATAAAATAAAATGTTGGTTGCATAAATTATTGTACACGTGTTTTTCGTCAACGATTGATAGATTTGTAGATGGCGGAACTGGAATCACCATATCAGTAAGGCATGAAATTCAGCCTGTACACATCATTTTGTAGTATCCCCTGGCGTGAAGTGTGCTGTGAGTGAATATCGATCGATATAGAAAATATGTAACAACAAGATTCCGATTTGGTATGTCTAGTTTAGCTGTACATTGTTTCAAATACAAAGTATTTACTGATCATCATCACCATTTGTCCTGCCGCATGGCGTTGGCGATCATGGCCCTCCATACGAATCTATCCCTTACTGATAGTGACTTACTCTATGTCCTTTACGCAAAGAATCTAAAGAAGACGAAATACATTTTGTTCTCAACTGTCTAGCTTTTAATGATAGCAGAGAAACATTTATTGAGCCTAAGTGTTACAAACAGCTTTGCTTATTTAAACTGAGTTTATTGATATCATTAACAAACCTTAAAGTTGTTTGCAATGTTACGTTATTTTTGTAATAAACTCTGACATTTAGAAGAACAGCTGTTTCATAATTTTCATCAGTTTTAGAACTTTGCCGCAATCATCCACATTGTATTTCTTGCAATCATTCAAAATGTACTTCTTGTGATCATTTAGAAATTATCATGTTGTATGTTGTTCACAAAATCCATCTTGAGCAGCTAGGCCTATGACCTATCCACCATCCATCCATCCATCCATCCATCCATCCATCCATCCATCCATCCATCCATCCATCATCCATCCATCCATCTATCATCCATCCGTCAATCTATCCATCTTTCTTTGACTGTCAGTCTCTCTGCACTCGGTCAGTCAACCAATCAATCAATCTCTCTGTCTGTCTCTCTTTCTCTCTCTCTCGTCTTGGCGGGAGATACAGACACCTGCAGCGTTGGTCGTCAGATTTGAGCAACACCTTTAATGCACCATCGACTTTGTGATCCCAGTCTTCCCCATGACCGTCTAGCACGATCAACTCTGGGTAGGAGCCGGTTGGAGCCGAAAAATACTGCAAGGATTTTTTTTTTCAAGGGACTGATGTGGATTCGAACCCACGACCTTCCAGTCGGTAGTCCGTTGCACTAACCACTACACCACAGCGACTGGTAAGAACTAGGTTTTTGTTTCAATAGGAATGTTGGGATGATTCGACAGTGGGGCAAGTTGATAACTGTCACTGTTTGCTTTCATTGGATTCTCCCTCTGACCTCTCTGTTCAATCGTCTGTCTTGTATGAAAAAAAAAAAAAAAAACCGCTGCCGAAACCAGTCGCCTTGGTGTAATGGTAAGC
>JAPXFY010000015.1:42662865-42697865 GCA_030674185.1 Monoplex corrugatus | reverse complement strand
AGGAGGGGAGAGGAGAGAGAGAGAGAGAGAGAAGAGAGAGAGAGAGAGAGAGGAGAGAGAAGGAGAGAGAGAGAGAGAGAGAGAGAGGTGTTCTGCCATTCAAAGGCTAAGATGTAACACAAGTCCATATTTTGCCTCCTACCCCTGTTGCAATCACAGCCCTATCCATTAACGCTAAAAATGTCGGGCACCGGGGCACGAAAAACGCATTGGAGGCAATACGCTCTGACGTGTTCATGTGTGACGTGTTGTTTTCGCGTCACTGGCATCATGTTAGTGACCAGATTAATGCACGTGCGTTACGCTCTGCGGAGGGGAGCTGTTCATCTGTGTGTAAGAGTTATGCTATTGCGTGTAGGCCGTTATGAGAGAAAGCGATGGGGAGCAGAAAGAGAGAGAGAGAGATGAAGAGAGAGAGAGAGGAGAGAGAGAGGCAGAAAGAGAGAGAGGGTGGCACAGAGAGAGGTGGCACAGAGAGAGGGTGACAGAGAGAGAGAGAGGCAGAGAGAGAAAGAGAGTGAGAGAGAGAGAGAGAGAATGAGACAGACAGAGAGAGAGAGATGGAGAGAGAGAGAGAGCGAGGAGAGAGAGAGAGAGAAACTGTTCTATCATTGAGTATGTGTGTGTGTGAGAGAGAGAGACATACACACACAGAGAGCTCTCTCTCTCAAAGACAGAGAGAGGGAGGGAGTGAGAGAGAGAGAGAGAGAGAGAATGAGAGACAGAGACACAAAGAGATGGAGAGACAGAGAGCAAGAGAGAGAGAGAGAGAGAGAAACTGTTCTACCATTGAGTATGTGTGTGTGTGTGAGAGAGAGAGAGAGAGAGACACACACACAACACAGAGCTCTCTCTCTCAAAGACAGAGAGAGGGAGGGAGCGAGAGAGAGAGAGAGAGACAGAGAGAGAGAGATGGAGAGACAGACATACAGGCAGAGAGAGAGAGAGAGAGAGAATGAGAGAGAGAGGAGAGACAGATGAGAGAGAGAGACAGAGAGTGAGAGAGAGATTTAAAGAGATGTTGAGAGAGAGAGAACAACGGTCTCTCTTCAAATGAGTGATGTGGGGGAGCAAGAAGAGAGAGAGAACAACAGACTCAGCAAAGAGAGAGAGAGGAGAGGGAGAGGGAGAGGAGAGAGAGAGACAGAGAAGGAAAAGGAAGGAAGGGCAGAGAGAGAGGAGAGAGAGAGGGGGAAGAGGAGAGAGAGGAGGGAAGAGAGGAGAGAGGTGTTCTACCATTCAAAGGCTAAGATGTAACACAAGTCCATATTTTGCCTCCTACCCCTGTTGCAATCACAGCCCTATCCATTAACGCTAAAAATGTCGGGCACCGGGGCACGAAAAACGCATTGGAGGCAATACGCTCTGACGTGTTCATGTGTGACGTGTTGTTTTCGCGTCACTGGCATCATGTTAGTGACCAGATTAATGCACGTGCGTTACGCTCTGCGGAGGGGAGCTGTTCATCTGTGTGTAAGAGTTATGCTATTGCGTGTAGGCCGTTATGAGAGAAAGCGATGGGGAGCAGAAAGAGAGAGAGAGAGAGAAGAGAGAGAGAGAGGAGAGAGAGAGGCAGAAAGAGAGAGAGGGTGGCACAGAGAGAGGGTGGCACAGAGAGAGGGTGACAGAGAGAGAGAGAGGCAGAGAGAGAAAGAGAGTGAGAGAGAGAGAGAGAGAATGAGACAGACAGAGAGAGAGAGATGGAGAGAGAGAGAGAGCGAGAGAGAGAGAGAGAGAAACTGTTCTATCATTGAGTATGTGTGTGTGTGAGAGAGAGAGACATACACACACAGAGAGCTCTCTCTCTCAAAGACAGAGAGAGGGAGGGAGTGAGAGAGAGAGAGAGAGAGAGAATGAGAGACAGAGACACAAAGAGATGGAGAGACAGAGAGCAAGAGAGAGAGAGAGAGAGAGAAACTGTTCTACCATTGAGTATGTGTGTGTGAGAGAGAGAGAGAGAGGAACACACACACACACCAGAGCTCTCTCTCTCAAAGACAGAGAGAGGGAGGGAGCGAGAGAGAGAGAGAGAGACAGAGAGAGAGAGATGGAGAGACGCTCAGCAGAGAGAGTGAACGTGAGTTTCGGTACTGGCATCATGAGTGACCAGATTAGAGAGGCGTAAGCTGCTGAGAGGGAGAAACTGTTTACCATTGAGTATGTGTAAGGTTAAGAAGAGCAACGTAGAGCCGTCTCTCTCAAGAGAGAGAGAGGGGGAGCAAGAAAGAAAAGAGAATGACAGACAGGAGAGAGAGAGAGAGAGAGAGAGAGGCAGAAAGAGGGAAGAAGAGAGAGAGAGGTGGCACAGAGAGAGAGGCAGAGAGAGAAAGAAGAAAGAGAGAGAGATGAGGAGAGATAGAGAGAGAGAGAGAGAGAGAGAGAGGTCAGCTAATCAGAAGTCAGAAAAAGTCATTGTCAGATCACAGCCCACTAAGTTCAGAATGTGGTGACGTTTGGTCAACTGAGGGCATCAGTTTGGACCAGTTCAGTATGCACGTGCTCACCAATTTCATTAATATCTCGCTTTGCAGGGAGCTCCTTCATGTGTGTAAGAGTTATGCTATGCATGTAGGCCGTTATGAAGAGTGAGGAGCAGAAAGAGAGAGAGAGACAGGAGAGAGAGAGAGGGAGAGAGAGAGCAGAAAGAGGGACAGAGAGAGAGAGAGAGGGTGGACAGAGAGAGAGGCATGAGAGGAGAAAGAAAGGAGAGGGGAGAGAGAGATGGGGGAGAGAGGAGAGGGAGAGTGTACTATGAGTGTATCTTGTAGTCGCCTGATTCGAGGTGCAGTTTGGTCAAGGGGTGTTCATTGAGTAGGGCAGTTCGTATGCGCTTCACAATTGTCATAATAATAATCTTTTGCAACTCCTTGCTCGCAAAAGCAGACAGCTGAAAGAAGAGAGTGTAGAGGACTATGAAAGACTAAGTGAAAAGGTGTCTGGAGATAGAGGCAATGAACAGGCAGAGGGGAGAGTGTTGAGTGTGCAGTGGTTAGAGGTGTGAGTGTGATGGTGGTGATGTGAGAGTGCCGGGGGAGGTGATGGAGGATGTGTATGGTTGTAGTAAAGTTTGTGCAAGCTTCTGAAAAACGACAAAAAGTATAAAGTGTGAAAAGATAGAAGTGGACAAGAATCGAACAGAAAGAAGAAAAAGAGAGACAAAAGAGAGAGTGAAAAAAAAGATAAGGACGAGAGCACAGAGAGATGAGACGAAGTGTAAGTGCATATGGAGGACACTGTTTGACAGGTGAACTAAGTTGAGGCAAGAAATTACATAACATCAACAAGAGACAACATTTCAGAAGTTTGCAAACATGTTTACCAAGACTTGCTGAAGATCCACACGCCATATTTCTGCATTAATGTCACTTGTTCTCCCTTGAAACATGAGGTTACACTCAATGAATAAAGAAAAACCCACAGAGTCTGAGACAATTTTTCATTATACTTTGATGATGAGAATGAGGATGATAAGTGACAATGCTGAGTTCCACCCAGGATTGTGACTGTGTGACAAGGCGTACAAGGTTTTTATAATACATACTCATGTCAACAGGCTTAAAAATATTGGAGATACCTGTGGTGTTGGTCAGGTAATTTGAACAACACCTTCCATGATTCATCCGTAAAGTGGATAAAACTCGATGGTGTGGGTTGCCAGTCTTCCCAACGAGCCCATGGCACGCTTATCTAAGAATAGGGTCGATAAATTCCACACGAAAGTTTTGGTCTGATTGAGGTTCGAATTCACAACCTCACAGTCAGTATTGCATTGTGCTGACGATTTTGTCACCTTCATTGGTAATGAAGACACTCTTGTTAGGGATGGAAATGACCAAAAAAAAAAACAAAAAAAAAACCCACAAGGAGGGAAAGTGTTATGGTTCCGAAGAGTATAAGAGTGTCGGTGTATGCAAGGAAAAAGGGGGAGTTAATGCCAGAACCAGTGCCAACACGGGTAAGTCTGATAATCAGAACTTAAACTGCGTGACATGGAGTAGTGAAAAAGCAGATTAATGGAGGGAGGGAGGTGAGAGAGAGAGAGAGAGAGAGAGAGAGAGAGAGAGAGAGAGAGAGAGAGAGAGAGAGAGAGAATGAATGAATGAATGAACGAATGAATGTTTATGGCCTAGAAAGAACTTAGATTTTTTTCCAATTTATTCATTTGTTTACTTAACCATTTTTGCCAAACAGCTCCAGGTGTTCACACAGACTGTCATTTGCCCAAACATTAACTTGGCTCTATATTGTTTGACTCTGGCAATCTGACAACAACCAATTTTTTGCGGAGAAAATCTTGCTATGGTACCATATGCAGCGTGCACTTAGCCCACTTCGAAAATCCAGATTGCGTACTTTTTAAAAGTCACTATGAACCTGAGGTGAATTTGGTAGAAACATAACCCGACATGCATTAAGGACAATGGTAGACTCACATAACAGTGAATAACACTTAAAGTGTTGGCTTGAGTTCATGAGAAAGATATGATCACACACGTTTTTCGAATGTGCTGGTTTTAAACACTTGTTTGATTCATGTAACTTTGACGTTGGTGCCTGCCTCTTTTGCGTTTTGTGAGTCGTAACCGGTCAACATCTTTGACCAGAATTCCTTAGAGATCCATCCATGATAAACTTTAAAAATTGTGTTTGCACATCTGTCTGTCTCTCTGTGTCTCTGTCTCTGTCTCTTTTCACACACACACTCTCTCTAGCCCTGATATGGCTCTAGTAGTCGGCTGGGCTGTAACAATATGAACTGAACTCTCTCTCTCTCTCTCTTTTCTCTCTCTTTCTTCTCTTCTTTTCTCTTCTCTCGCTCTCTTTTATCTCGCTCTCTTCTCATCTCTCTCTTTCTTTCTCTCTGTCTCTCTTTCTCTCTGTCTGTCTGTCTCTCATACACACACGCACCACACACCACGCACGCACACACACACACTTACATCCACTCACACCTTCACGGTCACCCATAACCGCCCCATTCACTCACCCTCATACACGCACACACACATACACAGAAGCTCATCTGGTCGAAATGAAATAATCTCCCTTTCCTTAATTGACAAAAAGGTTATCACCGACATGAGAGGGACAGCCACTTCCAAACGTACCGAGGAAGAATCAGGTGACACTTCCACTCCGGTGAAATCACTTTCTCAGACTTTCGGAAAGTGACAACGTCAGTAACGCCATGTCACTCATACCGTCATTCATCTGCATAAATCCATGATGCATTTCGGGAGAGGTGGCTCTGTGACACTGGGAGCCGCCATTTGCTCACGTCAATCACAATTCCTGCACACGTCACAGGCAAAAAATGATGACGTTTTCAGCGGGATTGCCTCGTTTTGGTATTTTAGCGATAAGGACATAGGAAAGGGGGGTTGGAGTGAGGAACAAATAAGAGAAGACTGGATGGTTCCTCTTTGGATATTTTTTAATACTCTCCCTCAAAAAGAACGGGATGGAAGCTTATTTCGTCTTGCCCAGGATGGATGTGTCTGTAGGTGTGTGTGTGTTTTCTTGCTGTGTATCCCTCTGTTACCAGAAAACCTAAAACTTCAAAACACATTATTACATAAGGACAGTCCTTGCTACTCTACAGAAACTTCAATCTTCAGACTCTTCAGAACATATCATTACACAAGGATAGCAGAATTAGGTCTTACTGTTCCTATATTGCAGCTAGTCCTTGGTACTATTATATATATATATATATATATATATATATATATATATGTGTGTGGTGTATATATAATATATACATACATATATATATATATATATATATATATATATATAATACATACATACATACATACATATATATGATATAAACATATCAAAAAAAGGAAAAGAAGAAAATTAAGGAAGGATTAAAATACTGAATGGTGTTTGGGTGTATAATGGCTACCTGGCTGAACCTGGCTCTCAGTGACAAAAAAACTACTTACTGCGTAGCTTTCATCGGCGATCCGGCCGACTTCTTCAGCGCAACTGCTGGGTTGAGAACTGGCTTCAGTGCGCACCGCCATGAGCGAACTCACGATAGTGCGACTGAATAAGTGAGGAGTACACCGATGGCAGGTTGTGTCAGCCCCGGTCATGGTTGAGGGTGGGGTTCCTTGCGGCGATGTAAACTGCCTCCTTTACTCCCCTCTGGAACCATTTGCTTCTTTGTCGAGAACTTGCACATTGTCCTTTTCAAAGTGGTGTTGGGTGTGGGTCAGGTGTGTGTGGTGTGTGTGTGTGTGTGTGTGTGTGTGTGTGTGTGTGTGTGTGTGTGTGTGTGTGTGTGTGTGTGTGTGTGTGTGTGCATGTGTGTGTTAAATTTGTAAACCAAAATGTGTCAGCAAATTTTCTTAGCTGTTTCTGGATTGCTGTTTACTAAATTTAGGTCAAAGGGGTTGTATTATTGAGGATTCGCGAATGCATAAGTTACAGGGATTCAAACAGTGCCTAAAATCAGCACGTTTTGAAGACGTCAATACGAGACTCGGAAATACCTGGGGCGCCTAAATCAACTGGATAAAATCTGGAAATCCAATCTACCAGACAACCTGAAAAGGAACTTCTTCCGAGCAGCAGTAGAGTCCGTTCTTACATATGACTCAGTCTCTTGGAAGAAGAAGATTGATGGAGCATACACTCTAATGCTGCGTGCAGCCCTGAACAAATCCTGGAGAGAACATCCAACTAACAAAGAGTTATACGGTAAGATCCCACCAATCAGTAAATCAATACGTCAACAAAGACTGCACATCGCTGGACACTGCTGGCGTAGCAAAGAAGAACTGGTGGGAGATGTTCTACTATGGAGACCCAATCACGGCAAACAAAGACCATGACGTCCAAAGAAGACCTTCATTGACCAACTGATCGATGATACAGGCTGTCAGTATGATGAACTACCTACTGCAATGTCTGACAGAGAAGGATGGAGGAAACGTGTCATGGATAGCCGAGCAAGCTCGACATGATTGGATTGGATTTTGAAGGTATATAACAACACTCTCTATGAATTTCTGACAATACGACCGTACTTACATTCTGTTTTGATTGTTGTTAAAATCTACAAATGCCCTCGATACATATCAGCTTTTGGTTCAATGATTTTTTTCTCATAATTATAAACTCTGTGCTGATACGATCCGAATAATTGAAGTATTAATTTGCACAGCAAAACATTATATTTATCTAATTTCAGGCAGGGACTGAATTTGAGGCATCAGAGTCTATGACTCTATCCATAGATGGCCAAACTATTTCTGCTATTTATTTGTTTATTTCTTTGTTTGCTTGTTGCTTTGTTATCTTCAACATGCCACAGCAAAATAACCGTAAGATTTGCTTATGGCGAAATCCACTTTCATGTTCAGTGCAAATTCAAATTATGAATGAAAGTTGTGTGTGTGTGTGTGTGTGTGTGTGTGTGTGTGTGTGTGTGTGTGTGTGTGTGTGTGTGTGTGTTGTGTGTTGTGTGTGTGTGTGTGTGTGTGCGCGCGCACGCCGTGCATTGTGCACGAATCGTCGACGTTATGACGCTGGTATCTGTTGAAATAGTTTGGGTTAGGTAAAAACTGTGTGGATGTTTTGATATGCTTACTGTAAGAGGTCAGTGCAAAATAAACTGGTAAACAAAAAAAGAACACACACGCGTACACTCAAACACACACACCAATACAAAACAAAAGAAGAAAAAAAACAAAGAAACAAGCAAGCAAATAAAGAGAGAAAGAAAAGAAAGAAAAGAAAGAGAAAGAAAGGAAGAAACAAAAAACAAAAAGCAAATGGCCAAGTCATTCGAAATATCTTCTCTTTTGTATCAAAATCATTGAAAAAAAAAAACATCATTTTGTACCTCTCAGGTCACTGTGACCTTACAGATGGATCAGATGCAATAAAAGTGAAGGGGCTTCGAAACAATGGCAGACTGTCACAACAGGAAAAACACAATTTGAAAATTGTTTGACTTTTCTGAAGAAGAAGAAGAAAAAAAAAAGATTGCTCACACATCTTCCTAAAATTACTGATTTTAGAGTTTTATGTGGTGTGTGTGACCTTGACCTTGGTGCCATGACTTCCAAACTCATGTATGGCGACTCTTCAAGAGTAATCTTGATCCGAATCTGGCAGAAATCCATCCAGAAACAAGTGAGCAAATTTATACCAAAATATTTTGTTGCAGGCACACAGACAAGAAACACACACATACACAGACAGACAGACAGACAGACAGACAGACAGACAGACAGATAGACAACAACAAGACACACACACACACACACACACACACACACACACACACACACACACGCACGCACCCTACACACACACGCAAGCACACACACCTACACTTGATATCAAACAGTCTGCTTTTTTTTTAAAAGTAAGATTGAAAGAAGAAGCAAATATAAATGCCAAAAACACACTGTTTTTGTTTTTTTTTGTTTTTGAAAAAGTGAGGTTGTAAAAAAGAAGCAAAGTACAAAATCCAAAAACTATGATGCTGGACTTTATCGCAGAAAATGACTCACAACGGCTTTAGTTATGCAGCAAACACAGACTCTACGACCTTGTCACTGGTAACAACTGTCCAATAACCCACCCCTGCCCCCTTCGCCCTATGCACGGCTTAACCAGTAGGAGTGTGATTGGGGTCTCTGTTCTATCAATATCCTCCATTGCTTCGTGATTACATTTTCTTCCTAAGCCCCGGCAAGTTGCAATCGACGCCATGTAATCTTATTTTCTTTGTGTCATAAACAGAATCTGCCCCGCTCGTATGCCTCAGTGAGTCATTGATCATTAATTCGTTTTGCTGTCATTTTGGGTCAGGGGACAGCTGCCATTTTGGTTTTGATGACTTTCGGAATTTCATGCAAAACTTGCAAAAGAAACAAAACCGCTAGAGCTGAACCAGTTGCCGTGTTGTGGTGTAGTGGTTAGCGCAACGGACTACCGACTAGAAGGTTGTGGGTTCGAGTCCCCATCAGTCACCCTTCAAAAATCATTGTGGGATTTTTTGGCTCCGACTGGCTCCTACCCAGAGCTGGGCGTGTTATGGGATCGTTGGAAAGACTGGGACCACACAGTCGAGTCTCATCCACTTCACAAATGCGTCATTGAGGTTGTTGCTCATATCTTCTGACCAGCACCGCAGATGTCTGCATCTCTCGGGCCTGGTTGACACCAGGATATCTTATGATAGTAAGCGTAGAGTACAGCCCTGTCACGCAGTCTCAATTAACTCCATAGCATCATGATTATCATCCTCATCGACATCATCATCATCGCATTGTGAAAACTGTGCCAGGTGGACTAGAAAATGGGACGGAAAAAAGATGAGCACATGGGTAACCTCTCAGGGTGCGATGATCCTAAAAAAATCACTAAGCTCGCAACAAAATTGTTTTTTCTTTTGAGATGACATTTTTACAAATTCTTACGCTTTCAGTGTGCATAGAAATGCAAAATTGGATTTTGTATTATTTGATTTCATTATAATGCTCACCACAAAATGATTTGTCTGTAAATGCAAGATTGACAAATGTCTTTCAAAGATGAATGTTCTTTGTTTCTGAACCAACTTAGATCAAAGTTTGATATTAAAGAGTATAACAAGAAGATATTGTTTGCAGTGTTATCCTTGCAACATCAGTTTGAAATTTTCAACGAATTTATTATTATTTAGCCTACACCGTAATGTTTATACATGTTTTATGTTGTCTGTGTTATAGTAGTATCGTTTTTCATTCTCCCAAATCTATATTTTCCTATGTTCATCACATTCTTTGCTTATAATTGAACTTCATTTAAAACAAAAATGATAAAATTGTTTGAAAAACAAGTATCTTCTTCTGGTCTCTTTAATTTGTTTTCTGAAATACCTTACCTTAAAAATCAATTGATATCAGTGAAATGTTCACCAACGAGTTAAAAAAAAAATTTAAGGGTAAGGCTTAGGTTTGATTTTAATTTGGCTCATAACTACCTAAGACATACTACTTTTTTCCCTGCAATTTCAACCGTAGCTATTGAAGATGAAACAGGTGGTAGAGGAGAAGATAGAGACCGGCATATAGATGGAAATGTGTTCCGGTTCTGTCTGTCTGTCTGTCTGTCTGTTTTTGTTTGTCTGTTTGTCTGTTTCTCTGTCTCTCTCTCTTTTTTTGAGGATCATCGCACTTTGGGAGGTTACCTTTGTGCTCACCTTTTTACTTTTCGTCCCATTTTCTGCTCCACCTTTATGGCCACAGAAGCTGGCACAGTTTTTTACAATGCGATGATGATGATGTCGATGAGGATGATAATCATGATGAGTGGAGTTCCATCTAGGATTGAGACTGCGTGACAGAGCTGTACACTACGCTTACTATCAAAATATAATTATCCTGGCGTCAACTAGGCCCGAGAAACACAGACACCTGCGGTGCTGGTCAGAAGATTTGAGCAACACCCTCAATGACGCATCCGTGAGTGGATGAGACTCGACTTTGTGGTCGCAGTCTTCCCAAAGAGCCATAGCACGCCCAACTCTGGATAGGAGCTGGTTAGAGCCGAAAAATCCCACAATGATTCTTGAAGGGACTGATGGGGATTCGAACCCACAACATTCCAGTCGGTAGTCGTTGCATTAACCACTACACCACGGCGACTGGTTCTCTCTCCCTTTTTGCTTTAAAAGTGTTTACTGTTGTTTGTTTGTTAAACGTGTTCTTAATCTTATTTGCGGGTGGGGGGGTGGGGGTGGGGGTGGTCATTTGGTTATTGGATTTATTATTGTTATTGTTTTCCTTTTCACTGTCGTGTTCCCTTCTGTTCTGTGTTTTCTTTGTTCTTATTTCTTTAGTTGTTTGTGTTGGCAGACACCAGCTTTGACAAGGTGATACGCAAAAAAAAAAGGGTTGAAATGTACAAAAACCCTCATCCTGTCAAATGATTTTAATGATACAAGCTTCAGAGCCCTTCCCTGTTTACACCCGCGCCAACGACTTCCACTGTCTCTATCTTTAAAAAAAAAAAAGAGAGAGAGAAGGCGAGAGAGAGAGAGAGAGGAGAGAGAGAGAGAGGAGAGGGAGAGAGAGAGAGAGAGAGAGAGAGAGAGAGAGCAAAACGAAGCAATCCCACTGAAAACGTCTTCTTTTTTTGTTTTGTTTTGTTTTTGCTCTTCTTTTTTTTTTTTTTCCTGTGACGTGTCCAGGAATTGTGACTGACGTGGGCAAAGGATGGTCCTTTCTGCTGCAGCGCTGTCTTTCGCGAAATGCATCATGGAATTTATGCAGATGAATGACGATGTGAGTGACACGGCGTTACCGACGTTGTCAATTTCCGAAAGTCTCAGAAAGTGATTTCACCGGAGTGGAAATGTCACCCAATTCTTTCTAAGTGAATGATGGGAGTGTTGTTCTCTTTGACAATGATGGTATGCATTTTGGATGACTTCTTCTTTTTTTTTTTTTTTTTTGCGTGATCTTCTGCACTACCTCTATGTCACTGTCTTCTCTCTGTCACACCTTGAAACCGATGAAAACTGATGTGACCATGTCACCAGGACATGAAAAATCTTGGACATTTTGGGACGTTTTTTTTTATGATAAGAATGGGGATGATGACGGTGATGCTATGGCTTTCCATTCCGGATTAAGACTGTGTGTGTGACCAGGCTGCGCTGTACACTTTTATAACACGTCCTGGTGTCAGCCAGGTCTGAGATATACACAGCTGGTCAGGCAATTTGAGCAGCAGCTTCCATGATACATCCATAAAGTGGATGATTCTGGACTATGTGACCCCTGTCTTCCCAACAAGCCCATAGCATTCTCAAGTCGGGGGGAGGGGGGGGCGGTCAGTTTTGCAAAGATCTGACAATAAGTTTTGGGGGTGGAGTAACTAGCGGTGTGACTGACCCGGGCTGTGCATGTTTTAGTTCAAGGGTTTGGCCGTCTTGTACTTATACAGGTTTAGAAGAAGAAGAAGGAGAAGAAGAAGGTTCACCACATTACAGACCCTTATTTCTCAGGAGCTCTAAAAACTTCACAAACACATGTAGGACAAAGGCAGACACACGTAAAGCAAATTCATATCAGCCCTATAGATAGTACAGCATTACAGAAAGCTCGTATATACGAATTATAAGGAAATATTTACTTTTGTATGTCAAGCGGTTATACAACAAAAATTGACAAAAATTGGGGAACTTATAAGGGTATCAAATTCATTTATGAAATTCAGGTTGCTGCCCTTTGGACAGCACGTCGCCGCAGTACAATGCCACAATTGTTCCTTTCTTTTTTTTCTGTATACATATATTCGTGTATATCTGTGAAAATGGATCTTTTAAAAACATTCTCGAGAGTTAACACTCAAGACTCATTCTGAACTGGTTTATTGTCTATATACAGGTACAGAAACTCTGCTTCGGACCAGTACTTTGCTGCCGTGGGATCTTTAACATGGACCGAGTGCATGCTACACGTGAGACCTCATTTTATCGACTCTCCGAAAAGTTAGCACCTACACCATCACCTAACATCTAGTGAAGTTGAAAGAGGGGTCGGGGTGGAGAATTCTGTGCAATCCCTGATTGAAACCTGGGTTAGTCAAGTGCTAGGCAGGTGCTTCGATCATTAGGCCACAGGCTTCACACACTTCACAAGCTTTTGACATTTGTGTCAGACAGATGTATATTTAATGTCATTCCACGCCTCACGAGCTGACACGTGATGAGCACTGCCAGATGCACCGAACTTGAGGTGTAAGCGTGTTCATCTGGTGGGATAGAAGTTTCTGGAATCATCTTGTGTCTCTCTGTCGCTGTCTGTGTCTCTCTGTCGCTGTCTGTGTCTCTCTGTCGTTGTCTGTGTCTCTCTGTCGTTGTCTGTGTCTCTCTGTCGTTGTCTGTGTCTCTCTGTCGTTGTCTCTCTGTCGTTGTCTGTGTCTCTCTGTCGCTGTCTGTGTCTCTCTGTCGCTGTCTGTGTCTCTCTGTCGTTGTCTGTGTCTCTCTGTCGTTGTCTGTGTCTCTCTGTCGTTGTCTGTGTCTCTCTGTCGTTGTCTGTGTCTCTCTGTCGTTGTCTCTCTGTCGTTGTCTGTGTCTCTCTGTCGCTGTCTGTGTCTCTCTGTCGTTGTCTGTGTCTCTCTGTCGTTGTCTGTGTCTCTCTGTCGTTGTCTGTGTCTCTCTGTCGTTGTCTGTGTCTCTCTGTCGTTGTCTCTCTGTCGTTGTCTGTGTCTCTCTGTCGTTGTCTGTGTCTCTCTGTCGTTGTCTGTGTCTCTCTGTCGCTGTCTGTGTCTCTCTGCCGTTGTCTGTGTCTCTCTGTCGTTGTCTGTGTCTCTCTGTCGCTGTCTGTGTCTCTCTGTCGCTGTCTGTGTCTCTCTGTCGTTGTCTGTGTCTCTCTGTCGCTGTCTGTGTCTCTCTGTCGTTGTCTGTGTCTCTCTGTCGCTGTCTGTTTTCTCTCTGTCGTTGTCTGTGTCTCTCTGTCGTTGTCTGTGTCTCTCTGTCGCTGTCTGTGTGTCTCTGTCTGTCTGTTTCTCTTTCGCTCTGTCTCTCTGTGCTTTATATATATATACATATATATATATATATATGTATATATATATATTTATATGCACATGTAAGAGCATATGTCCTTATGTACATGTTTGTTTAATGTTTTTAGTGGGTTCATGGTATCCACAATTAAAATACTTGTCACTTTAAGTGTCAGTGTCAGTGTCAGATTCAGTCCTCTCTCCTCTCACTCTGTCTGTCGGTCTCTCTTTCTCTCTCTCTTTGTGTTGTCTCTGTTTCTGTGCTCTTTCTCTGTCTCTGTCTGTCTGTCTGTCTCTCTGTAGCATAGGTAGATATATAGAATAGCAATGGCAAGTTTGATAATGGTTTTAAGCCAACAAATTGTACCATTAGAAAATACAGTATCATTGTCATCGTTATTCTCTCCTCTCATACGTTTCAAGAGCGAATTTGTGGAATATGTTTCGCTCATACCTTTAGTTCAAATTATGCCTAGATCGTCACTTTAATTACAAAGAGTGTGTGCAAGTAGATACATACATAACGATGGTAACCTGCCGGAAAAAAATATCTCAAAAGAACTAAATAAAGCATGTATACCGTTCTGGAAAGTTACGCATGATAATGCCTCATTTTTAGATTATTGCCTGACAAATACCTTGTCTTACTCGTGCTACATAACCCCTCCTCCCCCCTCTTTCTGGGTTATAGTTCTCGTTCATTCATTTTCTCATCATTCAGTTTTACTCGTTTTCTTGTGTTCAAATTCCACTGCACTTACATTCAACTGGTTTTCTTTTTGTTATTGTCATTAATGACGATAATGGTATTATTGTATCGCTGACACTAAATTTGCAATATACATGGTTTTTTTAATTTGTAATTTCTATATTATTTACTTGCCATAAAAATTTGTTTGTTTGATGGTTATTTGCTTTTTTTTATTCAGACTGAAACAACATTAACATGAATAATTAATTATTAAATAAACATTATTTTAAATTTATACCGTTAGGTTATCTCAGTGTACTTTTATTTATTTCCTATCATAATATGTCTACATTCCTTCAGTGTGTACAATTATATATCCTATGCCCTTGTTGTCATGCATGTATACTTAGCAAATAACATCATTTAGGGGGTTAGGGAGAAAATGCTGGACGGACTTGCAGAGTGGCTGGGGACGAGGAGGGTGGGGGGAGATGCTAGGGGCAACGAGAGATAGAGACAGATGGAAGTCCATGATCGCCAACGCCATGTGACAGGGCACCTGATGATGATGATGAGGGGGTTAGATACTGTCTTTTAATTGATTTTGTACAATCTGTAGTTTGGTCCTACTTTGTGTGAGGACTAGATGTAAACGAGTCCACCTGTGTTTGTCTTTTGTGAATAAACAATGCTCTTCTCTCTCTTCTCTCTCTCTCTCTCTCTCTCTCTCTCTCTCTCTCTCTCTCTCTCGCCTTTCCCCTTTCCCCTCTCTCATAAAGGCCTACATGCATTAGCATCAGTTTTACACACAGATGAACAGCTCCCCACCAACCAAGCCTAACGCACGTGTATTAATCTGATCACTAACATGATGCCAGTGACGCGAAACAACACGTTACACATGAACACGTCACAGCGTATTGCGTTCAAAGCATTTGTTGTGCCCCGTGTACCGACGCTTTTAGGGTTAATGGAAAGGGGTTGTGGTGGAATGAGGGTAGGGGCAAACTGTGTTACGATTCATCCTCTCAACAGTGGAACGGTTCTCTGTCTGTCTGTTTCTCTCTGTCTGTCTGTCTGTTGCTCTCTCTCATCTCTCTCTAGTGTGTTTTGTGTTTTGTGTGTGTCGTCGGTGTGTTTCTTGTGCGCGTGTGCGTGTGCGTGTGCGTGTGTGTGTCACTCTCCTCACTTTCCCCTTTGTTTCTCCTCTAAAGTGACTTGGGGAGTGCATCAAAATATAATTCATGTATAATCAGCATAGATGTATATAACAATACAATCATACATATCTATCTATCTATCTATCTATCTATTACTATTTTATCATCTATCTATCTGCTTCTATCTATCTCTATCTATCTATCTATATCTATCTATCTATCTATCTATCTTCTATCTATCTATCTATCTATCTATCTATCTTCTCTCTTTCTAATATATATATATATTTCGAACACGTGTGTTTTTTATTTTTCTGTTAATCATTGTTCACATCACTTCATAAGGGGCTATACTCCATTTGAATAAAAGATGCAGTGTTCCTTTTCTGTTTGTGTTTCACAAATTCATTGAAAACATACCACCATCCCCCTCCCTAGTGGGGATACTAGGGTCTCTTTCAGTATAAATAACATCCCCACCTTCTTGAAATTTTGTGTTAGAAATTTCTGTTTTTTATCACTCTCTTTGTTTCTGCCTTGTTACTTTGCTTTCTGTCGTTTCTTCCTACCATTTTCTGCCTTACTGGTCCATTCACCTGTATGTATATGATAAAGCCTTGTATACTTTCTCTTAGGACTGATAAGTGGGTACATGTATTTATGAGCATGTGATGTACTGAAGCAATTTTGGGCAACTTAGGCACGTTTTTTTGTGTATGTTTTACATTTGTATTCATGCATGTTTTTGTTTTAAATCCAATAGGCGGGGGTATGTCCTTAGATTATGTGCACGAGTGCATTGATGTGTGTATTTAATTGTCTTACTCCCCCCCCCCCCCCCGCCCCCTTGTTTCTCCAGTGAGGTTTGGTGATTTTTTCAGGTAGTTATAGTCGTCTGTACAGTCGGGTGGGCTTTAAGCAACGATAACAATGACAATAACAAAACATGATACTCTGCAACTATTTTTGTGCAATGCTACATTTTAAGAGAAAGTGTTTGTATAAGGTTTTATTGCTTGAATATATCTTGTTACATGATGACCAGTGTCTCGTGTAAGAGCTTAAATATTTTGGAACCAGTAACTTTGCATATTGATAGAAATGACCTCTCTGTTACTGGAAAACAAACAAACAAACAAACAAAAAAAAAAACAACAACAACAACAACAACAAAGGTAATAGTGATGGTTCTTACGTGTTATAACAGCTCTCTCTCTCTCTCTCTCTCTCTCTCTCTCTCTCCTCTCTCTCTCTCTCTCTCTCTCTCTCTCTCTCTGTCTTCACCCTTTCTGATGTTCAAATTTTGTGTCGTTTTGATGTGTTGGTGTGTTATCATGAATTTGTAGTTGTGTAGACACTATAGACGAGAGCTGGATGTAAACACAAACACAACACACCCCACACACACACACACACACACACACACACACACACACAACAATCAATAATGTTGTTTATGCTACTGCCTTTCGAAAATAATAATTTGTTTTTGTTCTTATTCAGTCGTGTCTCTGTCTGTCTCATTCTGTCCCTGTTCTTCCTCTCTCTCTCTCTCTCTCTCTTCTTCTCTCTCTCTCTCTCTGTACCTGTGTCTGCCCTCTCTCTCTCTTTTCCCCTCCCCCACCCCAGTCTCTTCCCCCTCTCTCTCCCTCTCAATCCCCCCCTCTCTCTCTCTCACCATTAGGTTAAAAGCAGAAAAGCAGACCATGTTAGAGTGGGTGTTCATTAGGCTGAGTGGGGGGTTTGTCACGTTGTTGCCGTTTCAGCAAAGTGATACCGGGTTAGGAGCAACGTGTTTATGTAAGAATGAGCCCCGATTTGATTAAGTGTTGCCACTTAATTACTCAGCATCCCAGCACAGTCATGCTCCATTGAGTGTTATCCTTGGTAGACGGCTACGCTTGATTTGAAGCGTTCCTCGGGAAACTGACACTGTTGATGTTTTTTTTATGCAACAGAATGGCATGTTTGTATGAAGAGTACTGACTGGTGATGACTGACTGGCGATGATGACCATCATTCATTACTGTTGTGATGCTATTGTTACCTTTTATTGATCTGGGTCTTCGTTTTGTTACCCTCGTTTCAACATTCATAACTATTATTCCAACAAGTTCTTCTTCTTGTTAATTGTTCTTATTTTCGTTATTATTGTAATGACACTTATCAGAGTTATTCTGACAAAATGGTGCTTAATTTGAAATAATACTATGCAGATGGAAACCACTGTTTTGTGTTGTTCTGGCTATTGAATAGATAAGTATACTGGATTATTATCTTCATAATATATTCTTCTTCTTCCCTCCTCGTCCTCTCCCTCTTTTTTCTTCTTCTCTTGATGATGATGATTATCAATGGCATAGCATTTATAGTAGTATAGTTACAGTAACCGGTCTAAGCAATGTCATGGTTAACTTAAAGCATTTCTCCGCAGACTAAAACTGCTATTAACAAACGTACTGTGAAACGAGGAACAAGTTTTTTCGGGTTTGGACAGAAGCTCAACGATCTGTCTTGATCACCATCGTCTACTTATTCGTCAGTCGGTGTCTTTCTCCATTTGTGTGTGGTGTGTGTCTGTCCTAATTTTTGTCAAAAACAGCAAACAGACAAACAAACAAACAAAAAACAAACAAACAAACAAACAGCAAAAAAGCAAAAACAAAAACTGACGATTGTAAATGTTTCAATCTGATCTTCTTTTCAGTGTCAGGACGAAAAACAAAAACAAAACAAAACAAAAACCAGAAAAAAACACGAAAGAAGAATATGAACGCGTATTTATAAACAAGACAAGACAGGCGCAAATTTTCGGCCAACTGGCCTTTGTTCAAGCGTAAGATTACAAACAAACAAACACCAGATACAAAAAGTTTGAGAAAAAGACTGAAACTTCCCTGCTGCTGTGTCCATTGTAAGAAAAGGAATCAACAAACAAACATAACATAAAACAAAAACGAACCAAAAATCTAAAACTCAAACGTGATCTACGCAGCGGTTTTAGTTTGCGGTTAAATAATGGTGGCGAAGAATTAGATCGAATGGGATGATGTTTTAACTCGTATTCATTACCAACTCTTGCTGTCTCTGAAAATGGGGCATAAGATATCCATGGAATGTGCTAATGGGTTTGTCGGAAAGACTTGGACCATACAGTCAAGTCTCATCATCCTCACGGAATGCATCAGTGAGGGAGTTGCTTAATACTTTCCAGACCAACGTCGTTGGTGTCCATCTCTTTGGCGGTTGAGTCCAGGATATATCAGGAAAATACAGGTAAAGTACACCCTACAGGAAAGCTGGAGAGAAAAAAAAGAGCACCTGGTAGACCCAGGGAGAAAATGTTGGACGGACTTGCGGAGTGGTTGAGGACAGAGAGGGTGGGAGATATGCTTTCAGAGACGAGGGATAGATAATATAATAATTACAATATTGAGTATGCGCAAATCTTGATAAAATCAAATCTAAGCGCTGATTCCTAAGGAGGGCCGTGACCGCCAACACCATACTATTAGTTTCGCATTTTTTCTTCGATGGCCGCGATACGACAGTCACGAGGTTAGGTTTCTCGTCTACCAGTTGGAAGGTTTGCGTTTCGAACCTGTTAGGATACGGCAATGTAATTAGCCACAGAAATCACTTGTGCTTGAACCTACTTCGCCTGTAAACGCACACAGAACATCACATGCGCACGTTAAGACTTGTAAACCATGTGAGTGTTCGGAGGCTTATGAGAAACGCGAGAACATCCTACATTCACAGCCCTGAAAATGGTTTTGACTGTTTTAATGACGGGGGGGGGGGGGGGGGGGGGAGGAAGGAGGAAGAACGGCCACACACGTAAAAGGTACTCTGATTTTCAAGAGGATTTGCAACTAACAGACAAAAGAAAAAGAAAGCATATTCAGAGAGTGCAGGTGTCCGTGTTGGATTCAGGTTTAACCCTTTGAGTCCTGCACCCTATCCACCGACTGCTAAAAGTAATCCTTTGACTCCATCACCTGTCTACTAGCTTCCTATAGGAAGCTGGTGGATAGGATGACAGAGTCAAAGGGTTAATGTTTTGCTTTGCTACAAGGTTGACAGTGCAGGATGCTGGTGGAGAGGATGCGGAATCAAAGGGTGAATGTTTTTCACTCCCACCGGCTGGTGGATTGGGTGAGATAGTGAAAAAGTCCAGCTTGTTGTCAGATGAAAGTGGTGAATATTTAAACATAATCTAGCTCAAAATAATCCTTCACCACCCCGCATCCAACGAACAAGCTGAAACTACTGCGAAGATTATGTGTTAAGTTTTTACCACCGTCACATTTTTGGGGAGGGGATTATGTTTAAACATTCACATCCTTCATCCTATCACAACATAACATGCACGATCGCTGCAAATTTGTTACGTGTAGACTGATACATGGACAGACCAGTAGACAGACTGACACATTAGCAAATACATTTACGGATGAACAGAATACAAAAAAGAGAAACAGACGTAAACACACAGAGAACAAAGACAACAATGTGTTGCATTAGATGGAGATAAATTGGTACGTTTTGTGTTGGCAGTATGCGTCACTTATAGGTTATATCATGTGGGTGGATGTGGATGAAAGAATGATGATAGGTGGGTGGGGGGAGTGAGGGTGTGTAGGTTTGTATGTGTTGTGTGCGTATGAGTGTGTGTTGTGTATATATTTTATATATATATATATATTATATATATATATATAGTATATATTATTATACATGTATGCATTGTATGACATGTGTGTGTGTTATTTGTTATTTTTGTATATATATATGTGTGTGTGTGTATGTACGAGTCGTATATATACATCTACACAACACACACATACACACACACACACACACACACACACACACACACCACACACACACACACACACATACATACACACACACACAAAATGTACACGCACATTCGCACACGCACACGCACAAACACACACACAAAACAACACACAAAACACATACACCACACACACACACACAAACAAGGAACACAAACGCAAGTTTTACAAAAGTGGATGATTTGACCTCCATGTCAAAAAAAAGTGGGTAAGTTTGTAATACAAATAGATTTCTTCTGCATAACACATGAACACACCATCAGGCCAGTAAACTATGAAACAAACTTCATTTGCTCAACACATACTTCACAGAAATTTAGATCAACTGAAATGCTTAGCATGTAGAGTTTCCAATGACAATACCTTTTTCTCCGATTGAAGACAACAGAATTGATATACTGTGACAGATGGCCATTGAAAACTCAAGCCTTAACAATCTTTCTAAAATCTGAATGATTTCGAAATGAGTGACGCAAGTTTCAACCTTTTTTTTTTTATTTTTTTTGGGGGGGGGGGGGATCTTAATTTTCACCCCTCCCCCCTTTTTTTCCTCTTTCTTTTGGTCCCATTTTCTGTTCTGCATTAGTGGAGTTGATCCCACGCCGCTCAGTCCAGTGTCCTTTTCCTTTCTTGTGTCATTGTTTTTATCTCTTTTCTTTAAATTCTTATTCTTTTGCAGAATCTTATTTACTTTTTGTCTTAATATAAGTAGATTGGCAAGGGCGGATATGTAAGCTGGTCTGTGTGCTAATGTCTGTACCGTTGGAAAAGAAAGATTCATTTCATTCCATTTCGTTTCATTTTCAACACACCACCAGCTCCCAAGTTCGTTCCTTCGAGATCCCAGTAGCAGGAAACCATGACAGCCAGCGATGTTAAGCCGCCGTGGGCTTACTCCACCAGAGGAGATTCTGCACTGCTGCTGGGTCAGTTCGACAGTTCCTGTTTTGATTCAACTTATTAAGAACACTGCCTGCTAGCTCCCCACTAACGACAGTAGTCGCCCAGTTCCGGAACACAATTCAGGTGAGAAGATATCCACTCCCACCCTATGTCACCTCCCCCCCCCGACCTCCTCCCCACCCCCGATAAGTGACCAGTCTGTTCAGCTTTATGCAATGACGATGTCTACTTGGGTTTCTCCTGTGATCTAAATGTGGTTGCGATCCATTAAGAGCAGCAAATAAATCCTTGCGGACGTGTTTTCCCTATAGATGATATTACACTGACAAACACGCATTACAGACAACCACAAATGTGACGAGCCGTTGAGCATCAGACACCTCATCCTTGAGTGCTGGAACTTGTACGATGTCAGACTCCTACAAAGAACCTCTTCCGAGACATCCGTCCTTTTGCAATTTTCCAGTTTTTACAACAGATCAATAGATTTCTCCTGATATGGCTTTACGTCTGTTTTTCTTTAATCGCATTTTAGATTTGCAAGGTGAACGGTGAGCATGGTTTTTAACTGTTGTCATTTATCTCAACCTGGTTGTCGTTTTTGACGTGGGGTTAGCCCTGATACGGCTGTAGTAGTCGGCTGGGCCACAAGCAATTTGAACTTGAACTTAAAAAGTAGAAGTCAAGTAGGTAAACGTAAAACTTCCCAGTCGTAAGGTCCTGGGTTCGATCCGCTTGGATATCTCTGCCTGGTGGATGAAGGGCAGATAATTTTCCGATGTCCCATGTGAAAACGTGTTTAGACCTGGAGTGCCTGACCGCCCTTCGTGTGTAGAAAGTCTTAATATACACGCTACAGATCCTGTAAGTCCTGTCAGAGTTTAGCTTATGGAAACATTAATACACCCAGCATACATGCCTACCAAAAATGGGGGGTGTGCAACAATATGTGGAAAGTGGTCAGTTCGCCTTACAGTTCATTTCTTCGTGCTCTACTCACAAGTCTGATTATGCGTAATGTTTAGTGAGTTAAAATTAGTTTGGAGCATAACGCTATAAAACAACAACAACAACAACAACAACAAAACCGACTGATAAAAATCACAATAATACAATGACAGTCTTGTTCCAGTTGATACGTTAAACAGCTCCGTGAAGAAAACAGAGGCGAAGAGACAGGACCCAAAACAGACCGGATAGACAGAAGGAAGAATCAGAAAGGCCTCTGCACACACACACACACACACTCACACACACACATACACACACACACACATACACGCACACACACCCCACACACACACACACACACACACACACACACATACTACACACACACATACACACACACACACACACACATACACACACACACAACACTACACACACACACTCACACACACACTCACACACACACACACACACACTCAACACACACACACACACACCACAACAACTCACACACACACACACACACACACACACACACACACACACACACACACACCACACACACACACACACACACACACACACACACACACACACACACACACACACACACACACACCAATCTACCATCATCATTCCGCTTCACCACTCACGAGTAAAAAAAACAACAAAACAAAACAACCAAAACTCTCTAACAAGGACTGTACGAAGTGCATTGACCGCACAGGGGAATAAATGTGATCCTCTTCCTAACTTTGTGCACAGCCTTTCATTCATCAGTCCTTTAAACCTGTTCGTGATAATCAGCTTGGTTTTTGTGATTTGCAGAGAGCGAGCGGCGAGCGAGCGAGCGAGCGAGAGAGAGAGAGGGGGGGGGAGAGGGAGAAAGAGAGAGTGAGTGAGTGAGTGAGTGAGAGAGACAGACAGACAGACAGACAGACAGACAGATCGACAGACAGAACAGAGAAATAAGAGAGAGAGGAGGGAGAGAAAGAGAGAGAGAGGAGGGAGAGAGAGAGAGGAGAGAAAGAGAGAAGGGAGAGAAAGAGAGAGAGAGAGGAGGGAAAGAGAGAGAGAGGGAGGAGAGGGAGGAGAGAGAGAGAGAGAGAAGGAAAAGAAAGGAAATGACAGGGAAAAAAGAAAGAGTTGATAATTTAATGATTTTATGTCTTTCAAAGAAGACAGCGGGGTGGTTTCTAGACAAATAATATGAGAGACAGAGAGAAAGACAGAGAAAGACAGAGAAAGACAGAGAGACAGACGAGAGAGAAAGAAAGTGAGAGCGAGAAAGAGAGAGAGAGAGAGAGAGAGAGAGAGAGAGAGACAGACAGACAGACAAAGATAGGTAGGGATAGAGACAGAACTAGAGACAGAGAGAGAGACAAAGGAAGAGAGAGGATGGGGAGGGTGAATAGAAACAGTGAAAGAGAAGACAGACAGACAGACAGACAAGGGATGGGATTAGATGAAAATAAGGCAGCCGCCTTGGTGAAGTGGTTAACACAGCGGACCAACAACTGGACAATTTTGATTTGGAATACCAACAGTCTTTCTAAATCATTGTGGAATATTTTCCGGCCCGAACCGATTTCTATCCGAAGTTCAGCATTCTATGGGCTCACTGGGAAAACTGGGAAGACACGTCAAGTCTCATCCACTTTACGGATGCGTCTAGAAAAGTGCTGATCACATTTCGCTGACCAGCACCACAGGGTGTCCGTATATTTCGAGTCTGGTTGAAGCAGGATATATTATGAAAGTAAGCTAGAGCAGAAGATCATTAATAAAAAAAAAAAGATAAGGGGAAAAGACAAGCAACATTCATAAGGACATTTTAGGAGGAAAGGGGGGAAGTTGAGCACCTGGTTAAAACAGGAAAGCTATGATGAATTAGAGCACCTGATCACAACAGGAAAGCTGGAGGGAAAGAGAACACCAGGTAGACCCAGAGAGAAAATATTGGACGGACTTGCAGGGTGGCTGAGGACAGAGAGGGTGGGGGATGTACTTGCAGTGACAAGGGACAGATTCGTATGGAGGGCCATGATCGCCAACGCCATGCGGCAGGGCACACGATGATGATGATGATAAAGAGTAGAGTACAGGCCTGTCACGCAGTCTCAATTCAGAATGGATCTCCATAAGATTATTATCATCATCCCCATTATCATTCATCATCATAGCATTTTGAACAATTGTTTCAGATTTCTAGGCCACTGAAATGGGATAGAAATTGAGACAGCTGGAAAATAACCAAACAAACAAGAAGAACAAATACAAGAAGACGTTTTTCAGAGACACTGGAGATAGGAAAATCTCTACCTTATACCCCGCGGGCTGTCTCGGCGGATCGAACCTAGGAACCTTCCAAGTTAGCCTCTCGCATTCCTGTAAAGCATTCAAATCAGTTCTGCTTGAATGCTGATGTCGAAATGTTTTACGGGTTTTACACATGTTTTTTTTTACACACTTTTAGTTTGTTGTGAACATTCATATGATTTTAGGCTGGTGTTTTGACAGTGTTTTATGTTGATTGTGTGTGTGTATGTGTGTGTGGTGTGTGTGTGTGTGTGTGTGTGTGGTGTGTGTGTGTGTGTGTTGTGTGTGTGTGTGTGTGTGTGTGTGTGGTATGTCTGTGTGTGTGTGTGTGGTGGTGTGCGTGCGTGTGTGTGTGTGTGGATAGAGACAGAGGAGAGAGAGAGGAGGGAGAGAGAGAGAAAGAAAAGAGGGGATGGGGGGGAGAGGGAGAGAAAAAGATAGAGGAAATCTGTTTATAGATCGTCACGTCACTGTTTTTCCAACCACTCATATTGCTATCTTACACCGATTTTGCTCTTTGTTCAGTTTAGACTTTCTAATCCTTCTGCTGTTTGATTTTCAGTACCTATCAGTAAATAAGGATAAAGTGGAGCAACAAAGATACACCAGTCCTGTCCGTTCTGCAAGACTACGCGGTGCCCCAGGTGTGTCTCGGAGCCTTGAGTATTTTTTTTTTTTTTTTTTACCTGTTGAGAATTGTGTATACTTTGAAACAGTTACAGCCCTGATATGGCTCTACGCAGTCGGTTGGGCTTTAAACAAAAGTAATAGTAACAGTAACAGAGCCGTGAGTTCTCCTTGAAAAGTTCGTCGCCATTATATCTTGCGTCTTCTTCCCTTGCAGCCTTCCTTCTGGTGTCCAGTGAAGGACAGTTCGTTTTATTTTATTCTGCTGTCTTCGAATGATGTGCCCGATCCATGTCCATCGTCCTGTCATGATGAATGTGCTCACACTCTCTTAACTGCAGTGGGCGAGTAGTTGTGGAAGGAGAGATAGCACTGGGACAAGAAGATTCATATAGGAATCTTTGGATACATCTTGTGTGGAGAGCTGATGGTTTGGTTTCATCGCTGTCCTGCCATCTTTTAGTATTTGAGTCGTATAATAATATAATTGAAAACAAGTTCAATATAGTGCTTGGTCACCGAGGCAACCGAAAACAGTGGGGGGACGAGGGGGGGAAAATAGCAACAGGCTGTTTACAACACACACTTTTGAAGAGAGGGACATCAGCATAAGAAGGAGGTGTTTTATAGATGGGAGAAGAGATGGACAGGTGGGTACTTGTTTAAAAAGAGACGAAAGAAGACAGGGCCAGCAGGACAGATCACTGTGAACACCCCCGGGTACAGTACAAGAGACAGACAGACAGGAAGTGCCAGCATGAGAACAGTTGTTAGATCTGACGACTAGACAGAGACAGAAAAAAAGAGAGAGAAGCAATGTCAGAGACAGCCAAAAAGTATGAGACGTCTAGAAAGGAGAAAAATACCATGTCAGGGACAAAGGCAGGCAGACAGACAAGGAATGAGAGAGGAAAAGAAGACATTGCAGACAGACAGACGCAAGAGAAGAGAAGTGAAGAGGGCAGTTTAGGATGCAGGCGGCTAGAGACAGACTGGAAAGGAATGGGGAGATTTGACAGACAGGACGAAGAGTTAAACGTGGTATAGGACGACTTTTTCATAAGTATGACAAAACAAAATGGAAGAGATAACCACCTAAAGTTATGCACTTACAAAGATCAAAATTTGGGTCACTAAAATCTCGTGTGGACTTTGCAGGTACTAACAATGAAGATCGGGACAGATAATTGAAGAGAAGTGAGAGATGTCAGAGAGAAAGGGACGGAGAGTCGGGAGAAAGTGGGGAGAAAGAGGAACTGTTGTAGAGTCAGTTCATGGTTTTCGACTGGTCACTATTATGTTGCATATTTCTTCTTTCAGACTCTGGGTTAAAGTTTGTAAAGGTTCTGCCTTTGGAATTCATAGCTCCAGTGAAGGACATGGTAACAGGGGTCCGGTCAAGTCCTGTCTGCGAAGAGTTGTATTCGGTGGTCTAGAACTTGGAGAATTTTCTTTTCATTTTATTTTGTTAGATAATATTTCTTTACGCGTGGCCAGGGTTTTATCAAAAGTTCCTTAAGAGAGAGGCATGGATGTTGTTTGGAAAAGTTGTTTTTGTGATCTTGGGCGTGGATACTTTTGTTTGCAGTTGGGAACATTGGTTGAGTTTTACCGTGAGTTTGGATGTGCGCCATCCACTCTTGCTTCTGCTGGTGTGGCATTTCTTACGGGGGGCAATTATAGAGATGAAGCCAGGGTAAGGGGCAGACAGGAAAAAAGACGGAAGAAAGACAGGCTGGAAGCATGAATTGTAAAGGGTGAGAGTGGGATAACAATCACTTGGACAAGGTATGACGACTTTTCAGAAAGAAGACAGGACAGATGAAAAATGTGGATAAAAGTCGAATAATTAATTTATATAGCGTAATCTGAGTCACATGATTAGCGCTGGAAAGAGAACAAGGACGCAGAAGACCAACACACAACAACACATGCAACAGCTCCACAAACCCACAAATTAAACGACAAAACAACAAAGCATTCCAGAAAGCAGGGTAAATGTGGGGAAGAGAAGATAAAAGCAATGGAAAATTATAGAGAGCTTTATAAAATTGTTATTCAATTGTGATTACCCCGAAGTGAGATAGTCTGTGTATAAGGGGTGAGTGAGGTCTAGGGAATTGATGCAGAGGAGAAAGATGAGATTTCAGTGAGGCAGACTTGAGTGGCAAAGTATGGTCGTCGAGGAGAGAGAGGAAGTTGTGAGTTTTTGCCAGGCTAGGTGGTGGTCATAGACAACAGGAGAAGGATGGATGGGTGAGGGTGGATTGGAAGGATACTTCAACGTGCTCGAAAGAAGGATGGGAGAGAACAGAGACTCAAGATAGATAGGCGGAAGCAGACAGGAAAAGACAGTACAAAACAGGCGGAGAAGACAGGTAGACAGACAGACAGACAGGAAAGAGAACGAACTAAAACCGCTTTATAGGTCCCCCCCTTTCCTAACATCGAAAAACGAAATGGAAGTGAGTAACCAACCATAAAGTTAATGTCACCTTACCAACACAGACCAGAACATCGTTGGAGGTCATTACTTCAAAATCTCGTGTAGACTTTCAGTCTAACAATGAAGGAGAGAGAGAGAGAGAGAGAGAGAGAGAGAGAGAGAGACAGACAGAGACAGAAGACAGACAGAAGAGAGACAGAGACACAGAGGGGACAGAGAGAGAAAGGGGTGGGAGAAAGAGGAAGTCCGTTTGTAGATTGTCACGTCATTGCTTTTCTCTCTCTCACTATTCATGTCGCTATCTTACATTCATTTCACTCTCTGTTAAAGTTTGTAACCTTCTGCCATTTGATTTCATTAGCTACCAGTGAAAGAGACCAGTGGCATAAAAGGGAACAACGAAGATACACCAGTCCTGTCTGTTCTGCACAGACTGTGTGGTATCTCAGGTGTGTCTCAGAACTTTGAGTAATTTTCTTTCATTTTTTTTACCTGTATAATTATATATTAAATATATATGGCTCTACGCAGTCGGCTGGGCTTTAAACAAAAATACCAGTAACAGGAGCAGAGCCGTGAGTTGTCCTTGAAAAGTTCGTCACCATTTTATCTTGGTTTTCCTCTCTTGCAGCCTTCTTTCTGGTGTCCAGTGAAGGGCAGTTCGGGTGAAGTTATCCTGCTGTCTTCCGAATGATGTGCCCAATCCATTCCATTGTTCTTTCATGATGATGTGCTACATCTCTTAACTGCAGTGGGCGATATTTAAGACAAGAAGACAGCAGTGGACAAACAGACAAGAATAGAAGACGAACAGAGACAAGAGAAGTACATCAGACAGACAGACAGACGCGACATTGGTTCTGAGACTATCATCACTTGTCAGCTGACGCATCTTTTTTACTGACAAGACGACGATCGAGAATACAGGGTCAGATATAAGAACATATTCAATTCTTATATGCGTAAATCTTGATAAGAATCAAGGCTGAAAGAGACACACAGACAAGGAACGACACGAAACATGAGTGTACACCACCAGCACGCACAGACACGACACATAGAACATCAGACACACACACAGCATCTATTAATTGGGAGAAAGACAACAGAAGCAATGGAAATTAGAAGAGCATATTGTAACAAGTAGATTAGACAAGAATTCCTATGGAGCAGCTGTAGACGTGACGACAGATTTTATGCAGAGAGAAGAAGGTGAGTTGAAGCGGACTTGAAGGACAGACAAAAGAGATCTGACGGACTAAGACAAGGTCGGGAGAAGGACCAGAAACAGAGAAGGCTCAGGACAAGGATGAGCTAGGCTAGAAGCGAAAAGTCAGAGGACGGAGCGAGGACAAGGGAACAGAGACAAGATAAGACAAGCAGCAGACAGACAGGCAACATAACAGCGACAAAGACAGGACAGACAAGACAGACAGAGAACTAAAACCGCATCATAGGTCCTCTCCCTTTCCTAACATCGAAAAACGAAATGGAAGAGAGTAACCAACCATAAAGTTAATGTCACCTTACCAACACAGACCAGACAGACATCGTTGGAGGTCATTACTTCAAAATCTCGTGTAGACTTTCAGTCTAACAATGAGAGCGAGAGAGAAGAGAGAGGAGAGAGAGAGAGAGAGAGAGGAGAGAAGACGAGAGAGACAGACGACAGAGAGACAGAAGAGAGAGACAGGAGGACAGAGAGAGAGAGACAGATAGAGAAGGGGGTGGGAGAAAGAGGAAGTCCGTTTGTAGATCGTCACGCATTGCTTTTCTTCTCTCCACTATTCATGTCGCTATCTTATATTCATTTCACTCTGTTAAAGTTTGTAACCTTTCGCCATTTGATTTCATTAGCTACCAGTGAAAGAGACCAGTGGCATAAAAGGGAACAACGAAGATACACCAGTCCTGTCTGTTCTGCACACTGTGTGGTATCTCAGGTGTGTCTCTGAACTTTGAGTAATTTTCTTTCCATTTTTTCACCTGTAAAATTATATATATATATATGGCTCTACGCAGTCGGCTGGGCTTTAAACAAAAATACCAGTAACAGGAAGAGAGCCGTGAGTTGTCCTTGAAAAGTTCGTCACCATTTTATCTTGGGTTTTCCTCTCTTGCAGCCTTCTTCTGGTGTCCAGTGAAGGGCAGTTCGGGTGAAGTTATCCTGCATTCTTCCGAATGATGTGCCAATCCATCTCCATTGTTCTTTCATGATGGGTGTGGCCATACTCTCTTAACTGCAGTGGGCGATTTTACAAAAACAAAGACAGACAGACAACAGACAGACAGACAGACAGATAGCATGTAACAGGGACGAGGAGACAGACACTTGACAGGATGAGACAGACACTTGACAAAAGGAGACAGGACAACAGACAGACGACATGACAGACAACAGACATGACAGAGACAAGACGCAGACAGCACACAGACAGACAGACAAGACAGACAGACAGACAGACAGACAGAAAAGTAGATAGACAGACAGGACAGGCAGGCAGAGCAGACAGACAGACAGAGAACTAAAACTGCATCATAGGTCTCTCCCCCTTTCCTAATATCGAAAAACGAAATGGAAGAGAGTAACCAACCATAAAGTTAATGCCACCTTACCAACACAGACCAGACAGACATCGTTGGAGGTCATTACTTCAAAATCTCGTGTAGACTTTCAGTCTAACAATGAATGAGAGAGAGAGAGAGAGAGAGAGAGAGAGAGAGAGAGAGAGAGAGAGAAAGGGAGGGAGAGAGAGAAAGAGAGAGAGGGAGAGAGGAGGAGTTTAGGTTCAGTTTCAAGTTCAATTTCAGGTTGAGGATGAGGTTGAGGTTGAGATTGAGAAGGTGTATTCATAAAAAGCCAAGCCATAATCCCTCAGAAGAGGTGAACATGAAAACATCACAACCAGGCACATATGTTTAGTACATATAGTAATTATATTGTAGCAATACTCCTTATTTTGAATGCCTTATATAAATAAACAGCAAAAGACATCATGGTGTCTTCGTTCGTAGATTTTCAACTGTCGTGCGATCTTTAGCGTGCGCAGCCAGAAGGCACACGGGTCCGACTTGTTTTTTCGTCCCCTTCGGAAGGACTAGACGTTCAGTTCGATTTTCCGGTCAAACTGAGGAGAAAAGTCGAGGCCTTTACTGGGAGTGAACCCTGGAACCTCGAGTTTAGTTATTAGCAGGCGAACGTCTGAACCATTCTGCCACTCCTCTTCAGCTGCCTTGGTCTAAAACATTGAGAAATAGTTTGATTTACCACGTTCACCCCTTGAAGACCAATTAGCCTTCTTGCCTTTGTGAGGTCTTGGTAAAAAGATGTGAATGTGAATATAAATTTGAAGCAAGGCGAGGGTATGTGCGCCGCCCTCGAGGTGCTGGCCCCGGGAAAAGTTATGGAACTATCTAGGTAAGACCTCAGGACCTGGCCAACTCGTGGGTTTATGTGCAGCCTTAAGGCTTGTGCCATGATCGTTTTGGATCTTCTCCATCACATAAGTGCATATGGAATTCATTCCGAGCGCGGAGACGTCATCTTGAGAATTGAACTGAAACTGAAACTGAGACTTCATTCATAGATAACATTAACAAAATAAGTCGAAATAAACAAGGATTTCTAAAATAGTTTATTGTATGAACGATTTTCTGGCATGTTTTAAGAGTGGACACGAAATTACGAAATGAACTTCGTCTTCCTGCGGCTTTTTTTTGCGTAAAGGACGTAGCAGTGTATAAACATATGATGACTGTCTGTAACGATAGTAACGGACAAATATAGATATCTGAGACACCAGACCAAAACCTTTGTCACAAGACGTTTCAAATGTCTATCAACTGCATTAACAAACATTGTCAGATGCTTGAATAAAGTATGTTCGCAAACACACTTCCTCAAATCGAGGATTGACTTCAGGCTCTTTTCTTTTCTTTTTTTCTCCTTTTTTGTTGTGGTCTATTGGCTTGACCATACATTTTTGTCTTCAAATTATCAATTTGCGACTCTTCAAACGGCCCACACCTCTGACCGTACTTGATAATCTACCTAACATAGAAGCTGAGTGTCTTTTGTGATACATTTTGTCGCACGTGCGCGCACGCAAGCACGCACGCAGCGCACCACCACACGCACACACATACACACACACACACTTCACGACACAGGACACACACACATCTCCACACGCACGCACACACACTCGCACAACCTACACAGAGAGACGCACTCACACACAGAAACACACATGCACACGCACCGCACCACACACACACATCCACCCTCACAGGAGTGAGAGAGAGGAGAAGAGATTTTTTTTTTCAAAGAACAAGACATCATGGGTCACTCCCTTCTCACATAAAAAAACTAAATAGGAAAGAGTAACCAGCCATGATTAATGCCACCTTATCAACACGATCAGACTGACTCGATCTAAATCGGCAAGTCAAAAGCTCGTAAAGACTTCCATTGAATGATAACTTCTCAATTAGTAAGAGGGAGGGAGGGAGGGTAGACAGAGGGAGGAGAGAGAGTAGAGAGAGAGAGAGAGAGAGATGAGGTGTTGTGTATGTGTGTTCGTTTGTGTGTATGTGTGTGTGCGTGTGTGTGCGTGTAGTGGTGTCCGTGCATGTGTGTGTGTTTCCACGCGAGGTACAAGAGTAGTGTATTTTCCATTTTGTCATTTTGTTTTTGTTTTGTTTATTTTTTATTATTTATTCATATGTTGTTGTTATTTCTGAATATGTTATAAATGGAGAGGACTGTCGAGGGGTACCACTCGAAACAAGTGAGTGCAGTTGGTCTTAATTCTGGGCCGTTTCTGTGATAGCTGACTTCATCATAGTACCTTTTTAGTACGTATTATTTGCCCACCTATGATGCTGTATTAAGAAAAGTGGCCGTTGGTGTAGTGTAGAAAATTGGACACAAAAAACACACAAAGAAAAAAAAAAAAAAACAAACAAATTAACACACATACACACACGCACACACATTACACTCTCACACATACACACTCGCACGTACACCCCCACAGACACACACACACACACAGACAGACAACACACACACACACACACACAAAAAACATTTACAAAAATGTGAGCACTAGGAAAACTACCTGTCCTAAAGAAGAAGATAAAGAAAAAGAGAAAAAGAAGAAGAAGAAAAGAAGAAGCAGAAGAAAAAGAACAGAGTAACTGGAGGTCGTAGTCCTCAGCCCCCAAAAGGGAACGAAGGTTGTCTGTATTGAAATATAAGGACAAAAAAAAGAAAGAAAGAAAGAAAAGAAACTAGCAAACGGATTTATATAAAGGAATGACTGTCAGGGATTTATTCTGTCTAGAATGTATTTTTTGTTTGATTATTTGTCTGTTTCATTGTTAATTTGTTGTTTGTCCTTACTATGGTTAAGTAGACAATCTTGCTTTCCTACCTCTGGGGACAAAGACTTACACCTCCGATTACTGTCCTTAAAACAGCGTCATGGGAGCTGTCTTACCTTCCCTCTTTTCTGTTCTGTCTCTGTTGCTCTGTCTCTGTCTCTGTCTGTCTCTGTTCTCTGTCTCTTTTCTGTTCTGTCTGTTTCTTCTCTGTCTCTGCCTCTTCTCTGTGTCTCTCTCTCCCCACCTCTCTTTCTCTGTCTGTCCGTCTCTCGTCTCTTTGTCTCTGTCTCTCTGCCCACTCTTTTCTTCCTGTCTGTCTCTGTCTCTCTCCCCACTCTCAGTTTCTTTCACTGTCTCGTCTCTGTCTGTCTCTCTCATTCATTTTTTCTGTGAGATCAGCGTCACTTGTTTGGATGTTGGCTGTCTGCAATACTATGATCAATGAATTGTTGTGAGCTACTCCGGCCCGGGCTCATTCAGTCATCTTTCAACGGGTAGGACATCAATAAATGCATAAGGAATGATCATTGATAAAGTCAGCCATAAATACAAAACGGCAGAATGCTGGAGGAGATAGGAGCGACCTTGCCAGCTATCGAGTTCACACATCACACACACAAAAGCACACGCACACAATATAAATCATATACACGAAATGATCACATGCACAATCACCACAACACCACACAACCACGCGCCTGCTGCGCACGACACATGCACGCACTGTCGCTCTTCACCACTCACACAATCACTCACTCACGCTCACATCACGCTCTCCTACACACACACAATCACTCACACTCACCTCCACTCACACACACACAACACACAACGCACCTCTACCTCACACAACACACCTTCATCACACACACACACATACACACACGCACTCTCTCAGATCTTACGATCATCTGTCAGTAACATCTGCAACAACAGTATTCGCCAATGCAGTCAAGAAGGATGGACAGTATCATGAAAAGACGAGACAGATGATTAGCCATACATTGGAAGACAGTGGAATAACATCACTTGACTGCCTTTCACTGGATACCAAAAGAAAAATGTAAGAGATGAAGACCCAAAAACGAAGAGAGGATGGACAGTATCATCATGAAAAGACGAGACACACACACACACACACACACACACACACACGCGCGCGCACACACGCACTATCTCACACTCACACAACACACACACACGCACTCTCTCAATGGTTCTTTTAAGTTCCACTGTAAGAAAATAACATGTTTCACACAGTGCACACTTTACTAACTCCTTCCAACCTTGAATGAAACCAGTGACAAAGAATTACAACACAAAAACAAGTTTATTTTTAACATACAAAAGGATAATATTGAATAATGAAAACATTACTTCCTCGCTTCACACACTCGTACAAATCACACAAACATTCATTTCCTTCATTCATCCATCATGGACATTACCGACTATGAGGGGACTTTGACACAAGGACGAAACAGACGTGGACGACATTGAATACTCATTTCAAAAGAAATAACGATGGCGGAGACAACGACGAGACGGCGACGGCAACAGCAGTGACGACGACGACAGTCCCCTCACAACGACCGACTTCCGTCAGCCCGAGCACGTCCACAGGAGGGAGGGAGGGTCCAGGCCTCCAAACCCATCATCAGCCATCTTGTCTGTGTCAATAAAGTTTCTTTTAGTCCCCTTGTCTTATTTGTCGTTCCCACTGTCTCTTGTCAAACGTCTGTCCGTTCGTCTGTGCCCTTAAGTCCCCATCATAATTATTTATCCTCACGCACAAACATCTTTCTCACTCTCGAGTATTATTCACCCATTCTGCTAATAGCAGTGAACATTTACTATTTCTTCACCTGACCGTCTTAAATATCAATGAATGAATGAAAAGTTTCCTGCTATTGTTGCAGTCAATTATTTTACCAATTTCCAATAAAAGAAGAATATATCAAATTTACAGAAATAATATATTCTCCAAACAAAGAGAAGTTCCACGAAACAATTATTTCAATAATATTAATTTTGGAAAACGGAGTTTCACTTTCGCTTAAAACTTCAACCTTTGAAATAATAAATATCTTACAAATAAGACCTGGAACTCACCATTTGAATCCAAG
>JAPXFY010000015.1:42632865-42650365 GCA_030674185.1 Monoplex corrugatus | reverse complement strand
TCAGTGTATTCTAAATCAAGTGAAACTAGCTTTTCTTCAATGTTCGCTTGACCAAAGGCCGTTCAGTAACCAGAACTGTTGCACTGTCTAGTTTGTCAATTATACGTGTCTTCTATTTTCTGTTCGTTTATTTCTGGTTTCTACTTGCTAGATAGAAAACATTGGACGTACTTGCAGAGTGGATGAACAGAGAGAGGGTGGGAGATGTACTCGAAGCGACAAAGGATACATTCGTATGGAGGGCTGTGATCGCCAATGCCCTGCTGCAGGGAACGTGATGATGATGATGATGATGATGATGATGATGATGACTTGTTTGATTGCTAACAAGCACTACATTTTGAAAATAAACTTTCAGATGACAGCGCAACCACGATCGTCCACCACTTTTTTTTTTTCTGATTCTTTTAAAAACAATGTCCAATCCCTTTCCGAAATTTTGTCATGGGTGCCAAAAAATGAGCTGGGTGACAGGGGGCAACATTTCTTGACCTCTGCACGTGATTCTAGCTTTCCCTGCCGGCACGTTCGTCTTTGAGGGGGCTGAGGTTTGCCTCCCTGTGATTCCCAGTCCTGTGTCAACTGGCCACAGTGTGTATGCTGGAATGACAGGGTGTGTTCGATAGGAGAGCACACTCACAAACTTCCTTCTTCCAAGCCCAGTGCTCTTTAAATATACACAGCATCTCTCCCTTTTCTGGTAATTCTGTGCCAGACATTTCCTTTTTTCCCTACTACTGTCCTTGTTTCACACAAGCTTTCTTTGTGGTAATAACTGGATAACTGGGTATAGGTAATACACCCACCGTGGGGATGCTGGGGGCTCTTTCAGTATAAACAGTATTCCCACCTTCTGGTGATTCTGTGCTAGAAATTTCCTCTTCTCTGTCGCTCTCTTTGTTCTTCTTCTCCTTTGCTTTCTGTCATTCCTCCTTTCCCCTTGCTTTGTCATTTCTTCCTTCTTCCTTCTTTGTTTTTCTGTCATTTCTTCCTATCGTTTTCTGCCTTGCTGGTCCATTCACCTGTATGTGTTCAATAAAGTCTTACGTACTTTCTTCTTAGGATTGATAACTGGGTACATGTAATAAGTGCATGTTTGGCTCTAGGGAAGTGCGATTTTGCGGATGTAGGCCCGTTTTTATATATGTTTTAGTGCCCTTGCGTATTTTCAGTTTGCATTCAGGTATGTTTTTAAAATCCTCTGTGCGATAAATCGGACGGAGCGGTCAACACCAGTGGCATCTCCTTAGATTATGTGCGCAAATGCATTGATACATGTACTTAATTTTCTTTTTTTCTTTTTCGTGTTGAGATATTGTGTGTGTTGTAATGGTTATAGCCCTGATATGGCTCTAAGCAATGGGCTGGGCTTTAAACAAAAATAAAAATAACAATGAGTAATATCAGTATAGTGTATAAACAGCCTCAGTATGAATTGTATCACCCTACCTTTCTGAACATTCTCTGCCATAATTTTTTCTACCACTATTATTGTTTCACAACACAATCTTTCTACGTGGTGATGCTCTTTCAACGTATAACATTATCCCCCACCTCCTGGGAATTCTGTGTCCTAAAATGTCCTCCTCTTTTTTTTAACTCACTGTCTTGTTTCATTCAGACTTCCTCCTTCGTGGTAATGCCTGGTGTTCTTTCAATATAAATAGTATCAGTGTCTTTCTGAAAATGTCTGAGAGAGAAAAAGAGAAAGTCAGTGTGTGTAAGAGAGAGTGTATATGTGTGTGCGCGCCAGCTTGGGTGTGCACGTTTTCATATCTGTGTGTGTGTGTTGTGTCACATGTGTGTGTGTGAGAGAGAGGTGTGTGTGTGTGTGTGTTTTGTAGGAAGAGAGGGTGTGGTGTTTGGTGTGTGGTGTGTGGTCTGTGTGAATGAGTGGAGTGTTTGTGTGTGTATCGTCGCATCTGTTTGTCTTTCTATTTGTCTGTCTGTCTGTCTGTCTATATTTACATGTACTCAGACCCGGCAGCTGCATCTCCCCTCGACACCCGTAAGGGTACCAGAAGAACAAGGAAATAAGTAAAGTAATTGTCTTCACTATAATGTAAGTGTGTGTGTGTTGTGTGGTGAGTGTGTAGTGTGTGTAGTGTGTGTGTGTGTGTATGTGTATGTGTGTGTGTGTGTGTGTGTGTGTGTGTGTGTGTGTGTGTGTGTGTGTGTGTGTGTGTGTGTGTGTGTGTGTGTGTGTTGTTTATAGGCTTATTTTTTCAGATCTGGCTTCGTTTGTTTGCAGTTTCACCCAATCTTTTGTGTCCACATTTCGAATTTGTAAGCAGGGGCATATACTACACAAATCAAGACAATCTGTAAAACAGACTTTCCGGTAATATTGAGATATTACATTAGTGGTGTATTGTTTCTTCCATTTATATATATCACTGAAGACAGTAAGCAAACATATCACTTCATGGTGAAATTTGATGTTCCATTTTGGAATGTACGTCAGCAGGATTTTGACTTTTTTTTTGCTGTGTTTGTTTTCCTTTCAGAAATTCAATACACGCAAAAAACAGGAGTTCTTGGGATGTGTGTCGTTGTATTTACGATATTACCTTGGCGTAGGTTTTGTGTATGCTTGTTTTTGTTGTTGTTGTTGTTGTTGCTGTTGTTGTTGTCTCATTTACTAATGTGTTTGTTTACTCTTAATTTTTGTGGACTGTATTTGAATTAATTTATTTGTGTAGTGTGTGTTTGGTGGGTAGGGAGAGAGAGAAAGAGAGAGAAGAGAGAGAGAGAGAGAGAGAGAGAGAGTGTGTGTGTGTGTGTGTGTGTGGTTAACACATGTTCACTAGCGGTGGTAAATATTTCAGTTGTATAATGTGCACATATCTACACTGTTGGGAAGTAGGGTTTCAAAACGTTTCATTTCTCTTTCTTTCTGTCTGTCTGTCTCTTCTCTCTGTCTCCTCTCTCTCTGTCTCACTTCTCTCTGCTCTCCTCTCTCTCTCTCTCTCTCTCCGCCTCACTTTTCTTCTCTCTATCTGGACAAGTCGATATAAGATGGCAATGTTGGAAAGAGCATACTAATCACATCATCACCATGTACCCTGCCGCATGGCTTTGGCAATCATGGCCCTCCATATGCTTCTTTCCCTCGTCGCTGCAGGTACATCTTCCACCCTCTCTGTCCTCAGCCACCCTGCAAAGTCTGTACAATATTTTCTCTCTGGGTTTACCTGGTGTTCTCTTTCCCTTCTCTCTTTCCTAATAACAATGACATATTTCAATTCTATAAAAATTACAAAGTAGAAATTAGATATAATCACATAAACACTAAACCAGATAGCTTTGTGAGGAATGCAGTAATCGAATTCACAAAGTTTGGTATGTCAAAACATTACTGTACAAAGATCTGGATACAAAGGTAATAAGGAAGGAATAGCATGTCACCTATGCAAAGAAGAAACTGAAAGTGAAATTCATCTTGCATTATGTGCCCATAACTTTGCAGTTGAGAAATAGATTTACACAACTCAGGTACTTCAGTGACAAAAACAACTTCTGCCTAGCATCGCTGATGTCAACAAGAACTGGAGACAACATGAGGGATTTGTCACTACACTGATATACAGAATTCAAGACATTTCAGTTTTGTTATGTCGATGAATTAACTTAATTTAGTATCACTAAAGTTCGTTATCAAAGTAAGGGATGATTATGCACGTTTTAAATGTCGTGTTGTCTAGACTTATTTTTTTCTATTGTGATGTAAATTATCGGGTGTGATTACATTGTGCCATAATGGTCATGATGGAAGTTCTTGCTTACACTCCTTGAGATGGGGCGATGGCCTTATGTTGAACAAATTTCGTATTTCCCCTGTCTCTCTTTCTCTCCCTATTTGTGTTTCTCTCTCTCTCTCTCTCTCTCTCTCTCTCTCTCTCTCTCCTCTCTCTCTCTCTCTCTCTCTCTCTCTCTCTCTCCATTCTCTCTCTGTCTATTTGATGATTGATAACATTAGCGGTTTTAGCGATTGTGTTTTATTTCGTAAGCTAATACACTGGTTGGTGTAGAGTACCGCTCTGTCACGCAGTCTCCATCCAAACTGGAACTCAGTATCATTATCATTATCATTATCATTATCATTATCATTATCATACACAGTCTCATTATCGCAGCACTAGTGAAATTAATCTGGGATTTCGTGGCATCTCATGCTTCGCTGTCACGGTGACCTAATTTTGTTTTGTTTTGTTTCTTTTTTCGGTGGTGTTGGTGTTGGTGTTGTGTGTGTTGGGTTGGTGTTGGTGTTGTGTTTGGGTTGGGTTTGTTTGGTGTTTGGGTTGTTGTGTTGATTTGGTGTTGGTTGGGGTTGTGTTGGTTGGTTGGTGTGGTTGTGTTGGGTTGTGTTGTGTTTGGGTTGGTTGTGTTGGGTTGTGTTTGGGTTGGTGTTGGTGTTTGTTTGGGTTTGAGTTGGTGTTTGGTTGTTTGGTTGGTTTGTGTTTTGGGTTTGGTTGTGTTGGGTTGTGGTTGTGTTGGTTGTGTGTTGGGTTGTGTTTGGTTGTCGTTGGTTTGGTGGTTGTGGTTGTGTTGGGTTGGGTTGGGTTGTGTTTGGGTTGGTGTTGTGGTTGTTTGGGTTGGCGTTGTGGTTGTGTTTGGGTTGGGGTTGGTGTTGTGTTTGGGTTGGTGTTGTGGTTGTGTTTGGGTTGGTGTTGGTGTTGTGGTTGTGTTGGTGTTGTGGTTGTGTTTGGGTTGTGGTTGTGGTTGTGTTTGGGTTGATGTTGTGGTTGTGTTTGGTGTTGTGGTTGTGTTTGGTGTTGTGGTTGTGGGGGTTGGTGTCGGTGTTGTGGTTGTGCTTGGGTTGGTGTTGGTGTTGGTGTTGGTGTTGGTGTTGTGTTTACGTTGGTGTTGGTGTTGTGGTTGTGTTTGAGTTGGGGCTGGAGATGTGTTTGAAAGTCGATATGAGCGGCGCGCGTGTAGTGATACAGAAGCGATGGAAAACATTGCACAGAAAAAAGCAAACAATTTTTTTGTTGAAAACATCAAGTGTACGTCGAAGTCTCTCTTTCCCCTTATCTCTTCCCCCCCCCTTCCTCTTTTTACCTATCTATCTATCTATCTATCTATCTATCTATCTATCTATCTATCTATCTATCTATCTATCTCTCTCTCTCTATCTATCTATCTATCTATCTATCTATCTATCTGATCTGATCTGATCTATCTATCTACATTTATGTATGTATATGTATACACACACACAAACACACACACAAACACACTATATATATATATATATATATATATATATATATATATATATATATATATATGTGTGTGTGTGTGTGTGTGTGTGTGAAAGAGAGAGAGAGAGAGACAGACAGACAGACAGACAGACAGAGAGAAAGATAAACAGGCAGACAGAGAGAGAGAGGGAGAGAGATGAGAGAGTGTGTGTGTGTGTGTGTGTGTGTGAGAGAGAGAGAGAGAGAGAGAGAGAGAGACAGACAGACAGACAGACAGACAGACAGAGACAGAGAGAGAGGCCCATTTCAACGGAAAACAACATGTTTCTGAACTCATAAGACACACATCGACCCAAGTTGTCAAAAAGACAGGACGCTGTCATGGCTGTAAATCTTCCTGTTGTAGTAATAAAAAATAAAGACGCGCAGTATTTAAAAAAAATAGTGGCATTTTGTTTTATTTCATTTTGTTTTATTTGTTGACCTTAATTTTTTGTAGATGTGCCTTTTTCTTTCCTCTTTGCTGATGTGCTTGGTTGGCACATTGGATAATGTTTCAGTTTTCTTTTCTTCGCTCTGTCTGCTCTGGAAAATGGTAAACAGTCTCTGTCCCTGTCTCTATGTCCCTGTCTCTGTGTGTGTGTGTGTCTCTCTCTGTCTCTGTCTCTCTCTCTGTGTCTGTCTCTCTAGCTGCAAACAAAATGAGTCGGCAAGGATTTTTCAGCTGTTTTGCGTGGATATTTCCCCCCAAAAATCTGGGTCACAGGTCTTTTCTATCGAGTTGTCATCACTGCAGGAGTAAGAGTTGGAGACTCATCAAAGGTTTTGTATCGAGAGAATCTAGTATGTTTCAGCCATTTGTGGACCAGTTTGACTTGACTCAGAGTCGTAAGTTTGAAAAGCTGTTGGAAATCACGTTGCTGAAAAGTCAAATGAATCATTTCCTCTTAAAGTTAAGTACCGCACAAACTGAGGTAGAAAGACTGAGAAAGAAATACGGTTTGTATAGTCAGACCAGTGTATTTTATTTTTGTTTGTTTCTATGTCTCTACGTTTCTCTTTTTCTGTCAGGTGCTGGTACATGGATACACGCACGTGAGTTCTCTCTGTCTGTCTGTCTGTCTGTCTGTCTTCTCTCTCTCTCTCTCTCTCCCCTCTTCTCTCTATCTCTCTTCTCTTCTGTCTTCTCTCTCTCTCTGTGTCTTTTCTCTTCTCTTCTCTCTTTCTCTCTCTCTTCTCTCTCTCTCTCTCTCTCTCTCTCTCAGACACAAAGACACACACACACACTCACAACTTTTTCAATAGAATGTATATTTTTCTTCAATTATTTAACATGGCTGAAAGCCTACAGGCCAGAAAACACAACACAAATCACTCGGTATTGTACTTAGATTTTTTTGTTTTACTTCATACTTAGAATATCTGGATTTTGACGTTCGTAAGTGGAATCTTGTTTTGTATCTACCGTATCTCCATTTATATCGCAGTCAAACGCATAATTTTATCTCAGATTTGTAGAAAGAATTCAGCTGCCAGTGTTTGTGCGTTCTTTATCTCAATCATACATGTTAATTTCATCTATGGTAGAAATATATCTTCACGTATTATTTTTTTTCCATTCCACAGCACTGATGATGACAAAGAAATATTGAGTTCAGGTGCCAGTCTTTGTGCGTTGTTTATCTCATCATACATGCTATTTTTCATCTATGGTAGAAGTACATCCGCCCTTAATAGTTTCTTTCCATCCCAAGGCATTGACAGTGACAAAGAAACATTGAGTTAAAACACTCTTTCATAAAACATCTCTTTTTTCAGTTCTTCTAATCATGCATGACCCAGAAACGGCTTAGGCTGCGTAAACCATTCACAAATCTGGGGCGACAAACTGATAAAATAATACTGATTTAAAACGGATTATCTGTAAAATATTTTTTTTGTCCTTTGAGTGAAGTAAAGTCGGTTATTCCGTCAGTCCAGTTCACTGCTTCACACAGACAAATAAAAATAAAATCTGATTCAAAACCGACCGCCACTGTTCAAGCAGGCAGGAACTAGAAAAACACACAAAAAATAGAATAAGAACACGTACCAGTCGCTGTGGTGTAGTGGTTAGCGCAACGGACTACCGACTCGAAGGTTGTGGGTTCGTATCCCCATCAATCCCTTCAAAACTCGTTGTGGGATTTTTCGGCTCTAACCGACTCCTACCCAGAGTTGGGCGTGCTATGGGTTCATTGGGAAGACTGGGATCACACAGTCGAGTCTCATCCACTTCACGGATGCGTCATTGAGGGTGTTGTTCAAATCTTCTGACCAGCACCGCAGGTGTCTGTATTTCTCGGGCCTGGCTGATGCCAGGATATATGATGATAGTAAGCGTAGAGTACAGCCCTGTCACGCTGTCTCAATCTTAGATCGAACTCCATAGCATTATGATTATCATTCTCATCGACATCATCATCATTGCATTGTAAAAACTGTGCCAGCTTCAGTGGCCATTAAGGTGGCGTAGAAAATGGGACGGAAAAAAAATCAAAAGAAAAAGAATTAGAACACGTATCTAATACTAATGATAATAAATGATGATGATGATAATGATGATGATGATAATATAATAATGATAATGATAATAATAATAATAATAATAATAATAATATATATAATAATAATAATAATAATAACAATAATAAAACAGGACAGGCAAATTTTTTGGCGGAAAGGCCCTTGGCAGATTATGTCATTTTCTCCAGCTCAACGCCACACTAGGAAGATCTCTACTGTTTTTTGTTGTTGTTGTTGTTTGTTATACCTGCTAAGTATTGTGCATGTATTCTTTGTTGTCCTTTGTATACACGCTTGACAAAGGCCAGTTGGCCGAAAATTTGCACCTGTCTTGTTTTCTTTATATCAGATATATTATGTTATTTTATTTTTGTGATTTTTCTTGTTCCGAAAGATAAAAAGATTGAAGCACACGAAAGAATATTTCTTGTCTGCATTTTTAATGAATATAGGACGCATCTGTTATGACTTTAGTTCATTTGTATAAAACAATAAAACCATCATAAAAAGTCACACTTAAGATCACGTATTCAGAACGAAAACTTCCAGAAGCAGTCATTTAAGAACCAGAAAGTAAGATTTACTCATTGTCATATTCATCAATTTTCATTATCAGCCTCATAATCATTACTTTTACGCAAGATAAGGAAAATTAGAAAGCCATGAATAAAACCGTTTCTCATACTCTGGTTACATTGATATCCATTCATGAAATTCACGAAGATTTGAATTAACTACGGTATGAGCAGAAATCATCATTGTCTGTTTCAGGCATCATGTTTTTCTTATGGGCGCTTCCATTAAAGCAAATTCAATAAAGCTCACAATTCTTTAATTCTGCCGTGTTAAGAAGTATTGTCCTTACGAATATCGGTCGTAAAAACAATGCATAAAATTCATCAGCCTTTTCAAAGTAATTCACGTTACACTATTACTGACAGACATAAAACGTAAGATATGAACCAAATTTCTCGAATAAGAAAAGATATGCATGATGACATATGTTTTTCTTATTCCCCCATTTACAAATATACATTTTTCCTTCTGAAGCCATTACTGACATACCATTGCCGTTTTCTTTATAAAAAAAACTAGAGGTAGGATTCAGTACAATACTTCGTTTAAACGTGAATTTAATTCGTATCTGTCTAAGAGTTTCAAACATTTGATAAAGTAATTCGTTAAAAAACATTTCGACACTAATGTGTCTAATGGTACATCAGTTCAAACATTTCACTGCAGAAAATGTACTACATTCCGTCTGAGTCGTTTAAAATCACAAGTTTAAAAAAAGGAACACAGAGGGGATCGTATGGAACTCACGACCATGCTTTATGAAATGTACACAAACTTACGTGATCGTGACGCAACGATTATCAGAAAATGTTTAATACCGATTGTTCCCAATTGCATTTTCCTTAAGATATCAATTCATTCAATCTTGGGTTCTTTACTCTTAACTTCGTCTTATTTTATTTACAGTTCTGCATTAGTTGTCGGTGTTTAAACGTAACCTCGTTATGAAGAAAAAAAGGTGTTCAATTAAAACACGTAATAAAAACATCACGAAAATATTTCATCCATCTCCCCTCTCGCTTTTGACGTTGCTGTCTATGTCTATGAAAATTAAAAGAAAGAAAATCATCGAGAAATGTAGTTGATAAAGACAGCATCGGTTTCGTAATATACTCAAATTCACACGATCGTTGTGCAAGTCACGTAAAATATAGTTCCAGACTTACGTCTTAAAAGTATGATACAGACATTTCAGACCACATGTCTGACTCAGTTCCGTCTTCTTACTTTTACTTCTCTAGAATTTCGACCATTACTTTCTTTACTGTTTTAAGATTTCATAATGTTATTTCATATCGCTGTTAGTTTTGAATATGTCTCCTTTTCTGATATTAGATTCCGAGCAGACAATTGTCATATCATATTAGATTTTATTCAGTCTTGAGTATCAAAAACATAAATTCAAACGTTTCACCCTAGACACTTCGCTATGCTTCTCTTCGACACAAACAGTTAAAACTCAGTCAATAAAATCATCGAAGGGGTGCATATGGAAGTCCTGGGAATACTTTCTGTAATGTTGACAAGTTCATATCATCATCATAGGCAAACATACATAAAATAATCTTCCTGATGGAATGCACACTGAAATTGAATTCTTGCTGATAACTTTCTAAAGTCCACTGGTATGTCATTACAGTTTCATTCGATTCTTGTTTTTAACACAAACTTTTCAGGAGACACCAGGACATAAATGGAAACATGTCACGTGTACAAAAGTTCCTCAAATATCAATTCAAACATTTCACGCTCGAGATTTCATTATGTATTCCTCTGAGTCAATCTGTTAAAACACAACAAACAAAGTCATGGAGGGAGACATACGAAAGTCAAGAGTCATCACTATTGTAATCTGGATATGCTCATATGATCATATCGCTATTTTGATCAGCACAACATGATCATCTTGTTCATAACCTGGACAGATTTACATAATTGTAACGTTTATGTTCACACTTGGCAAAAGTCTTGATTTTTATGATATGGACAAATATGTATGCACATAATCGATATACATTTTGATACAGTGAAGATGTTTATACTGTTGGCAAGCATAAGTTTACGTGACCTTAGCACTAAACATACTTCTGTCCAAAAGGAAGCATTTGTCAAAGATTGGCATAACCAGGACACCATACGAGATTTAGAATTTATACAAAACCAGATGGTGAAAGTTGCATTCTGGAAATCTCTGTGTGCCTTCTGTACACGATTTAGCCAGAAACTTTCGAAACTATGTAATCACATCATTTTGAAGGGTGCATGCCAAATATATGTATTCATTTTGAGATCGATAGTGTTGAAATGCACCCTTCAAATTTAAATTGTGTTGCATGAAACCGTGAATCTCATAATTCACACAAGTTCCAATGATTCGACCATATATATAGTTCTCGTCCTGATAAACCACCATGTTCACAATCTGGACAAAATCACAAATTACATGATCTGATCACAGAACTTGACCGTCTTGTGGAACAAAATGCCCACGATTTACACAAGTTCCAATGATCCCAGTCATTTGAAATGATCCTGTCCAAACAAAGAAACCATGGCACAAAACTGGACCACGTCCAATGATTTGACTCCAGAACTTTGTGGACCACGACCTCATGATGCTCACAGTTTGGACAAACTGGCGTGATCCGACCAGGTTACATGGTCCTGCCCAGTGGAAAGGTCCAGTTCATGGGGGTTCCCGCCGCCCAGGCACCACACGATGGTTCGGATCTCGGCCTTTTTCAGTCTGTTCATCAGTTCCTTGACCAAATGGACAGGGTCATCCACCCTCTGTGTCACCTCCCTGAGCAGGGAGCAGTTGGGGACGAAGCAGTGCTTCCAGCCGCAGCAGTCTATGGCGTGCTGTATCATCACGCTCAGGATGAACTCGCAAGCCTGGCATCCTGAAGCTGACAGAAAAGACACAGAAGAGCAAACCCTTTGTCAGTCAACATTTTCCCTGTCTTTCCGTAACCGTAATCTTCCGCCGCTTCCTGTCACTAAGTTTGTCCAGTCCCTTATCGTACCCACCACCTTTCTGTATCTAAGCTTTTCAGTCCCTTACTGCATCTAGCAGTCTCATGCATTTAACCTTTTCACTGCCTCACCGTATCCAGCTTCCTGTATATAACTTTTTCACTGCCTCACCATATTCACCAGTTTCCTGTATCTAACTTTTTCTTTGCCTCACCGTATTCAGCTTCCTGCATATAACCTTTTCACTGCCTCACCGTATCCAGCTTCCTGTATCTAACCTTTTCACTGCCTCACCGTATCCACCAGCTTCCTGTATTTAACCTTTTCACTGCCTCACCGTATCCACCAGCTTCCTGTATATAACCTTTTCACTGCCTCACCGTATCCACCAGCTTCCTGTATATAACCTTTTCACTGCCTCACCGTATCCAGCTTCCTGTATATAACCTTTTCACTGCCTCACCGTATCCACCAGCTTCCTGTATTTAACTTTTTCATTGCCTCACCGTATCCACCAGCTTCCTGTATCGAACTTTTTCACTGCCTCACCGTATCCATCAGCTTCCTGTATTTAACCTTTTCACTGCCTCACCGTATCCATCAGCTTCCTGTATTTAACCTTTTCACTGCCTCACCGTATCCATCAGCTTCCTGTATTTAACCTTTTCACTGCCTCACCGTATCCACCAGCTTCTTGTATCTAACTTTTTCATTGCCTCACCGTATCCACCAGCTTCCTGTGTTTAACCTTTTCACTGCCTCACCGTATCCGCCAGCTTCCTGTGTTTAACCTTTTCACTGCCTCACCGTATCCACCAGCTTCCTGTGTTTAACCTTTTCACTGCCTCACCGTGTCCACCAGCTTCCTGTATTTAACTTTTTCATTGCCTCACCGCATCCACCAGCTTCCTGTGTTTAACCTTTTCACTGCCTCACCGTATCCACCAGCTTCCTGTGTTTAACTTTTTCACTGCCTCACCGTATCCACCAGCTTCCTGTGTTTAACCTTTTCACTGCCTCACCGTATCCATCAGCTTCCTGTATCTAACCTTTTCACTGCCTCACCGTATCCACCAGCTTCCTGTATCTAACCTTTTCACTGCCTCACCGTATCCACCAGCTTCCTGTATCTAACTTTTTCATTGCCTCACCGTATCCACCAGCTTCCTGTGTTTAACTTTTTCACTGCCTCACCGTATCCACCAGCTTCCTGTATCTAACCTTTTCACTGCCTCACCGTATCCACCAGCTTCCTGTATCTAACCTTTTCACTGCCTCACCGTATCCACCAGCTTCCTGTGTTTAACCTTTTCACTGCCTCACCGTGTCCACCAGCTTCCTGTATTTAACTTTTTCATTGCCTCACCGTATCCACCAGCTTCCTGTGTTTAACCTTTTCACTGCCTCACCGTATCCACCAGCTTCCTGTGCCTACCTTTTTCATACCATCACTGCGAAATTGTTTAGCCAGTGAGACTTTTCGTTCTAGTTTGCTGCCCCATCTTATGCCCCACTCATGTGTCACTACCCTATGTTGTTCATTTGAGCTCTTCAACAAACCTCCAAACCAGTAACCTACCGAAACTGAGATCACTGAAAGTTTGGGCGTGAAGGGCCACCAGCTCTGGGAGTTTTCATATTTCACAATAATATGGTGATAGAACGGGGAAGACAGCAATGATTGCTGTGGAGTTCTAATTCGTTTTGAGACTGCATGACAGGGTACCCAGTGCGCTACCCTGCCTTTCCCAAATAGCGTGTTATCATCAGGCAGATGTTTTCGTTCTTTTAAGTGCAAAACCTACCGAACTGCAAAGCAGGTATCTTCTCTTTTTCTTCTACGTCTTCATCAACATCATCGTCATCGTCATCGTCATCGTCATCGTCGTCATCATCATCATTCATCATCTCATCATCATCATCATCATCATCATCATCATCATCATCATCATCATCATCATCATCATCATCATCATCATCATCATCATCATTCTTCTCTTCTTCTTCTTCTTCTTCTTCTTCTTCTTCTTCTTCTTCTTCTTCATCTTTTCTTCATCATTTCCTCCTCTAACTTCGTGAAGAGTCATCTAGGCACCGCATAAGAAACATGTTCACTCGAATCTTTCAGCTCTGTCTGTTGTGTGCCAAAGCCTGTCTCTGAACAGTTGGTTCGTCTGTCCATTTCGCAATGATATCAGTCAATTTTTTTAGTCTTCCCCTCCGTTTCCCTCCCTTGCTAAACAGTTCCCCGAATGATTGATTTAGCAAGGCCATTGGATCTTGTTACATGGCCATATCCACATAACTAACGACAGATCAAATGGCAAGGCATGCTGGGTTGTGTGCAGTTTAAGTGTTTAAGAGAATTGGAAACTCGAAAATGGCTTGATGGCTTAGTAACGCTTGGTTGAAAAAAAAACCGTTAACCTTTTGTTTGGTGAGTGTGGCTTTTCGAATGTGTAGTATATAAACACAAACTAAGATTGAATTACGTGTTTCTGTTTAAATCAAAGTGATTTCCAGCATCCAAGCAAACATGAATCCCCTATAAACAATAATAGAATCAGATTTTGTATTCAGTGTAACAAAATAAAGTAGACGCTAATGTTTGGGCAACTGTCATTTGTCAAGTGCATACACAAGACAAAAATGAATAAATGCACAAAATTTAATAGAAAAGACAACAACAAAAAACAGTTTCCTGACATTTCGTTGAGCAGAAAAAAATGGTGGAAATGAATTCTAGTAACTAGGAAGCAGGGGAGACAAATGCAGTGTACACCGTAAAAGTGGTCATGTCCTATTGTTGTTATTTTCTTCTTAGGAGGGCTAAGGCCGAAATATTGGAACCTAAACATTGGAAATAAAGAAAATATTATGTTATGTTTGAATGTCTTTTCATAAGGGAAAGTGTACTCGGACACAGACACACACACACTCACACACACGCACGCACGCACTCACTCACTCACGCACGCATGCACGCACGCATGCACGCACGCACACATATATATACTTGCGTGTGTGTGTATATATATATATATGTATACACAAACATACACACACACATACATGTGTATATGTATGTATGTTTGTATGTATGTATGCATGTATTTGTGTGTATGTATGTATACATGTATACAGAGAGAGAGAGAGAGAGAGAGAGAGAGAGAGAGAGAGAGAGATGCAGTAAAATCAAAGAGACCAAATTGAAAGGTAAAAAAGAGACCCAGAGACACGAAATATTGAGGCGCACTGTCAACTATAGACAGACAGACAGACAGACAGCAGACAGACAGACAGACAGACAGACAAACAGACAGACAGACAGACAGAGATATACAGACAGACGGACAAATACACAAACGAAAGAAAAAAGAAGGCAATAAAGGAACGAACGAAGTTAGTCTAACACACTCCACGCCAGTAGTTCTCGGTATTACGTAGAGAAAATTCCTATAATTCTGGTCCATAATGGTATTTGATGTAACACAAACACACATAAGTAAGCAGATAAGCAGATACACAAACAGACAAAAAAGAGAAAGAAAACAACCAACAAAGAAACCAACCAACAAAGAAACATAAAACAAAGAAAAAACAAACAAATCAACCAAACCAACCAACCAACCAGCCAACCAGCCAACCAATCAACCAGCCAACCAACCAAAAACAAAGAAACAGACAAAAACAAAGAAACAAACAGACAGAAACAAAGAAACCAACCATCAAAGAAACCAAGCAAGCAACCAACCAACAAACAAAAAATCAACCAACCAACCAACCAACCAACCAACCAACCAACCAACAGAAAGTGGGTCTCACAGTCTTTTGTCCGAGCGCGTTTAGTTCTGCAGGCAGCAAAATGTTCAATGTGTTCCACAGTGGCGTTGCAGTGCGCGTGCGGGCACGCGTCAAACTGAATCAGCTGACAACGTTGCACGTGAATCAAGTCCTCCACGAACAGCTGTGTCAGCGGGCGCCACCGCTCACTGAACGCAGCCGTTTCTAACGGGAATGCTTGCATTGTGGTTTTTCATGAATTTTCACCTACCAAACCCTGAAATGATAGATACATACATATGTACAGAGATAAATGAATGAAAGAATGAATGACTTTATCAAACAAATGAATAATTAAGCGTAAAGAAATAAACAAAAACGGATTGTATGCGGTGGGATGAAGAGGGAGAAAAAGAAGAAGACAAAAATAATGATTTGTGAATCATTCCTGTATAAACAAATGAATAAGTGAATAAATACATAGATGAATATTTGAATGAATAATGAATGAATGAACGAACAAACGAATGAGTGAATGAATAATAAGTAAGTATATAAAAAGTAAGAAAAGAAGTATGTTAGTAAATAAATAAGTAGGTAAGCAAGCAAGCAAGCAAGCCAGCAAGTACGTGAGTAAGTAAGTTAGTAAGGTAGTAAATAAATAATGTAATGAATTCTTGCATAGATGGATAAACAGACAGATAAACAGACAGACAGACAGACAGACAGATAGATGCTCTGACTACTTGGTAACGCACGAACGGTAATTGCTACATTCCACCCGTTGCTTATCTTTGTATTAAAACAACAGAAAAAGAAGAAGAGAGAAGAAAAAGACAAGGAAGTGAGAGAGGAAGAAAAGGAGATGTATGAGGAAGTAAAAGCGTAGATGAAGAAGAAAGAGAAGACGACCAGCAAAGAAGAGAAGAAGAAGAAGAAAAGTTAAAGTTGGATTTCATTCATTCATTCATTCATTCATTCATTCATTCTTTCATTCTTCATTCATTCAGTTCTACTCTATGTAATTTGTTTTCATTCATTCATTCATTCATTCATTCATTCATTCATTCTGTCTGTCTTCTTTCTTTCAGTTCTACTCTATGTATTTCGCTTTCATTCATTCATTCATTCATTCATTCATTCATTCATTCAATCATTCATTCATGTCATTCATTCATTCATGTCATCTGTCTTCATTCATTCATTCATTCATTCATTCATTCATTCATTCATTCATTCATTCATTCATTGTCTCTGTCTTTCTTTCAGTTCTACTCTGTGCAATTCGCTTTCATTCATTCATTCATTCATTCATTCATTCATTCATTCATTCATTCATTCATTCATCTCATTCATTGTCTCTGTCTTTCTTTCAGTTCTACTCTGTGCAATTCGCTTTCATTCATTCATTCACATTCATTCATTCATTCATTCATTCATTCATTCATTCATTGTCTCTGTTTTTCTTTCAGATCTACTCTATGTAATTCGCGTTCGTTATTTTAATTTAAAGTTTACTTAAGTTTCTTTCACGTTTGAATGAGTTATCTTTCACCTGCTTCCATTTCATTTTCTGTGTTTGCTTATAACTAACATCAAACACACCGAACTTGCGGCAACGAAAGGTTCTCTTGCTTTTAGCATAAACAAACAGTCCACCTGTGTGTTTTGCAATTAGCATCATGCATTAACTGAGTTCAACCCTTTTCATATACATACACGCGCGTACATACACAGACACAGATACACGGACACACAGACACAGACACAGACACAGCACACAACACACACACACACACACACACACACACACACACACACACACACACACACAAAAACACAACACACACACACTCTCCCCACCCTTACACACCCGCCTCTTCAACAAATATCAATGTTTTTACTACTCTACATGATTTGCTTTCAGCAGCATCTTTGCTTTAATTAACACAGTTCATTATTTTTTGTCATGAATATTCAAAATGTCGTGTGTTTAACGGTGTATTCACAAGGGGGGAGTGAAGTGATCCATACTGTTAGTCTTCATTAACATGGTGCAGGAGTGTGGGAGTTGTTTCACTGTATCATCATTTAAAAATGATTTCTTTCTTGTCCTTGTTCTTATTCTTGTGCTTGCTCTTCTTGTTCTTGTTCTTCTTCTTCGTGGTCTTCTTGTTTTGGGTTCTTGTTCTTGTTCTTCTTCTGCTTCTTGTTCCTGTTCTTGTTGTTCCTCTTCTTCTTCTTCTTCTTCTTTTTCTCCTTCTCCTCCCCCTCCTCCTCCTCCTACCACTACTACTACTACTTCTTCTGCTTCTTCTTCTTCATCTTCTACTACTACTACTATTACTTCTTCCTCTTCTTCTACTACTACTACTATTATTTCTTCTTCTTCTTCT
>JAPXFY010000015.1:42622865-42627865 GCA_030674185.1 Monoplex corrugatus | reverse complement strand
CTGTATGTGTGTACCTTCCTGTCTGTTTGTTCTGTGTGTCTGTCTGTCAGTCTGTCTGTCTGTCGTGTTGTCTGTATGTGTGTACCTTCCTGTCTGTTGTTTCTGTGGGGTTCTGTCAGTCTGTCTGTCTGTGTTGTCTGTATGTGTGTACCTTCCTGTCGTTTGTTTCTGTGTGTCTGTCGTCTGTCTGTCTGTGTTGTCTGTATGTGTGTACCTTCCTCTGTCTGTTTGTTTCTGTGTGTCTGTCAGTCTGTCTGTCTGTGTTGTCTGTATGTGTGTACCTTCCTGTCTGTTTGTTTCTGTGTGTCTGTCAGTCTGCTGTCTGTCTGTGTTGTCTGTATGTGTGTACCTTCCTGTCTGTTTGTTTCTGTGTGTCTGTCAGTCTGTCTGTCTGTGTTGTCTGTATGTGTGTACCTTCCTGTCTTGTTTCTGTGTGTCTGTCAGTCTGTCTGTCTGTGTTGTCTGTTGTGTGTCCTTCCTGTCTGTTTGTTTCTGTGTGTCTGTCAGTTTGTCTGTGTTGTCTGTATGTGTGTACCTTCCTGTCTGTTTGTTTCTGTGTGTCTGTCAGTCTGTCTGTCTGTGTTGTCTGTATGTGTGTACCTTCCTGTCTGTTTTTTCTGTGTGTCTGTCAGTCTGTCTGTCTGTGTTGTCTGTATGTGTGTACCTTCCTCGTCTGTTTGTTTCTGTGTGTCTGTCTGTCTGGTTGTCTGTATGTGTGTACCTTCCTGTCTGTTTGTTTCTGTGTGTCTGTCATCTGTCTGTCTGTCTGTGTTGTCTGTATGTGTGTACCTTCCTGTCTGTTTGTTTCTGTGTGTTCTGTCAGTCTGTCTGTCTGTGTTGTCTGTATGTGTGTACCTTCCTGTCTGTTTGTTTCTGTGTGTCTGTGTCTGTCTGTCTGTGTTGTCTGTATGTGTGTACCTTCCTGTCTGTTTGTTTCTGTGTGTCTGTCAGTCTGTCTGTCGTGTTGTCTGTATGTGTGTACCTTCCTGTCTGTTTTCTGTGTCTGTCAGTCTGTCTGTCTTTTTGTCTGTAAATTTTTTTATATGGATGGATGTGTAACATGGCTTGTCACAAATATGATGGGTGGATGGATGGGTGAATGGAAGGATGGATGGGTGGATGGATGGGTGAATGGAAGGATAGATGGGTGGATGGATAGATAAATGGATGGATGGGTGTATGGATAATAAGGTGGAAAGAGGGATGAATGAAAGATATGTGTCTGTGTATAGATGATGTATACATATATGTAAGTGTATGTATGTATGCATGCATGCATGTACGTACGTACGTACGTACGTATATGTATGTATGTGTATGTGTGTAATGTATGTGTGTAATGTATGTATGTATGTATGTATGTATGTACATACGTGTGTGTACTTAGATACGTATGTGTATGTAGGTAGCTATATGTGTATGCACGTATGTATGTCGTAGGTAGGTAGATAAGTATGTGAGTGTGTGTGTATATATGTAGGCAGATAAGTATGCATGTATGTATGCATGTATGTATGCATGTATTATGTATGCGTGTATGTATGTATGCATGCATGTATGTGCATACGCACGTACATATAGGTAGGAAGGTAGGCAGTTTGGTAGATGGATAGCTACGTAAGGAGATAGGTGGATAGGTAGGTAAAGAGGGAGGTGTGTATGTGTGTATCTACAAATGTATACGTTGTTGTTGTTGTCGGACTGTCTTGTCATTCAGAGTGAAGAGTAATCATACTCGTCTTCAGCGCCTTGTGTGGGTCTTCTTCAAAAGAACTCTTTACAACCATGAATCATCACCTTGGCACAGGAAAAGATTTACCTCTCCCAACAAAACACACAAATGAAGAACTCCCATCTGTATTCTCCAAGTATTTCACCACCAAAATACAAACTCTTCGTGACAGGCTTGACAGGACACCCTGTCAACCATGCCCACCTGACCCTTCCTTCTCTGGCACACCTCTTACTACTTTTCCCCCAGTCTCACAAGAAGAAATTCTCAACAATATCAGATCCATGTCGTTCAAAACCTGCGAACTGGATCCTCTTCCAGGTTCTCTCTACTCCGACTGTCTCCCTACTCTCCTCCAATTCATCACTGACATCATCAACACTTCTCTTCAAACTGAAACTGTCCCAGATTCTTTCAAGTCTGCTATTGTTCACCCTCTCCTCAAGAAATACAATTTAGACCCAAATGAACTGAAAAATTACCGGCCTATCTCTAATCTCTCTTTCTTGTCAAAACTCCTTGAAAAAGTTGTCCTCAACCAGCTGAACTCTCACCTGTCTGCCAACAATCTCCTCAATCCTTTCCAGTCAGCCTATCGCCAGTGCCATAGCACTGAAACTGCCCTACTACACATTCTCAACAATCTCCTCCTTGCAACTGATACTGGCAAAGTCTCTCTCCTCACACTCCTTGATCTGTCTGCAGCCTTTGATACCATTGATCATGATATTCTCCTTTCTAGACTCCATCATACTTTTGGCATCTCTGACACTGCTCTCTCCTGGTTCACTTCATATCTATCAAACAGAAAACAAACTGTTCTCATCAATGGCACTTACTCTCAACCTGCATGCGTGACCTGTGGTGTTCCACAAGGATCTGTCCTTGGCCCTGTTCTTTTCACTCTTTACACCTCCCCCCTGTCCACCATCATCAACTCCCACTCTATAAAACACCATTTCTATGCTGATGACATCCAACTTCAAGACAGTGACTCACCTGACAATATACAGCGCCTCTTGACTCGCACCACTGAGTGTTACTCGGACATTAAGAACTCGATGACATACAATAAACTTCAGCTTAACGACGACAAGACAGAAGCTATCCTCATTGGCACCCGTCAGAAACTTTCTCAGCTGCCTCCTCTTTCTCTCCCATTATGTAACACATCAATTCCAATTTCTGATTCAGCTAAAAACCTTGGTGTCTGCCTTGACTCTACCCTCTCCATGAACAACTTTGTTTCTCAAACTGCCAGATCTTACTACTATCACCTCCATCGTATAAGCCTGATCAGGAAGTATCTCTGTCGAAACAACTGCAAAACTCGTTCTCTCCTTCATAATGTCTCGCATTGACTATTGCAATTCACTCCTGTCTGGTCTTCCTACCTCCACCATTCACGTCCTACAGCGCATTCAAAACAATGCTGCACGCCTTGTACTCAACAAGAAAAAAGCTGACCACATATCTCCTCTCCTGGCACAACTTCACTGGGTCCCTGTATCAAAGCGCATACAGTACAAACTAGACACCCATGTGCTACAAAAGCTTCAATAACGCAGCCCCCGATTACCTGTCAAGCCTACTTGAGATCTATGTTCCCTCACGTACCCTCCGCTCTGCCTCCGATCCTCTGACTTTTCGCTTTCCCCGCACTAAACTCAATACCTATGGTCCACGAGCCTTCTCTGTTTCTGGTCCACTCTCCTGGAACAAACTTCCTCTCTCAGTCCGTCAGCAACCTATTTTTGTCTCCTTCAAGTCCGCTCTGAAAACTCACCTTTTTTCCCTGCATAAAATCCTGACCTCACTCAACCCCCTCTGCAGCCTGTCTCCACTCGGAGGGGAATCACATTGTAATATATAATTGTATATAATATGCTCTCTATATAATTTTCCATTGCTTTTATTCTTTCTCCCCATTTATAGCCATGTGTGTGTGTGTGTGTGTGTGCGCGCGCGCGTGCGTGTGTGTGCGTGCGTGTGTGTGTGTCTGTTTCAGCGCTTAGATTTGATTTTATCAAGATTTTGCGCTATATAAATATTGTAATTATTATTATTATGTCTTCACCTGGAAGTAATGTAGAGTCTTCGTTGGTAGGTGGCCCAGTGGTGACTTGACATTGCTAACTCCAATGGACTTTCTGGCATTGGAACTTTGAGTGCATGAACTCGGGGGTGTATTGAGGTACCAAAAAGGTGTGTGATGCTGATGCAACTGTAGTAGCATGAGAGATAAAGTAACTTAAAGATACGGTAATTGAAGATAAAGCAACTGCAGTAGCATGAGAGATAAAGTAACTTAAAGATACGGTAATTGAAGATAAAGCAACTGCAGTAGCATGAGAGATAAAGTAACTTAAAGATACTGTAATTGAAGATAAAGCAACTGCAGTAGCATGAGAGATAAAGTAACTTAAAGATACTGTAATTGAAGATAATGCAACTGCAGTAGCATGAGAGATAAAGTAACTTAAAGATACGGTAATTGAAGATAAAGCAACTGCAGTAGCATGAGAGATAAAGTAACTTAAAGATACTGTAATTGAAGATAAAGCAACTGCAATAGCATGAGAGATAAAGTAACTTAAAGATACGGTAATTGAAGATAAAGCAACTGCAATAGCATGAGAGATAAAGTAACTTAAAGATACGGTAATTGAAGATAAAGCAACTGCAATAGCATGAGAGATAAAGAAACTTAAAGATACGGTAATTGAAGATAAAGCAACTGCAATAGCATGAGAGATAAAGTAACTTAAAGATACGGTAATTGACGATAAAGCAACTGCAGTAGCATGAGAGATAAAGTAACTTAAACATACTGTAATCGAAGATTGCAGAAAAGATACGTGTTTCCTATCGTGATGGTAAAGAGGGAAGATACTTGAAAATTAAACACTTCAAATTAGAGTCAGAAAACAGAAAAGAGAAAATGCAGAGAAAGAGATTGATTGGTTAGTTGAATAACTGAATGATCGATTGATTGATTGATAGAAGGAAGGAAGGATGGATGGATAGATGGATGGATTTGTTAATGTTAATTCTGCAACGATAAAAACAAATTTTCATGTCAGAAAGACAGAGATAGACACAAACAGAGAGTGTGTGTGCATGCGCGCGTGTGTGTTTGTGCATGTGCATATCTGTGTGTTATGTGCGTGTGTGTGTGTGTGTGTGTGCGTGTGTGTGTGTATCTGTGTGTGCGTGTGTGTGTGTGTGTGTGTGTGTGTGTGTGTGTGTGTGTGTGTGTGTGTATGTG
>JAPXFY010000015.1:42602865-42620365 GCA_030674185.1 Monoplex corrugatus | reverse complement strand
CCAGCACGTGCACCGCACCAAACTGTCCCCTTTCCATTATTCATACTGAGTTTCCGGAGAATCTTCTGAATAATGGGAAACAGAATTTCGTATTTTAGGAAACTACTTCGTTTTTGAAAGGGAAACCAAACCTTACCTTTGCACAATCTCTTGTTTTCGAGGACTCATGAATTTTCAATTTTTCAACTTTTTTCTCTCAGTGTACATTGAGGGTAAATTTGTATTTTTTTTTTTATAAAACTAGACACATATTGTTTGATTTAGCAGAAAATTTGATTTATTGTGGAAACCTCTGAATTCTCAGTTGAATGCACGTATTTAAAGTATCAGGTTTTCCGCATAAAATAATGACATTCAGTTAGCGCAAACTGGAACAAGCACACACAGACAAACACGTATGTGCACATACGCATGGGCGCACATACATACTCGTACATGCACACTCACGCGTACGCACGCACGCACACACACACACACACACACACACACACACACACACACACACACACACACACACTCACTCACTCACACACAAGGGGGGGGGGGTGAGCTGATGTCGAAAGTTGGAGTGGCTGCCGGAAGTTTTCTCTGTCGGCTTTTTCTTGGATATCTTTGTTTTGGTGGTCTGTGTGGAGGTATGGATAGACAAGTGCTTGTGTGATGTTGGTGGCGATGTGCTGATGTGAACTTGTGATTTGGTGTGCCCTGGTTTCAGTGTACCAGTCAAAGTACTTTTGTTTGCAAGGCTGCAAGTGACTGTTGTGATAGGCGGTGTATATGTATATCTGTAGTCTGTTCCTACCCCACGTCAAAAAGTACCCACAGAGAAAAAAAAACACACCAAATTTTGCTAGTTACCATTAGTAACCAACTTAGAGACTTCAGAAAGTAGTGACTGCTACTAAGGATGCCTTCTGCTGCACTGGAGTTTCGTGGCCGTTGTGGTTCCTTTTTGTGGGTCTTCATTGGTTTCATGACCAAACGTGCCAAATTTAAGCTAGCCATGAGAATTCGTGTGCTAAGAGTTCGGACTCGGGCTGCCGGTGTCATGGTCGGTTTTGTCCTCCTGACGTTTTTCTACGGTGATCTCCTGCTGAGGTCAGGGGACATTGAGGCGAACCCTGGGCCTTCAAAAGCAAATCCCCTGAGGCAGACTCGCATCAACAGTGACAGTTCCAACCGCCGTGCAAGTTCAGACCGCTCTGTGACGCCTGACCATGACCCAAGCTCGTCCTCACCAGGTTTGGACTGTAACAATCCTGTACTCCAAAATATTACGCAGATGTTGACAAACCTGGACAATAAGTTTGATGGCATGAAAAATGATCTTGCAGATGTGAAAGACTCTGTAAGCGGTCTCAAAGAGGATGTCCAAGAGTTAAAAGAATCTGTGTGTGACCTTCTTGCGGAAAATGATGCACTTAGAAAAGAGAACTCTAAACTGAATGAACGGTTGATGTTTATGGAAAGTAAGGTTGATGATCTGGAGGGGCGTTCCAAGAGAAATAACTTGATTTTCTATGGTGTGCCTAGGAGAGAGGGAGAGACGAGAGATGAGTGTGAGAATGCTGTAAAGGAAATACTAACCGATCTGGATCTGCCACGCACTGTGGAATTTGATAGACTCCATAGATTAAATAACAAGCCTAACTCACCAATTATTGGTAGATGCACATTTTACAAAGACAAGGAGGGTATTATGAAAGCCAAAAAGAACCTGAAAGATAGCACCATTTTCATCGGCCAGGACTTTACTCAAAGAGTTCGTGATGTTCGCAAGAAACTGGGGCTGCATCTAAAGGCAGCTAGAGACAGTGGTAAAAGGGCTACCATGGTGTTTGATCACCTGCTCATTGAAGGGAAGAAATTTTTTCTCAATGACGAAGATCAGCTGCAGGAGATAAAATAGTTGTATGGCCGGCCTCTAAGAAAGAAATGTATACAGTCAACCTCTGATAATTCGTACCCAGGGTCATTTTATAAGAGGGGTTATTCCTTGTCCATAACACCAAGTTCTAATCCTGTAACTGCACGTGCCGAGATAGATGTATCTAGGATAGAGTGTGAAGCCCGTGATTTGGCGTCAGCAGTTAGGCCTGGGAAGTGTGCGCTGTATTCTGGTTGTGAGAGGGAGAGTGGGGAAAATATGAATGACAGTGGTGGTGTCCAGAATGGGAGTGTTAATGAAAGTGAGAATGGAGGTAGAGGAGTCTGTGTGTGAGGGTGGAGGTGAGGGTGAGGGTGAACGTAGTATTAATGATAAGAGTATGCCTGGCAAGGGTGATAAATTAAAAAGTAATGTCGGTTCTGTTTCTTTCTTCACTGGAATGTAGAAGGTCTTTTGTACAAACTGACAGATAAAGATTTTTTATCATATGTTTGCTCCTTTGAATTTGTTTGTCTGGTCGAAACATTTATGGAAAATGTAGACACAAGTTTGTTTCCTTCTCATGCAGTTTTTTGTAAACCAGCATTAAAGCTTTCAAAGCAAGGAAGGAGATCGGGTGGGGTGATATGTTTGATTAGAAAGGAGTTGGTTCCTTTTGTTTCTGAACTCACGTGTGACCATGACAATATTCTTTGTTTTCTTCTTGATAAAACTCTTTTTGGTTTTGAAAAAGATGTTCTTTATATTTGTGTATATGTTCCTCCTGTCAATTCTCCATATTATTTAACAAATGAAGTTGAAAATGGCATTATATATCTTGAAGATGCTGTGGCTGACAAAGTGCTGGCTGACGAAAATGTAAACATTATTCTGTGTGGAGATTTGAATGGCAGAACAGCAGATCTATGTCCAGTTACTGATGATGATTATAACATTTCTGTTTTTAGAAATGATCACGATGATGTAAATATTACAAGAAAATCAGAAGATTCAGTTCTGAATGCATTTGGAAAATTGATTTTGGATTTTTGTGGCGCTTTTCGATTGTTGATTATGAATGGTGTATGTAATGGTGACCCTTATGGTCGTTTCACATACATATCAGATAATGGAAATAGCGTCAATGACTATTTTTTAGTCTCAGAAGATCTTTTTTCTACTATTCAAGATTACTGTCTTTTTACTGTTTCAGAGCGGATTGAATCTGACCACCAACCTTTAGAATATTGTTTTGATGTCGATAGTAATGTCAAGGCACAAAACACAATGAAACAAACAACAAACAAATGTTTATTGAGAAATTTGTTTGGAATGATATGTATGCGCAACAATATTTTGACAACATGCTTTCTATAGAGACCAGAGAGAGAATCAGCTATGCTAAAAACCTGATAGATGAGGATATAAACAGTGCGTTACTTGCATTTGTTGATTGTGTACAGCAACAGGCCAACTGCATGAAAAAGAAAATCTATATGAAGAAAAGACGCTCTGAAGAATGGTTTGATGTGGAATGCAAAACTGCTAAACGTATTGTGAGAAAGCTTCTCAGGGTGTTCTATAAGTCAAAAGATAAGAAGACAGATGGCTGTAGGTACTGTAAAGCTAGAAGAGAATACAAAAACTTATTACTAGAAAGAAAAAAGAGTATAATAATGCCATGTTAGAAAAATTGAACTCGTCTGTCAATGATCAGAAAGAATTCTGGCAAAACATGAATAAGATATGTAGGAAAAGAGTGTATCAGTCTAATGATATTACAGTTAATGATTGGTTTAGCCATTTCAAAAGTGTACTTGAGAAACGTTCTATTGACAGCAATGATGACCCTTTACCAGAGCTAAATAATGATTCTGATAGTGCTGCTGATAATCTTACGAAGGAAGGTCAGCATTCCTTACGTGTGAATGGAGAAAGTGTTTCTGATGATTGTTTTTTTAACTCTCCTATCTCAAAGGAAGAAGTTTTGTTCTCAATAAGAAAACTAACGAACGGTAAGTCGTCTGGACCAGATGGTATTATTGGTGAACTTTTAAAAAATGCTGGTAATGATGTAATTGATTTTTGGTTAAAATATTTCAATAAGCTGTTTGACACTGGACAATATCCTGACAACTGGAAAGAATCTATAATCATTCCACTTTTTAAAAAGGGAGGTGTAAATGATCCGAATAACTATAGAGGAATATCATTAACAGATATTAGTAGTAAGATGTATGGTTCTATAATTAATACCAGACTACAAAAATGGATTAATATAAATAACATTACTGGTGAACATCAAGCTGGTTTTAAAGAAAAGTATTAACAGTAGATCATATATTTACTTTGCTGGCAATGATTCAGAAACAGTTCTCATTGAATAGAAAATTGTATGTAGCATTTATAGATTTTGAAAAAGCCTTTGATACTGTTTCAAGGAATCTATTATGGCCTGTCTTACTGAAGAATGATATCCAGGGGAAAATATATAGATGTATTAAAAGTATGTATGATGTAGTGAAAGCCAGAGTAAGGTGTGGTACAGAATTTACGGGATATATAGACTGTATTAAGGGGGTTAAACAAGGGGACGTTTGTAGTCCCATACTTTTTTCTCTATTTATCAATGAGCTTGCTTTGGAGGTAATCAATAATGGTAGACATGGGGCACACTTAAATGTTGATTTTGTTGAACTATTTATTTTGTTGTTTGCCGATGACATACTTTTGTTATCAGAAACGGTCATTGGGCTGCAGAACCAGTTGAATAACCTTTGTAAAGCTGCTTGTCGACTGCAACTTAAAGTTAACATGAATAGGAGTAATATTGTGGTTTTTAGAAAAGGTGGATTTTTGTCTAGTAGTGAGAAATGGGTTTACAATGGTAAGGAGATGAGTGTTGTTAACACATATAAGTATCTCGGTTTGTATTTTTCTACAAAACTTAGTTTTAGTCATACTTGTCGGGATTTAGCAAGAAAAGGGAAACGGGCTACTATTATTATCCTTAGTAAATTATATCGATCAAATTGTAATTCTCTTAAATTGTTTTTGAAGTTATTTGATAAACAAGTTCAACCGATACTGTTATATGGTGCTGAAATTTGGGGGTTGGATGGAACATCATTGGAAATTAAAAGAGTACATTTGTACATGCTGAAAAAATGTTTAGGGGTAAGCATTAAAACACCAAACGATCTTGTTTATGGAGAATTAGGTCGATTTCCTTTGACAGTTAGTGCCTGTGTATGTTGTGTTAGATATTGGTTAAAATGAATTAGTATGGATGAGTACAGATTACCATATAAGGCCTACAAAATGCTTTTGAATCTATCAAATAGAGGGAAAATAAACTGGGTATCAAAAGTACGTGATATTTTGAGTGTACATGGATTTCAGTATGTTTGGGAAAATCAAGGTGTTGGTTGTACTCGTGCCTTTCTAAGTGAATTTAAACAGAGACTCGTTGATTGTAGATGGCAGAGATGGAATGAGCATATAAACAGTAGTGATAGGTTTAGTCAATATCGAAAATTTAAGACAATATATGGTCTTGAGTCATATCTTCTTCTAGATTTGAATAGATTTATACGATATGTGGTAACTGAATTTAGATTTGGAATGTCTAGTTTATATAATCATCGACTAAGGCATAAAAGAATTGATTTGAATGACCTAGATTGTCCAATATGTAAACTTGTTTTGGAAAACGATGTCCATTTTGTATTACAGTGCCCTGCTTTTGATGATTTAAGGCAAAGTCTGATCCCATCAAAATATTGTAACAAACCATGTGACTTTTCTTTGACATTGTTACTTGCATCAAAAAATGAATTTGTAATGAAGAACTTAGCCATTTTTATATTTAAAGCACTCAATAGAAGGGAAATAGCATTATCATAATACACATCTGAGACATAGTATTTGATCAAAAGTATTCTATTTTTTTCATTTTACACATTGTAAATCTATGATAGGAACCAATAATTCTGATAATGTTATAAATATATTGGTTACACGGTATTGCTTACACGATTAATGTGAGATTGTAAGGTCGAGATGACAATTATAAACACTTTTCTTGAAACTGAGTGTATAGAAATTATATTGATTGCTGTTCTTTGTATGTTCACACCCCTTCAAAAAGGGGCTAGGCCTTATATTGAATAAAATTCGTGATCGTGATCGTGATCGTGATCACTCACACACACACACACACACACACGTATATTCACACGCACACACATACACACACACGTATATTCACACGCACACACATACACACACACTTACACACACACACACATGTATATTCACACTCACACACGTGACAGAGAAAGAGACAAGAGAGAAGACACAGAGGAATAAACAAAAATGGTGGATGGGTTGATAGACAAAAAAAAGCTGATAGAATCAAAACTATTTTATTACATCACATCTCAGAGAGAGAGAGAAAGAGAGAGAGAGAGAGAGAGGGGGGGGGAGAGAAAGGGAGAGGGAGAGAGAGAGAGAGAGACAGACAGACAGAGACAGAGATGGAAAGAGAGACAGACAGACAGACAGACAGAGACAGAGATGGAAAGAGAGAGAGAGAAAGACAGACAGATAGAGACAGAGATGGAAAGAGAGAGAGACAGAGAAAGAGACAGACAGACAGACAGACAGAGACAAAGAGAGACAGAGACACAGAGAGAGAGAGACAAAGAGAGACAGAGAGACAGAAAATTCTCTCTCATTGGTTAATCTTTGACAAGTTCAAACAGGCCGAAGTCAGTAACAGCAAACAATCACAACAAGAATTCTGCACAACACAAAAACAGTCACGAACTCTCCCGGCACGCGCATCCCAGTAAAAAGTCACCTGGATTTCTTTCTTTTTTTTTTTTCTATATCGCGTTTTGTGAGTTTGTCACAAGAATGGAATCAAAAGTGTCTTCGTTACATTGGAAACGTACGCGTCATTTTGAAAAAAAAAGTTATATGTGCCAAATCGTTTTATTTTTGAAAATGCAGGGTGTTTAATATTGTACTGGTTTTTGACAACATTGGAAACTTACAGATTGTTTGATACACAGAAAAATATTCCTTATGATGTATCTATAGTATAATGGATTTTGACATAACTGGAAGCTGACAAAACTGTTGATGATAAAAAAATCTGTTCCTTGTAGAATTCTCCAAGTGTTTTGTTTGCTCGTTTGTTTATTAACAACATACGTATTTTTAGATATAAGGTCTGTTTACAGAAAGGAACTTTAGTTTTATTTACATGTCAACTCCCGCAGGGATGCCAGGGGCCCTTTCAGTATAAACAGTCTCCCCACCATCTGGAAATGTTGTGCTGGAAATTTCCTCTTTTCTGTCACTCTCTTTGTTTCTTTCTTCCTATTTTGCTTTCTGTCATTTTTTCCTATCATTTTTTTGCCTTGCTGGTCCATTCACCAGTATGTGTTCGATAAAATCTTACGTACTTCCTCGTAGGATTGATAATTGGGTACATGTATTAAGTGCAATTTTGCTCTAGGGAAATCTGATATGCGAAAGAAATTTTAGGGAATATTTAGGCCTGTTTTTATAAATGTTTTAGTGTCCTTATGTTTCCATTTGTATTCAGGTATTCTTTAAATCCTGTGTGCGATAAATTGGACGGAATGGTCAACGCCAGGGTCATCTCCTTAGATTATGTGCGCGAATGCATTGATATGTGTACTTAATATTCTTCTCCTTTTTTTCCTCTTAAAGTTTCGTACGTTTTAAAATAGTTACAGCCCTGATATGGCTCTACGCAGTCGGCTGAGCTTTAAACAAAAATAGGAATAAAAATTTACATGTCAACGTGTTTGTTGGAGAAAGGTGGAGAGAAGGGATGTGTGAGTGAATGTGCATACATGAACATCATTTATCACACCCTGAAACAGAGAAAACAACAAGAACAAGAACGAGATTTTATGTTGGAGGTTAGTGGCACAAGCAGATTAATGACATTTTTACGCCCAGCCCTCGCCCCTAAAGAGTCTGTACTAACACAAGCATACTCTATAAGGTTCTTAGAGTGTCTATGTTAACACAAATGATCCATAATAACGTAAAAACATTTAAATAATGCAAGACTGGAGTATCTGTAATATCGAGGAAAAGAGAGAGAGAGAGAGAGAGAGAGAGAGAGAGAGAGAGAGAGAGAGAGAGAGAGAGAGAGAGTCTGTTATAATATGTAGGAACCATCATAAATATCATTATCATTAATTATTGTATTAACGCAAAGATAATTTCCGTGAATATACAAATTCTGATGGGATATTGCTAGACTGTAGAACATTGTTCATTAGCAGTATTAAGTATTGAGATATTGAAAAAATACTAGGATTCTTACATAACATGCAAAACTCTATAACAGCGATGTGTTCATATTTTAGTGCACTCCTGAAATGTAACAGGAAGTGTTTCATAATGGTTATTATGTTTTGATTATATCTTGAAAGATCTAAGATCTTAAAGGTACAGAGAAACATTTATAGGGAAACACTAAGGGACAATGGCACGAAGACAGACAAAGGCATAATGATCATTACATCAATCATCACAAAAACCAACAACAGCAACAATCTTCCTCCATCAGGTTCCTTTGACAACAACAAACAGAACAGGCCAACGTATCAACAACTGCATACCGCAAGGATTTCAGACAACATAGACACCCCTGTAGGGATGCTGAGGGCTCTTTCAGTATAAATAGTATCCCCAACTTTTGGAAATTCTGTGCTAGAAATGTCCCCTTTTCTTTCACTCTCTTTGTTTCTGTCTTCCTCCATTGCATTCTGTCTTTTTTCCCTAACATTTTCTGCCTTGCTGGTCCTTTCACCGGTAAAAGTCTTGCGTACTTTCTCTCAGGATTGATAATTAGGTACATGTATTGATTGTACCTTTGGTGGTAGGGAAATGAGATATGCTGAAGCATATTTAGGTAATTTATGCCCCGTTTTTATATATGTTTTAGTGTCCTTAGTTATGTTTAAATCTGTATTCATGTCATCATCATCATCATGTGCCTTGCCACATGGCGTTGGCGATCATAACCGTCCATATGCATCTATCCTTTGTCGCCGAAAGCACATCTCCCACCCTCTCTGTCCTCAGCCACCCCGCAAGTCTGTCCAGTATTTTCTCCCTGGGTCTACCCGGTGTTCTCTTTCCCTTCAGCTTTCATGTATGTGTTTTAAATCCCCTGTGCGATAAATTGGACGGAGTGGTCAACGCCGAGGATGTCCCCTTAGATAGTGTGCGCGAATTCATTGATGTGTATGCTTGATGTTCTTTTCATTTGACAGTACAAACAGAACAGGGCAACGTGTCAACAACGGCATGCAGTCAGCACAAGGATTTCAGAAAACAAAAACACAGCGAAAGAATCTCCCAGCACGTTCAACTCATCATCACTGTCCTCTTTAATCGTTTCCTCGGTGTTCTGGAAAGTTTACCAAGTGGATGGAATCTAAGTGCATTTTTCACTGTATACACTACTCCATTTCGTAATAAATGTCTGGTTTCCAATGACTCGTGAGATTTCTTGTATCAATCTTTTTTTTTGAAGTGACATCTACATAGCAAAATCAGGAATGGATTCTTGTTAAATTAAAAGGAATTGAAATCGTAATATGCCATATATAATAAAACCTTTTTGCTTTCAAAATCTCTTAGATTTTCTGCGACATACAATTTTTAAGTACAGCAAGATTTCTCTATGGAGAAATAGCAGAATCAAAACTTATGAAATCAGTGTTTCTGTGGTTGTTCAATTTGGATTTGGTTGTTATTGCTATGAAACAGTGCTTGTACGAATACAAACACCACACACATACACATACACATACACATACACATACACATACACATACACACACAGACACACACACACAGACACACACACACATACACATACACACACTCACACACACACACACACACACACACACAACACACACACACACACACACACACACACACACACACACACACACACACACACACACACACACACACACACACACACACACCAGACAGAGAGAGAGAGAAAAAGAGACAGACAGAAAGACAGAGACACGCAGAGAAAGACAGAGACAGATTATAGAGGGAATGCTATTCTGGTCAGATGAAAATATAGTTAATCCTGAATGAGAAAATATCTTTCTAAATGACAATAGAATTCTTTCTTTAATGTAAGAAGATAAGTTTGTCTGAAAATGAATGAAATTCTTTCCGAATGAGAAAAAGAAATTATTTCTGCATGAGAATGAAATTCTTTCTGAATGAGAAATAAATTCACTCTAAAGAGAAAGGGGCATTATGAGGATATAAGAGGGAGAGGGAGGAGGGATAGATAGATAGATATAAAAAAAAAAAAGAGAAGAGAGAGAGAGAGAGAAGAGAGAGAGAGAGAGAGAGAGAGAGAGAGAGAGAGAGAGAGAGAGAGAGAGAGCCACTAACCGTATTATTTTGATTCGTTTATTTCGTTGTAGATTTCTGGTACGTCTTTACTTTTTCATTCGTAAACATACACTTAAGTTACAATTGTCATGATTCACACAACATGCGAAGAAACAAACTTCAGACAACACATGAGTTGTAACGCATGCTGTGACTGGATCTAGCTGCATCACGGATTCATGTGATTAAACATTCGCTGATCAGTAATGGAAATGGAAGAATAACAAGCATATTGATTAGTTGTTTGATTTTCGTGGTTTTCAGCGGCGTGGAAAACGATTGGCTTGTCTGTTTTCTTCTTAGTCTCAAGAGTGTTTGTGTGTCTAAAGAAATGCAAAGAGTGTTGTTGTGCAAGCTCATTTTGAAAAAAAAATATTGCCAGAGGTTATTCGTATATTGTTGGTTGTTTGGTGTTTGCTTTAAATAACAGATCTTGAGAAAAACAAGATGACTTTCTATGAAATGTTTATCAAAGTGGACAGTCACAGTTTTGGAGAAACACCAAGAAGAACAATAATTATTATTACTGCTATAACTATTGCTGAAATACGAAGCCATACGATCAGAAACACCAAAACAGATCTGATGTCAATGGTCCCGTAGAGGAAAGTTGAGGCGAAGAGAAGAAAGGGACGACTGCACACCTATTTCAACAAGATCGCTGAAGTCTGTGATCTGGAGATCCAGCAGGTCGCCTACAGATGTCTCAATCGTGTTACCTGGAGAAAACGTGTGATGTCGAGCGTGGCTCCTACCGCCGATCCTGGCGAGGGAGAGAAATGAGATTAGAGAGATTGCTATCATTCTACTGCTATAACCACAACTACTGCTACTGCTACTAGTACTGCTACTACTGCTACTGCTAATTGCTGCTGCTACTACTACCACACTACCCTGCTGCTTTTCTTGTGTTACTATACTACTACCAGTGTATATCTACTACTACTTCCACTGTGCAGTTGTCTTTTTTTTAAAAATCTTTTTGAACAATTATTCAGTGATATGGTTGTCGTTGTTGTTGTTATTGTTGTTGGAATCTGGGGTATTTTAAGATATTTGAAAACAAAAACTTAGGGAATAAGAGAACAGAAATAATGTTAATTGCAAAATAACAACCACAACTGGCCTACTTTTCTCCTTAAGAGATTACTCTGAATTGTGTTTTAATCCTTTTAACTTCATTTTGTCTTAATGTTTCTCTTTTATTTCAATTCATGTTAATTCTTTTTTTGTAAATCACAATAATCCAGATGCTCTCTAAAATGTGAAAGCTGGGACTGACAGACGAAGTCTATGGTAATAAAATCATTTTATTTCATTTTATTTTCTATGTCAGTTGCATTTCTTTTCTTTTTTTGTTATTTTCTATCATTTTATGTAATATTATCTTATTTTATTTTTCAAAGCACAAAAGCATCACCAATGTCCTGACGTACCCGAATTTCTCTGAGCAGTTGAGAGGTTGCAAATAGTGTCGATATCTAATCAAATTGAGCAAATCTTCCATTTTATATGCCCCTTCCCCCCCCACCCCCCCGCCCTCTCTTTTTTTCTTCTTTTTTTTTTTTTCATCCAAGCCTGCCACGAATTAATGCGCGTGCGTTTCTGGATAGCTAGGATGGTGGTGAATCTCATTAATTATAAGGCGTGAGCAGACGAGAATTGTCGCCTTCGTAAAGTAGCCGGATTTGACAAGGTTCTGAAGAGATGTTAGAGGAGTGTGACTAATTGCATTCTAAATTACCTCCCTCCTTCTGGGGTGTTTATGAGTTGTCTCTCTTGTTTTGGGTATCGTTGTCCACATTTTGGCTGTCTCTCTTTCTGTCTGTCTGTGTGCTTGTGTGTTTCTCTCTCTGTCTGCCTGTCTCTGTCTCTGTTTGCCTCTGTGTGTGGTGTGTGTGTGTGGTGTGTGTGTGTGTGTGTGTGTGTGTGTGTGTGTTGTGTGTGTGTGTGTGTGTTTCGTGTGTCTCTCTCTTTGTCTGTCCGTCTGTTTGTCTGTCTGTCTGTCTGTCTCTCTGTCTGTCTGTCTGTCTGTCTCTCTCTCTCTCTCTGTAAATGCAATTTAACTTTAGAATGTGACATGTTGTTAATCCAAGTTTATTTAATGTATATGACGATTTACATATTGTATGTTTAAATGTTGGTCACACCTTTCGTAACGGGCTATAGCTTGTTTGAATGAAACATCCTCTCTGTCCGTCTGTCTGTCTATCTGTCTCTCTTTCTCTGTCTCTCTCTCCCCCCCCCCTATCTCTCTTTCTCTCATAGCCTGTTTAAATGAAACATTCCCCCTCTCTCTTTCTCTCTCTCTCTCGTCTGTCTGTCCCGTCTCTTTCTCTCACAGCCCCCCTCTCTCCCTCTCTCTTCTTCTCTGTCTATCTCTCTCTCTCATCCTGTTTCTCTCTCCCTATCTCTCCCTCCGTCTCTTTCTCTCTTCCACGTCCTTTCTTTCTTTGTTCTTCATTTCTCCCTGCTTCTGCTACTACAGCTATTATTACTATTACTACTACTTGTTCTAAGCAAACTACTGCTACTGCTGCTGCTGCTGCTGCTACTACTACTACTACTACCACTACTACTAGTAGTTCTAATAATAATTAATTAATTAATAATTACAATATTTATATAGCGCAAAATCTTGATAAAATCAAATCTAAGCGCTGAAACAGACACACACACACACGCACGCACACACACGCACGCACGCACGCACACACACACACGCACACACACAACACACACACACACACACACACACACACACACACACACACACACACACACACACACACACGCATGGCTATAAATGGGGAGAAAGAATAAAAGCAATGGAAAATTATAGAGAGCATATTATATACAATTATGTATTACAATGTGATTCGCCTCCGAGTGGAGACAGGCTGCAGAGGGGGTTGAGTGAGGTCAGGATTTTATGCAGAGGAGAAAAGGTGATTTTTGACAGCGAACTTGAAGGAGACAAAAGTAGGTTGCTGACGGACTGAGAGAGGAAATTTGTTCCAGGAGAGTGGACCAGAAACAGAGAAGGCTCGTGGACCATAGGTATTGAGCTTAGTGCGTGGAAAGCGAAAAGTCAGGATCGGAGGCAGAGCGGAGGGTACGTGAGGGAACATAGATCTCAAGTAGGCTTGACAGGTAATCGGGGGCTGCGTTATTGAAGCTTTTGTAGCACATGGTGTCTAGTTTGTACTGTATGCGCTTTGATACAGGGAGCCAGTGAAGATGTGCCAGGAGAGGAGATATGTGGTCAGCTTTTTTCTTTTTGAGTACAAGGCGTGCAGCATTGTTTTGAATGCGCTGTAGGATGTGAATGGTGGAGGCAGGAAGACCAGACAGGAGTGAATTGCAATAGTCAATGCGAGACATTATGAAGGAGAGAACGAGTTTTGCAGTTGTTTCGACAGAGAGATACTTCCTGATCAGTCGTATACGATGGAGGTGATAGTAGCAAGATCTGGCAGTTTGAGAAACAAAGTTGTTCATGGAGAGGGTAGAGTCAAGGCAGACACCAAGGTTTTTAGCTGAATCAGAAATTGGGACTGATGTGTTACATAATGGGAGAGAAAGAGGAGGTAGCTGAGAAAGTTTCTGACGGGTGCCAATGAGGATAGCTTCTGTCTTGTCGTCGTTAAGCTGAAGTTTATTGTATGTCATCCAGTTCTTAATGTCCGAGTGACACTCAGTGGTGCGAGTCAAGAGGCGCTGTATATTGTCAGGTGAGTCACTGTCTTGAAGTTGGGTGTCATCAGCATAGAAGTATTGTTTTATAGAGTGGGAGTTGATGATGGTGGACAGGGGGGAGGTGTAAAGAGTGAAAAGAACAGGGCCAAGGACAGATCCTTGTGGAACACCACAGGTCAGGTATGACGGTTGAAAGTAAGTGCCATTGATGAGAACAGTTTGTTTTCTGTTTGATAGATATGAAGTGAACCAGGAGAGAGCAGTGTCACAGATGCCAAAAGTATGATGGACTCTAGAAAGGAGAATACCATAATCAATGGTATCAAAGGCTGCAGACAGATCAAGGAGTGTGAGGAGAGAGACTTTGCCAGTATCAGTTGCAAGGAGGAGATTGTTGAGAATGTGTAGTAGGGCAGTTTCAGTGCTATGGCACTGGCTGTAGGCTGACTGGAAAAGATTGAGGAGATTGTTGGCAGACAGGTGAGATTTCAGCTGGTTGAGGACAACTTTTTCAAGGAGTTTTGACAAGAAAGGGAGATTAGAGATAGGCCGGTAATTTTTCAGTTCATTTGGGTCTAAACTGTATTTCTTGAGGAGAGGGGAACAATAGCAGACTGGAAATAATCTGGGACAGTTCCAGTTTGAAGAGAAGTGTTGATGATGTCAGTGATGAATGGGAGGAGAGTAGGGAGACAGTCGGTATAGAGAGAACCTGGAAGAGGATCCAGTTCGCAGGTTTTGAACGACATGGATCTGATATTGTTGAGAATTTCTTCTTGTGAGACTGGGGTAAAAGTAGTAAAAGGTGTGCCAGAGAAGGAAGGGTCAGGTGGGCATGGTTGACAGGGTGTCCTGTCAAGCCTTTCACGAAGAGTTTGTATTTTGGTGGTGAAATACTTGGAGAATACAGTGCTAATCATCATCATCATCATCATCATGTGCCCTGCTGCATGATGTTGGCAATCATGGCCCTCCATGTGTATCTGTCCCGTGTTGCTGCGAGTACATCTTCCACCCTCTCTGTCCCCAGCCACCCTGCAAGTCTTTCCAATATTTTCTACCGGGTCTGCCTGGTGCTTTCTTTCCCTCCAGCTTTCTGTTGTGATCAGGTGCTCTAATTCCCCTTTCGTAATAAAATTGCCTATAAATGTTGCCTGTCTTTTTATTATCTTCCTTATTTTCCTACTACCACCACCACCAACAAAGATGCTGGGAGAGAGAGAGAGAGATGGCCAACTGGCAGTTTTCTGCACTGTACGGAGTGAGTCCAGCAACCAGCCACTCCCGTGGCCAGTTAACGTGATACACTAGCCGTGCACTGACTATTGTGTATAGGGCTTAACGTAAGAACGTCGGTCAACGTCCAGCGACGCTTCCTGATTATTTTGTGATTATTAATCTGCACTTTTAGGTGTATAATGTTGCGCGCTCTCTGTGTCTGGCTGTCTGTCCGTCTGTCTGTTTGTCTGTCTGTCTGTCTCTGTCTGTTGTATGCGTCTGTCTGTCTGTCTGTTCTGTCTTCTCTCTCTCTCTCTCTCTCATAGCCTATTTGAATAAAATATCCTCTCTCTCTGTCTGTTTCTCTCTGTGTCTCTCTTTTCTTAAACGTCTATTCACATACGTGCTTTTATGTGTTGTGTGTGGTGTGTGTGTGTGGTGCGTGCGTGCGTGTGTGTGTGTGGTGTGTGTGTGTGTGTTGTGTGTGTGTGTTTGTGTGTATGTGAGTGAGAGACAGCCAGCCAGCCAGCCAGCCAGCAGACAGGATAAAATGGAAACATTCATCATGAAATAGTCTCTCAAATCACAAATCGACGACTGCAGCGCAAACAGCATTCAGATAATAAAAAAATTACCATACGAATAAAAAGTGAATTTTGCAGGACTGTTTTGACCATCTACCTACACAACAAAATGCTTTGTTAAAATTAAAAGACACGCAGTGAGGATTTTCGTAATCAAAATCTTTGGAATGATAAACTTAATAAGAAACAAATATAACAACATAGGCTGAAAAGTTTGGAGAAATAATGGATTTAACCAAATGAAAGACTTGATAAAGATAAAGGAAAGAATACTGATCATGCTATAGGGCATGCAAAATAAGATTCAACAAAAAGACGCCGTTCTTATTGTAACGCTCTGATAAATGCTGTTTCCTGCACTTGGAAAGAACGGATCAATAATTATGATATAGACATACATCTATGTAACGAAAAACCATGGAGTGACGCAGGAGCATACAATACTAAACCAGTGGCAATCTCAAATGTGTAAACTAACAAAGAAGCAGTCTTTTGTCTCAGAAAACTAAGCTCCAAGTTATATCACAAGTTTAGACACCTTCTCGAAACATAAACCAAAGACAGAGATGGGGACCCGGAGTAGGGCGACGAGGGTGGGGGGAAGGGGGGGCTCTTCCGTTCTCTCTGGGTCCCCGTGGGTCATGCGGCGTGTGGACAGCCCCCCCCCCCCCCCACACACATACTTTTGCTTGGTGGCAAGGCTGTCGGGTGGCGTTAGGAACTTGGGAAGTGATTGTCAGGAGGGTGGCGAGGTGTTGGTGCTCTGGGTCCCATCCGCACCTTCGGGGTGTTTAATGTTGACAAAATCTGTACAATGAAACAAACATGGAGTTATGCAGGAGCATACGATACTAAACCAGCCGCAATCTCAAATATGTAAACTAACGAAGGAACAGTGTTTTGGTTCAGAAAACTAAACTTCAAGAAAGATCACATGTTTAGACACTGTCTCGAAACATAACCAAAGAAATTAGATTAAGAAAACTACGATGGAAATGTCTCCAGAGTAGGGTATATACCCTACCAATATAGCACTGCACAAAATGAAAATAAAAGAAGATAACAGAGTGTTCTTTTTGTTGGAATGAAATCAACTACACAGAGCACTTTGTGTACGAATGTACCTTAGTTTGAAAAGTCTGGGAAAACATCAAAAAAGTGTGTACAGCCGTTCACTTATATTTGTTTCAAATGACATGCTGTTTGGTTTTCAAAGGCAAGATATTCATACTACTGTAAGAAATACAGTGATTTAAATACTTCTACCAGGCAATATGTTGATCAGCATCGCAAAAAAGACATGGGCTATAACGAAAACCAGATGCAGATTAGAAAAATGAACCACCATCATCGATAACAACAAATTAACAGAAAGATCTGAAGGCATACAGGTAGTCGAACTGCGCTGGCAATTGTTCTTCACTTGAACCTTATGGGATGAATATGTATCAGTGTGTATAAGGAATAAAAAAAAATCCTTGCACATATTTTCAAGCGAGACATTAGATATAGGGAACTTACAAAAATACACATGACGCACATACATGCACTTGCCCATGAATACGCTCTCATGGCTCATTTACAAGTGCACAAGCACATACACGTATACGCACATACGCATGCACGCACCCACACAGAGGAACATGAT
>JAPXFY010000015.1:42582865-42597865 GCA_030674185.1 Monoplex corrugatus | reverse complement strand
CTCTCTCTCCTCTCTCTCTCTCTCTCTCTCTCTCTCTCTCTCTCTCTCTCTCTTTGCATTTATTTCTTGGTCCCCCCTCTTGTTTTTAATCTCCTAAAATTTCTCCTTAAAAAAGAGATTATTTCATATTACCATGGAGGGACATGTACATGTATGTATGTTGTGTATGTGTTGTATGTATGTGTTGTGTTGTATGTATGTGTGTGTGTGTGTATGTGTGTGTGTATCTATATATGTATTTGTGTGTGTATGTCTTTCGTCCTCTTTCTGTCTCACTGTCTTCCGTCTGCCTGTCTCTCTTTTTCTCTCTTTACAAGAATGTGTTTTAGAATGTATCAGCTGTTTGTGGCTGGATCTTTATCCAATTTTGATCAAAGTACAAATCGTCAAGATGTCGCGAATGCGTTAATGTGGAAAACAAGCTCACACAGACGAGAAAAGTGCCTAAAACCAGCATTCTTTCAGGATGTTTGTGAACTCCATTTTGTCATGACAGTATTTGAAGTCTATTTCCATCGCTGTTGTGACAGTTTACCATTGTCTTCAGCGCACGTCCAGCTTTCTTTCAACTAGCACTTCTTCCAAAGTCTCAGTGACCTTAAGTTGTACACAATCTGGAGGTTCTGTGATATCGTTTGTGCAAACTGGGAGACTGTAAGAAGGCCTGACCATCTTTTTTTCTTAAGACCTGCCATCTTTTTTTTCTTCCTTCCACACTCCACAACTCTCCGATCGTCAGTCCAGACAGTAGATTGATCGTGGGAGTGGGAAAGGGGTGACACGTTGTGCTCCTGGAAGAGTGTGGATGTCGCCACCTCTTCAGATGAATTGGGTACTTCAGCGAACTCTTGTCCTACTCATTTGTTTTCTATGGTGATTTTTTTCAATGACAACGTAATAAAAGTATCGTTGGTATCATCGACATTATCGTCGTTATTATAGTTGTCATCTTTGTAAACACTTTATCCTGTTTTTGTTTTGCTTTGTTTTGTTTTCAACTTTCAAATTTTCTGCGCCTTTCTCTGTGACTTCTTCCACGACGGTCATTTCGCCTTTCCTGCACATCTACAAACCCTTGGAAACTGAGGTCATCATGAGAGTAGTGCGTGAAAAGCCACAGATTCTGGATCACATTTCCACATTGTTATGATGATAGGGGTGATATAATGATGCTATGGAGTCTGTGGGGATGATATGATGATGCTATGGAGTCTGTGAGAATGATATAATGATGCTATGGAGTCTATGAGGATGATATGATGATGCTATGGAGTATATGGGGATGATATGATGATGCTATGGAGTCTGTGGGGATGATATAATGATGCTATGGAGTCTGTGAGAATGATATAATGATGCTATGGAGTTATGGGGATGATATGATGACTATGGAGTCTGTGGGATGATATAATGATGCTATGGAGTCTGTGAGAATGATATAATGATGCTATGGAGTTATGGGGATGAATATGATGTCTATGGAGTCTGTGAGAATGATATATGATGCTATGGAGTCTATGAGGATGATATAATGATGCTATGGAGTCTATGAGGATGATATAATGATGCTATGGAGCTTGAGGATGATATAATGATGCTATGGAGTCTATGAGGATGATATAATAAATGCTATGGAGTCTATGAGGATGATATAATGATGCTATGGAGTCTATGAGGATGATATAATGATGCTATGAGTCTGTAGGATGATATAATGATGCTATGGAGTCTTGAGGATGATATAATGATGCTAATGGAGTCTATGAGGATGATATAATGATGCTATGGAGTCTATGGGGATGATATAATGATGCTATGGAGTCTATAGGATGATATAATGATGCTATGGAGTCTATGAGGATGATATAATGATGCTATGGAGTCTATGAGGATGATAATAATGATGCTATGGAGTCTATGAGGATGATAAAAATGATGCTATGGAGTCTATGAGATGATATAATGATGCTATGGAGTCTATGAGGATGATATAATGATGCTATAGCATTGTAGGATGATCATAATGATGCTATGGAGTCTATGAGGGATAAATATGATTGCTAGGAGTCTATGAGGATGATATTAATGATGCTATAGGAGTCTATAGGATGATATAATGATGCTATGGATCTATGAGGATGATCATAAATGATGCTATGAGTCTGTGAGGAATGATATAATAATGCTATGGAGTCTGTGAGGATGATATATAATGCTATGGAGTCTATGAGGATGATATAATGATGCTATGGAGTCTGTGAGAAATTGATATAATGATGCTATGGAGTCTATGGGGATGATATAATGATGCTATGGAGTATATGAGGATGATATAATGATGCTATGGAGTATATGAGGATGATATAATGATGCTATGGAGTATATGAGGATGATATAATGATGCATGGAGTCTGTGGGATGATATAAATGATGCTATGGAGTCTATTGGGATGATATTATGATGCTATGGAGTCTATGAGGATGATATAATGATGCTATGGAGTCTTGATGATGAATAAATGATGCTATGGAGTCTGTGGGATGATATAATGATGCTATGGAGTCTGTGGGGATGATATAATGATGCTATGGAGTCTCTGAGGATGATATTATGATGCTATGGAGTATATGAGATGATATTATGATGTTATGGAGTCTATGAGGATGATATTATGATGCTATGTAGTCTAATGAGATGATATAATGATGCTATGGAGTCTGGTGAGGATGATATAATGATGCTATGGAGTCTATGAATATGATATAATGATGCTATGGAGTCTGTGGGGATGATATAATGATGCTATGGAGTCTCTGAGGATGATATTATGATGCTATGGAGTATATGAGGATGATATAATGATGCTATGTATCTATGAGGATGATATAATGATGCTATGGAGTCTGTGAGGATGATATAATGATGCTATGGAGTCTGTGAGGATGATATAATGATGCTATGGAGTCTATGAATATGATATAATGATGCTATGTAGTATATGAGGATGATATAATGATGCTATGGAGTCTATGGGATGATATAATGATGCTATGGAGTCTATGAGGATGATATAATGATGCTATGGAGTCTATGAATATGATATAATGATGCTATGGAGTATATGAGGATGATAATAATGATGCTATGGAGTCTATCAGATGATATAATGATGCTATGGAGTCTATCAGGATGATATTATGATGCTATGGAGTCAAATGAGGATGATATAATGATGCTATAGAGTCTGTGAGGATGATATAATGATGCTATGGAGTCTATGAGGATGATATAATGATGCTATGGAGTCTATGAGGATGATATAATGATGCTATGGAGTCTATGAGGATGATATAATGATGCTATGGAGTCTATGAGGATGATATAATGATGCTATGGAGTTTATAGGATGATATAATGATGCTATGGAGTCTATGAGGATGATATAATGATGCTATGGAGTCTATAGGATGATATATATGATGCTATGGAGTCTATGAGGATGATATAATGATGCTATGGAGTCTATGAGGATGATATAATGATGCTATGGAGTCTATGAGGATGACATAAATGATGCAAATGGAGTCTATGAGGATGACATATGATGCTATAGAGTCTATGAGGATGATATATTATGATGCTATAGAGTCTATGAGGATGATATTATGATGCTATAAGAGTCTATGAGGATGACATAAAATGATGCTATAGAGTCTATGAGGATGATATTATAATGCTATAGAGACTATGAGGATGATATTATAATGCTATAGAGTCTATGAGGATGATATCATGATGCTATGGAGTCTATGAATATGATATAATGATGCTATGGAGTCTGTGGGGATGATATAATGATGCTATGGAGTCTCTGAGGATGATATTATGATGCTATGGAGTATATGAGGATGATATAATGATGCTATGTAGTCTATGAGGATGATATAATGATGCTATGGAGTCTATGAGGATGATATAATGATGCTATGGAGTCTATGAGGATGATATAATGATGCTATGGAGTCTATGAGGATGATATAATAGCTATGGATCTATGAATATCAGTGATTATTATAGTGTATCTGTTGGTGAGATAAATACTTTATGTTGTCTGTTGGGTATATTAAATTGCATGCAGTCTCTCTGAGATATTAAGTATTGCTATGGAATATGAGATAATTAGATGTAATGAGTCTATGAATGATATTATGATGCAAAGTAGTCTATAGGATGATATAATTAATGCTATGATCTGTGAGGATGATATAATGATGCTATGGAGTCTATGAATGATGATATATGATGCTATGGAGTCTGTGGGGATGATATAATGATGCTATGGAGTCTCTGAGGATGATATTGATGATGCTATGGAGTATATGGGATGATATAATGATGCTATGTAGTCTATGGGATGATATAATGATGCTATGGAGTCTGTGAGATGATATAATGATGCTATGGAGTTCTGTGAGGATGATATAATGATGCTATGGAGTCTATGAATATGATATAATGATGCTATGGTAGTATATGAGATGATATAATGATGCTATGGAGTCTATGGGGATGATATAATGATGCTATGGAGTCTATGAGGAATGATATAATGATGCTATGGAGTCTATGAGATGATATAATGATGCTATGGAGTCTATGAGGATGATATAATGATGCTATGGAGTCTGTGAGGATGATATAATGATGCTATGGAGTCTATGAGGATGATATAATGATGCTATGGAGTCTGTGAGGATGATATAATGATGCTATGGAGTCTATGAGGATGATATAATGATGCTATGGAGTCTGTGAGGATGATATAATGATGCTATGGAGTCTATGAGGATGATATGATGATGCTATGGAGTCTATGAGGATGATATAATGATGCTATGGAGTCTATCAGGATGATATAATGATGCTATGGAGTCTATCAGGATGATATAATGATGCTATGGAGTCTATCAGGATGATATTATGATGCTATGGAGTCTATGAGGATGATATAATGATGCTATAGAGTCTGTGAGGATGATATAATGATGCTATGGAGTCTATGAGGATGATATAATGATGCTATGGAGTCTGTGAGGATGATATAATGATGCTATAGAGTCTATGAGGATGATATAATGATGCTATGGAGTCTATGGGATGATATATGATGCTATGGAGTATATGAGGATGATATAATGATGCTATGTAGTCTATGAGGATGATATAATGATGCTATGGAGTCTGTGAGGATGATATAATGATGCTATGGAGTCTGTGAGGATGATATAATGATGCTATGGAGTCTATGAATATGATATAATGATGCTATGTAGTATATGAGGATGATATAATGATGCTATGGAGTCTATGGGGATGATATAATGATGCTATGGAGTCTATGAGGATGATATAATGATGCTATGGAGTCTATGAATATGATATAATGATGCTATGGAGTATATGAGGATGATATAATGATGCTATGGAGTCTATCAGGATGATATAATGATGCTATGGAGTCTATCAGGATGATATTATGATGCTATGGAGTCTATGAGGATGATATAATGATGCTATAGAGTCTGTGAGGATGATATAATGATGCTATGGAGTCTATGAGGATGATATAATGATGCTATGGAGTCTATGAGGATGATATAATGATGCTATGGAGTCTATGAGGATGATATAATGATGCTATGGAGTCTATGAGGATGATATAATGATGCTATGGAGTTTATGAGGATGATATAATGATGCTATGGAGTCTATGAGGATGATATAATGATGCTATGGAGTCTATGAGGATGATATAATGATGCTATGGAGTCTATGAGGATGATATAATGATGCTATGGAGTCTATGAGGATGATATAATGATGCTATGGAGTCTATGAGGATGACATAATGATGCTATGGAGTCTATGAGGATGACATTATGATGCTATAGAGTCTATGAGGATGATATTATGATGCTATAGAGTCTATGAGGATGATATAATGATGCTATAGAGTCTATGAGGATGATATTATGATGCTATAGAGTCTATGAGGATGACATAATGATGCTATAGAGTCTATGAGGATGATATTATAATGCTATAGAGACTATGAGGATGATATTATAATGCTATAGAGTCTATGAGGATGATATCATGATGCTATAGAATCTATGAGGATGATATAATGATGTTATAGAGTCTATGAGGATGACATAATGATGCTATAGTCTATGAGGATGATATTATAATGCTATAGAGACTATGAGGATGATATTATAATGCTATAGAGTCTATGAGGATGATATCATGATGCTATAGAATCTATGAGGATGATATAATGATGCTATAGAGTCTATGAGGATGACATAATGATGCTATAGTCTATGAGGATGATATTATGATGCTATAGAGTCTATGAGGATGATATTATGATGCTATGGAGTCTATGAGGATGATATAATGATGCTATGGAGTCTATGAGGATGATATTATGATGCTATGGAGTCTGTGAGGATGACATAATGATGCTATGGAGTCTATGAGGATGATATTATGATGCTATGGAGTCTATGAGGATGATATTATGATGCTATGGAGTCTATGTGGATGATATAATGATGCTATGGAGTCTGTGAGGATGATATTATGATGCTATGGAGTCTATGTGGATGATATTATGATGCTATGGAGTCTATGAGGATGATATTATGATGCTATGGAGTCTATGTCGATGATATTATGATGCTATGGAGTCTATGAGGATGATATTATGATGCTATGGAGTCTATGTGGATGATATTATGATGCTATGGAGTCTATGAGGATGATATTATGATGCTATGGAGTCTATGTGGATGATATTATGATGCTATGGAGTCTGTGAGGATGATATAATGATGCTATAAAGTCTATGAGGATGACATAATGATGCTATGGAGTTGTGAGGATGATATAATGATGCTATGGAGTCTATGAGGATGATATAATGATGCTATGGAGTCTATGAGGATGATATAATGATGCTATGGAATCTCATTTTCGATTAAGGCTGCGTGACAAGGCTTTATATACCCTTTGCTTACTTTGATGATATATCCTGGCGTTAACCAGGCTATAGAGGTATAAAGACACCTGCGGTGTTAGAAAATCTTGCAACAACTTCACTGACGCATCAGTAAAGCAGACGAGACTTAGACTGGGTGGCCTCTGTCTTCCCAATGAGCCCATTGCACGTTCAGCTCAAAGTAGGAGACGGTCGGGGCCAATCCTTCCCACAATCATTTTTTTTAGACTGGTTGGGGTTTAAGTAACCCTTTGACTCTTGCACCCTGTCCATCAGCATCCTGCTTTGTCAACCATGCTAACAAAGCAAAAATTTAACCCTTTGATTCTTTCACCCTATCCACTGGCTTCCTGCAGGAAACTGGTGGATAGGTTGAGGGAGTCAAACAGTTGGGTTTTTTTGCAGTTTATGGATAAGGTGCAGGAGTCAAAGGATTAACCCCCCGACCAACCAGTCAGCAATTGATTGTGCTAACCACTTCGCCACGGTGATGAATAAACGTCTTCCTCTTCTGCCTCATCATCTTTATCATTGTCATCATCAAATTCCTCTTTATTTTCCTCCACCTCCCCTTCTTCATCATCACAATTTTTATCACCATGCTTAAAATCACTGGCATCAACTACGATAAGAACCGCCACCTTCTTCTTCTCTTGTTTTTTCATCATTACCATCTTCTCCTCCTCTTCCTCCTTCTCCCTGTTTTTCATTCACCTCTTCCCCCACGCGTCGATGTATTAATTCAGCTGCCCATTCTCCACGCTACTTGGCCCACCTCCAAAACACACAGTCCCATTCCCACCCACGCTGTTCATTTCAGTTCCTTGATATACCACCACATCTGCGTTTATTCAGATGAAATGACGGGCAAAATAGTAGAATGGTTAGAACATTGGGGCAAGTTAGTAGAATAAATAGAACACTTAGGGGCAAGATAATAGAATAGTTAGAACACCGGGGACAAGATAGCAGAATGGTTAGAACACTGGGGACAAGATATTGGAATGATTAGAACACTGGGGGCAAGATAGTAGAATGGTTAGAACACTGGGAGCAAGATAGTAGAATGGTTAGAACATTGGGGCAAGATAGTAGAATGGTAAGAACATTGCGCAAGATAATAGAATAGTTAGAACATGGGGACAAGATGGTAGAATGATTAGAACACTGAGGGCAAGATAGTGGAATGGTGAGAACGCTGGGGCAAGATAGTAGAATGGATAGAACGGGGGGGGGGGGGAGGATAGAATGGTTAGAACACTGGAGGCAAGATAGTAAATGGTTAGAACACTGGGGTCAAGATAGTAAAATGATTAGAACACGGGGGGAAGATGGTAGAATGCTTAGAACACGGGGGCAAGATGGTAGAATGATTAGAACACTGTGGGCAAGATATCAGAATGGTTAGAGCACGGGGGGAAAGTTGGTAGAATGATTAGAACACTGTGGCAAGATATCAGAATGGTTAGAGCACGGGAGAACAAGATAGTAGAATGGTTAGAACACTGACGCTTCAGTTCGAGAGCCTGTGTTCCAATCTGCCTGAGTACTATCTGGTGGGTAACGGGTAGAGAATTTTTGGTCCCTTTGGTCAACAAAGCCTAAGTACAATCTGCAAGTGCCTCTAACATAAATATAGAAATCAATGATATAAAGCGTGATAATGACATACAGCATGAAGGGAATATAACAGTATTATTGTACGCGTATGATACGAGAATGCTTCCATATGCACGCACACACCACACACCAAAACCCACACCACACCACACACACACACACACAACACACACACACACCACACACACAAAACACACACACACACACACACACACACACACACTACACCCACACACACACCACACCACACACAACACACACACACACACACCACAACACACACACACACAACACACACACACACACACACGTAGACACACACATACATCCAGGCACGTACCCCTCAAGGTAAACAGACACTAACACTTACACAGGAATTCATGCTTGCGAAGTCACATACTCTGACGCAGGTTTGGAAACAAATCGATGAAACACACACACACACACAACACACACACACACACACACACACACACACCACACACACACAACACACACACACACACACACACACACACACACACACACACAGACAGACACAGAGAGAGCGAGAGAGAGAGCATTATCTTACACAACTACTCACGCAGGAACAAGACGAAAAGTGATAAGAATGATACCAATAACAGTATTATTTGAAGAGGTAAATTCGTTTAGAGTTCTCTTAAAAATGTTTGAAAATAACGAATACCTGGGTAAGCACGTTCCATTGTCGTGGTGCACAGAAAGAGAATGATCGTTGGCCAAAATATATGCCACACTAAAGATCCTGTAAAGTTATGTCAGTGTCCACTGGATCATAAAAAGACGAAAAACATTCAGAAAACAAGAGTATGACTGCCTTAATTTCGGTAGAAAAACAACACGGCCATACATATAAAAGTCCACGTATGTATTCAAGTGCAATTCAGTATAAATAGTATCCCCACTTTCTGGAAATTATGTGCCAGAAATTTCCTCTTTTCTGCCACTCTCTTTGTTTCTGCCTTGCTCCTTTGCTTTTTGTCATCTCTTCCTATTATTTTCAGCCTTGCTGGTCCATTCACCTGTGTGTGTTCTGTAAACCCTTACATACTTTCTCAGGATTGATGAATGGGTACCTAGTACCTGTATTGACTGTAGGTTTGGCTTTGAGGAAATGTGCTGTGCAGGAGCAATTTTAGGTAATTTAGGCCATTTTTATATATTCCTTAGTGTCCTTAGTTACGTTCTCATATGTATTCAGTTTTAGTTTTTGACATCCTCTGACATCCACGTGTTCATGACCAAGGCGAGCTGCCGTGTGGGTGGATATCGGCTGTGGTCAGGCCTGGAGAGGGATGGGCGCCGCCAGGCTATTCATGCCCAAGACACACTACATGATGATGAACCAAAAACCAATGTTGATACCGGCTCGGTCGTCGCCCGGACCAAGGACCGCGCCTTCCGTTGGACACCAGGGCGGAGGTGACAAGTATGCGACTGGTGGAACCTCTTCAAAAAAGATCCGAGGAAGAGAAACTCTCACCATCGCCACATGGAATGTTAGAACACTTGCACAGCCAGGCAAATTGCACGAACTTACGCATGAGCTGGAAAGATATTCCTGGCATGTAGTTGGACTGAGCGAAGTCAGGTGGAAAGATCATGGAGAACACCAAACTGAGGAAGGACATGTATTGTACTACAGTGGAGACTTGAAAAAACACATCCACGGCGTAGGATTTCTTGTCAACAAGAACGTCAAGAACTCAATACTCGGGTGCCGCCCAATATCCAACAGGCTCATTTCCATCCGCCTCCGAGCAGCACCATTCAATATCACAGCGATACAAACCTATGCACCGACAACAGACTATGATGATGAGGATGTGGAGGAATTCTACACACAACTTCAAGAAATCATTGACGAGGTTGACAAAAAAGACATCCTTATCATTCAGGGAGACTGGAATGCTAAAGTGGGCGCTGATGCATTAAAAGACTGGAAGAACCATTGTGGGCCCTCCTGTAATGCAATTTCCAACGAGCGAGGACTGCGCCTACTTGAGTTCGCCGGATACAACAACATGACATGGCTAACACCCTTGGTGAACACAAGGCGTCACGATGCTGGACTTGGCATGCACCAAATGGGACCAACCACCAGATCGACTACATCTTGGTCCCAATCCGTTTTAGATCTGGAATCTGCAGAGCCAAGACGCGAACATTTCTAGGTGCAGATGTGGGTAGTGACCATGACCTGGTGATAATGAACTTCAAGGTCAGGCTGAAGAAGATCAAGAAGCCCAAGAACACCAGACTGAAGTTCAACTTGGACAGACTCAAGGACCCCTCCATTGCAGAGTCCTTCCAAGCAACAATAGGCGGAAAGTTTGCAGCATTGAGCACACAAGAAGAAACTGCGGAGGAAATGACCACCAAGTTTAACACAGTGATGAGGACTGCAATAGCCCTCCTTAGAAAAGAGAGGGCCGGGCAATCCCCCACTCATTATTAGACGGTAAATCCCTTGACTTTGTGTCCAAAGCAAGTGAAATCAACAAAGCAAAAATTAAACACGACGTTCACCCTATCCACAGGCATCTGAAAAGGAAATCTGAAGGCTGAGGGAGGCAAACATGGATGCAGTATCAAAATAAGTGCACGATAATAGAAACCCCACGAACAACGCATAAAGGTGTAACCACTGCACGGTGATGAATAAACTTCCTCTCTCCATACATGCATAGTCATCATCAAATCCTCTAACTCGACACGTGCCCTTCACATAAGTTTTTAAAGTAAATCATCCAATAGATAAGACCGCCATCCTCTCTTGTCATCTTACATCCTCCTACCTCTCCCGTGCTCCTGTTTTCTTACCTTGCCCAGGATCAACTAATTCAGTGCACCACTCCACGTACTTCCACCCAAAACAACAGCCATTACCATCGCTGTTATTGGCAGCCTTGATGACCACACATCCATTCAGATGAAATGACAGGCAATGGAGGTGAAAGGGCAGTGTATTAAAAACATCTTGGAAAATCTGAACAAACATCTGGGACAGTGAGAATGGCTAGAACACTGGGACCAGATGCATAATATTAACACTTGACAAGACAAGGAATTTACAACATGGCAAATTAAGAATGGTCAGAACACGCAATTAGCAATGTGAACTGAAAGTATAAATTGTTAGAAAAACTGGAAGACAAGAAGAGAAGATTAGAATCATTGGGCGTGAGAAGGAACGAAGCGATTTGGCAAGATATAGAAAGTACAACAGACAAAGTAATTAATTGAGTACCTATGCGAAAATGGGAACTGAAACACCAATAGGAATGTAACCAGTATTTATGGTTAAAATAGGCATAGATAGATAATGGTTGAAGCACTGGGGCAACCATAGATGATAGAACACAGGGAAGGAGTTATTGAACCCCATGCAAATGAGATATTAGAAAAGCTGTGCAGATCGCAATGGCTTAGATGGGGGCAAGTGTGGGACTGGTTAAACACTCAGTTGAGTTCGAGAGCTGGTTCCTCTCTGCATACTATGTTAACTAGAACTTTTTGGCATCTATGGACGAAGCCTTGTACAAACCTGCAAGTGCCTCAACATAATAGTAGAACATGAATAAATGAGTATTGACCACGAGCATGAAGGGTTGACTGTAATTGAAGTACGAAACTTCCATGGTGCAAACACACACATGCACGAACCATCCAAACCAAACATCACACGAAACAACCAACAAAACAAAGTTATACAACACACCCCAAACAACACAACACAAAAAACGAAGAATACATACACCAGGAGTAATCAGGAAACAGACCTCATTACAAAATATCTCGGAGTCCATACTCGACGTGAAACAATCGATGAAAACCAACTCAAACAGCACAGACAACACACACACTACCAAGCAAGCCAAAACGAACACAAAACACGCCCCACACTCCAAACTGAAGTAATGAGAGAGCATGAGCTAGTGAAATCTTTCTTCCCACGTACTCACGCAATAACAAGAACTGAAATGATAAGATTGGATATAAAACAGATATTTGAAGAGGAATTCGTTTAGAGTCTCATACAAAAGACAAATGTTAAAATAGAATACTGGAAGCACGATTCCATGCGTGGTGACAAAAAATGATCGTTGGCCAAATAAGAATAAAGACCCTTACGTTTGGTCATGGTCCACTGGATCATAAAAAGACTAAAACATTCAAAAACAAAATACTGCCTAAGATTTCAGGGAAGAAAAAACAGGCCAACAATAAAAGTGTTGGATTAAGGCACAATAATAGATCGCCACTTTGGACAAAAAAAATTCGACTTTTGCCCGCCCTTGCGACCTCCACTTTGCTTCTGGTCATCACCGTGTGTCTGGAGACACATACCGGTTGCGAAGGGTACCTTCATTGACAGTTGTTGAGGAGTCTGTCCCACGGACATTAGGAATTAGGTTTTAATGACCAGGAGTACGTTATAGACAAGTGAAGAGTGATAAATTGGACGGAATGCTCAACGTCAGGGGCATATCCTTAGATTATATGCGCGCATGTGTTGATATGTGTACTTAATTTTCTTTTCTGTTTTTTTCCCCTACCAGATGTTGTGCTCGTTTTAAAATGGTTATAGCCCTGATATGGCTGTGTGCAGTCGGCTGGGCTTTAAACAGTAAGAATAAGAACAAGTGGGAGTTGCAGCCTACAAACGACAGACAAAAAAGTTAGTGTCCACAAGTCCACAGGAGCTAGTGAATGTCAAGCTTCCATATTGCTACACACATAGGGAATGTGTACTGCTGCTTAGGTCACCACAGTGTGCTCCAGTAGTTCGTGTTCTGATCCAACACATCAACGTTCCATTTGTGGAAAGAGTGAGTGAGTGACGAATGACTGATTACTGATTACCGACTCTCATTTTTTTTCAGTGTTCCAGTTTTTCCCGAATGTGTATACTCACATTGTTTAGCTTTCACCTACCAGGCGGGAGGTACCCAGGTATGATCGAGCCTGCCCCCCGTTGGGATGCTGGAGGCTCTTTCAGTATAAATAGTTTCTCTGCCTTTTGAAAATGCTCTGCTAGAAATTTCATCTTTTCTGTCACTCTCTGTTTTTGTTTCTGCCTTGTTCCTTTGGTTTCTGTCATTTGTTCTTGTCATTTTCTGCCTTGCTGGTCCATTCATCTGTATGTGTTCTACAAAGCCTTACATACTTCCTATCAGGGTCAATAACTGGGCACATTGTTAATGGCATTTCTGGCTGTAAGGAAATGTGATGTGCAGAACAAATGGAGGTGATATAGACCAGTGTTTAGATATGTTTTAGTGTCATTACTGACTTTTGCATTTGTACCCAGGTATGCTTTTTATTTTTTTGAAATGCTTTGGTGATAAATTGGACGGAATGCTCAACGTCAGGGACATATCCTTAGATTATATGCGCGTATGTGTTGATATGTGTACTTAATTTTCTTTTCTGTTTTTTTCCCTACCAGATGTTTAACAAATGCCTATCAATTAACATCAGGAAGAGAGTTCTTGAATGTTATATAGAACCAATACTGTTGTACGGATGTGAGGCGTGGACAGTCAACAAACAAAGCCAGAACAAGATTGAGGCAGCCGAGATGTGGTTTCTAAGAAGAATGTTGAGAGTTCCATGGACAGCAAAGAAAACAAATGAGACAGTCTTGATGGAGGCAGACACAAGTAGATCACTCATAAGAAAGATTAGGAAAAGACAGGCAACATTTACTTGGTCACAACGGGAAAGCTGGAGGGAAAGAGAGCACCGGGTAGACCCAGGGGAGAAAATGCTGGACGGACTTGCAGAGTGGCTGGGGACGAGGGGGGTGGGGGAGATGCTAGGGGCAACGAGAGATAGAGACAGATGGAAGTCCATGATCGCCAGCGCCATGCGGCAGGGCACCTGATGATGCTGCTGCTTTTTAAACACCCTGGTGATAAATTGGGCGGAGTGATTGACACCAGAGGCATATTGTCAGACTGTGTGCCTGAATGCATTGATATGTGTACTTAATTTTCTTTTTGTTTTTTTCTTTTCCGTGTTTTTTTTAAGAGTCAACGAGGTTTTTGTATGTTTGGAGATGGTTGTAGCCCTGATATGGCCATTGGCAGATGGCTGGGCTTAAACATCAGTAACAACAAAACACAACAACCACAACAACAACTACAACAACAACAGTAACAATGATAATGATAATAATAATCACAACAACAAGAACAACAATAGTAATGATAATGATGATAAGGATGACGATAGTGATAATAACAATGAAATGATAATGATAACAATGATAAGAACAACAATAATA
>JAPXFY010000015.1:42530365-42580365 GCA_030674185.1 Monoplex corrugatus | reverse complement strand
CAATACTCTGTAACCCACACTTTATTTCCACATCATGACCACGCTAACGTCACACAAAGGTCGACAGGTTCCTTCCCCCAAGCCATCCCCCTATATCATGGTTATTCCACAAGGCATGCCCTGCAAGTGAATATCACCCATTCTGAGCACACTCTATCGAAACCGTCACCCTACATGAGACTTAGACCACCATAAACAGCGTGGAAATCTGCCGATAGTTGGACGAGTCGTGGTGTAAATTTCTGCCTCAGTTCGTTATGGATGGCACTGCTCTGTGCCTGCGATTCTGTTAGACACACGTCATCTGCTACGATGGAAAGTTCAATGGTCTGATGTTTGATGAATACAGAGTGTTCCTTTTGCGTCAATTCTTCACTGAGTGTGGACTCATTTATGCAACTTTCACGACATTTAGAGACCGATCATACTTTCTTAACAACCTGAAGTTTTCATAACAAATCTGTTATAAGAAAGAGGAAATAAATACAATGAATATAGTACAATGTGTTTTCAGCACTGATAATGGTCTTGTTGATTATATGCAAATTTAGCGACAGTTGGAGACTGATTTTTACTATTGTAGCATGCAATCTCAGTAAAATTATTTGTCACTATAATGGGAAGGAGGATGTCAGTAATGACATCATTACTGACCAAGTTTGCATTGAAATGTTGCAAAGGTCTTGCACACGATTCAACACATACCTATAAACATGTCACCGCCTCTGTGAGACAGTCATGTCAGCAGCAAGCTATTACCCAACCCTCAAACTAAAGAAAACAGGGTAGAAGTGTGATAACACTCCATGAATCGTGATATCTTCATACAAATGAACGAACAAATCGTTACAAGATGGACCAGAACAAAATAGAATGAGAACGCGTATTTAATATAGCAAGACAAGACAGGCGCAAATTTTCGACCAATTGGCCTTTGTCAGGCATGTACAAGAGACAATAAATAATAAATGCACAACATTCAGCACAAAAACAATAGACAACTTCTCGAGGTAATTTGCTTGTTTAGGTGAAATCATTGTTTTTGTATCGACTGATACATCTCTGTGGTGAACAAGAAGTCATTCACACTTCTTTTGTTATTGAAGTTTGTGGTGAATCGTTATGCTTGCCTGCTTTTGTCTGTTTTCATTGCTCACTTTGCTTTCCATCGTTGTTTATATTGTTGTTGTGAATGTGTTTGCTTTGATATGAGACTGTCATATGGAAATCGAAAAGAAAACAGAAACATAGAAGGAAAAAATTCGAAATAAAGAAAAGAAAGAGAAAAGAAGATACATGTATTTGGAAAGAAGCACATCAAAGTGTCTACATGGCAAAATATGATGGTTATATGCGTGCGTTTAACATACGGTGATGTTGATTTTATGGGGTTGGTGCATGCAACACAGCAATAAAAGAAATGATCTTGGGAAGAAGACAAATTTAAGCGTCTGTAAAACAAGTATGATGGTGATACACATGCACCCAGCGAACGTCGATGCTCGCTTTTATGTGGTGTGAAGATTTACATGGTGGGATTTATAGTTGTGCTACAGTTCGTGAATAATGAAGGATGCTGCAAATGCACAGCAGTTTTCCGGCGGAATGTTTCGGCAATGGCATGACACGAACCACAGCTTTTACAAATTACCCAACTTAAAACCTCTGCCTGCCATCCTGCCTGCCTGCCTGCCTGCTGTCTGCCTTCCTGCCTGCCTGCTGTCTGCCTTCCTGCCTGCCCGCTCCGCCCAAATGCCTGCCTGCCTCTCTCTCTCTCTCTCCTCTCTCTGTACTCGTCTCTTTCTCTTATTTTATTGTCACCCTCCCACTCCACCCCATTTTTGATAGTATGATAAGGGCTATTGGCCTGTCATTACAGTCTTTTGAGTCTTGAGCCTCTCTGTCTCTCTCTGTTTCTCTGTCTGTCTCTCTGTCTCTCTCTCTCTGTCTCTCTCTCTCTGTCTCTGTCCTCTGTCTCTCTGTCCTCTCTCTTTCTCTCTCTCTCTTTCTCTGTCTCTCTCTCTCTGTCTCTGTCTCTCTCTCTAGTGTGTGTGAACTCGTCTCTTTCTCTTATATTCACCCTCCCATCCCACCCCATTTCTGATAGTGTGATAAGGGCTATTGCCTAGTATTATCATTTTGAAGTCTTGAGTCTCTCTCTCTTCTCTCTCTTACACACACACCACACACACACACACACACACACACACACACACACACACACACACACACACACACACACACACACACACGACACCACACACACACACACACATACACACACAAGGAATTAAGATTTCAGTTTACGTAATTAAACAAATAGTGAACGAACTGATTATCAGGTCAGTAACTCGTATAGACCTGCTGTGCGTAGACTTTCTGACATTGTTACATTTAATTTAAAGGAAAGTCTAAAAACGAAAGAAGACAAAAATTACTATTAATTTCAATTTTCATCCGAACAGTCACCAAGCAATCCAAGTATTTCCGATTAGACAGAAACTTTTAGCTGCAGAACCACATTTTTATTCCAACAAGAACACTGCCCTGAATGAGTTTTTAAAAGGCTAAGGAGCTTGACACAATTTCAACATTCAGCCGGCAAGATCCCCACATGCCGACTCGACTGTTCCCGCAAGAAATAATTACTCTCAGTTTCTTTCCCAGCCACAAGGCACTCACAGTGTTGTCTGGATTTGCATGTAGTCTCCCCAATTTCCACTTTGACTTTCAGCTTCGTAGATTAAAAATTGAAGAGGTCACAGGAAACGGAAATAGACTCTAGCACGGCACAGGCGCAGTGACAGTCAAGTTGAAATCGTTTGACAAGAGAGAGAGAAAGTTTGTGGCTGAAGCATCATTCAGATGAGACATGGATAGACAGACAAGAGTTACTGTACTAAATCTGAATTTTCAAGTCTTGGTAGAGAATAGGCAGTGACTGCCTCAAGTTAAAATTGTTGAAAGTAGTGGAATTGAAAGTGAAATTGATTGAGAGACGGTTCTGTATGAAGCTGGTATTTCATAACGCCTGTGCTTCTCTGTGTCTGTCTCTTTCTCTGTCTGTCTGTCTACCTGTCTGTCTGTCTGCCTGTCCCTCTCTCTCTCTCTTTCTCTGTCTCTCTTTCTCTCTTTCTCTGTCTCTCTCCCTCTCTGTCTCTGTCTCAGTCTCTGCTCTGTGTCTTTCTCTGTCTCAATCTATCTCTCTCTCTTCTCTCTCTCTCTCTCTCTCTGTCTCCCTCCCTCCTTCCTCTCTCTCTCCCTTCTCTCTAGCTCTCTCTCCTTGTCTGTCTCTGTCTGTCTTTCTTCTCTCTCTCTCTCTCACTCGCACACACACTCACACACACATACACATACTCACACAACACTCACACACACACACACACACACACCACACACACACACACACACACACACACACACACACACACACACACACACACACACACACACACAATCTACACATACGTCAATATCTGAAGTAGGTCTATGGCTTCATTCGTATGGCATTCAGTGTCTTGCTCCGCTTCTCACCCTTGTTACAGAAAAGATGGTTGGACAGATATATGAACACTTGGCGCTATCTATCGTCCACTCCACCTTACATACGTGTATTTATCGACATCAGCCTTGTGTGCCAAACAGAGAAGATATTGCACAGTTGTGTGAAGTAAATGTTGATCGCAAGGGTTCTTTTGAGCAATGTGCATGCTTCTGTTCGAAGCTGGAAACGGAGAAATACTGCTGATATACATATATTGATTCCTTCCATTCAGTCCTACCCCACCCGTCCAAGGAAATGAAGTCAGATGGGCATGATGGTCGACTGTGTAGAACTCTGAACATTTAGTCGGAAGGACTGGGGTCAAACCTGCAGTCTCCAGAATCAATATATACATTAGTTACCGTATTGTTTCCTTTCTGTCAAACTGAATGAAATGACTATTTACAAACTGCGATGAAAAGATCGTTTAAGAGGGCGAGAGAAACGTTACTGGATGGTAGGGATGGAATGTGTTGCTTACGTATGAGATTTTGTCTGAATTTCAATATTTGCTCTCTTCTGTCTTGCGTTCAAAGTATTTGGGCACCCTGTGTGTGTGTGTGTGTGTGTGTGTGTGTGTGTGTGTGTGTGTGTGTGTGTGTTGTGTGTCTGTGGTCGTGTGTGCGTGCCAAGACATCAAAGAGGACATGCCCCTACTTGTGGCTGTCACTGTGTCTTCAGCCTTTCACATCAAGCACACAGACTCCTGTCTTTATGTGGACACTCTCGTCTGTCACAGTGCACAGTGTCATTCTCTAGTTGACATTTCCTTCCTTAAACGTTCTTAATCCATCACGCTGAGTAGCTCCAACTCACTCACTGACACTCTGTAAAATCGCCCACAAAACATCACCACCTGAAATTGTCAACAGAGACCTCTGCACGTCCATCAACGACAACTGTGCCTGCAGATGCAAATTCAGTGTGGTGCCAGCCACCCAGAACACAGACAGCTGGTGTGTCAATACAAGTGGTCGATAATTCTGTTGACAAAATCGACTTCTAGATACAATGGTTGCAGGAACTTTCAGTGGAAGAGGAGGATCCTAGTCGATGAGGCACTAAATGATTACTGCTGTATAAAAGGAGTTTTTCCCATTCTTTCTGAGCGATGTCTTCTCGGATGCGTGTATGTCCTTTTTTGGCACACGCTGTGCAGGCACTGTAATGGTACACAGTCTGCATAGTCCGTCTTAGTCAAAATGCATGGCTTACATGATCTTTAACGTGCGTATTTGATGTGCTGATGGGTATCCACACACAGAGAGGGGATCATGAAAATGCCAGCACATAACACATGACATTGGAAGATCATAGAAATCTCTGTTAACAAAGTTAACAAGAAACACCTGCGGGTGCTGAATAGGACCTAGAGCACCAATGCCTCTCCAATCACCTCCGAAGCTCCCAAACGCCGCACAGTAGCCATTTCATCAAGCAAAGGATGGGTAGGAGCTGTCCATAGCCTGCATGACCCATTCAGACTCAGTCATCAGTTACGTTGTTCACAAACCGAATGGCAAGGTGGGCAGGTGACAAACCCCAGGACATAGTCGCACAAACCAGGTCCTTCCCAGGTACCAGGTCAAGACAGAATGGAAGAGCCTTCACTTGCCTTATTCTGGGCCTTCATCTCTCTGCTGGGCAGCCCGCCCTGCTGCCAACTTGAGTAGCTGCCAGCTCTGTTCCCATTACTATAGTCCTCATAGTTAGCATCCACACAGAGATGAATTCCGGATTAACCCGCCTGCACATAACACACTGACGTAGGAGGTCGTAGAAGTCCCTGTCATTTACAACCAGACGATACTCAAGCAGATTTAAACTCAGACCATCCAACTGGAGTCCAGTGTTTTAACAATTGGAATATCACGCCCATCTTCCATCATTTGACTGAGCGGGTGGAGATGAATAGAATCAATACGTCAGCAGTATTTCTTATTTTCCAGCTTCAAATGGAAGCATGTGCATTGCTCAAAAGAACCCTTGCGATCAACACTGACTCTACAGAACTGTGCAATATGTTTATTTGGCAAACAAGGCTGCTGTTGATAAATACACTTCTGTATAGTGGAGTGGGCCATAGATAGCGCCAAGTGTTCATATATCTGTTTGGCCATCCTTTTTTGTAACAAGTGTGAGAGTTATGTAGGGAAGCAGAACAGTGAATGCTGTCTAAATTATGTCATAGGCACAGATAAAATGTTGATGTATGTGATGTGTATTTTATGTTGTGTAAAATATTAAACCAGCCACATAAGATGGAGGGTGGGGAAAGGGATAGAGAGAGAGAATAGAGAGAGAGAGAGAGGAGAGAGAGAGAGAGAGAGAGAGAGAGAGAGAGAGAGAGAGCATACGTAATAAAATTCCACCTTACAAAGCCATCTCTCAATCTGTTTCACTCTCAGTTCCAGTACTTTCAACTACTTTAACGTGAGGTAGTCAGTGCAAAATCCTCACTAAGACTCGACGTAGATTAAGTCCAGTAACTCTTCTCTGTCTTCTTACCTCTAACTCCACGTCTCGTCTGAGTGAAGCCTCAGCCACCAACTTTCTCTCCCTTGTCAGACGATTACGACTTAACACTCAGTACGCCTGTGCCATGCTGAAGACTATTTCCATGTCCTGTGACCACTTGAGTTTTTAATCAGCAAAGATGCGAGTCAAAGTGGAAACAGGGAGACGACATGCAAGTGTGGGCAACACTGAGGATGTGGTGTGACTGGGGAAGACACTGAAAGCGATTATTTCTTGGGGAACAATGGAATTTTGTCAGCTGTACGTTACAATTGTGTCAGCCTTCTTAGCCTTTCGCAAATCATTCAGGCCAGCGTTTTTGTTGGAATAAAAACACGGGTTTGCTACTGTACTTCTTTGTGCCTTTGGGAATATTTGGACAGTGCAGTGAATTTTCAGGGTTATTTATAAATGTGACAATTCACAAAAGCTTGGCAAAGTTGGTCTACGAGTTACTGACCTGGTGATTACATAAAATAAAATCCATTTCACATGGTGTTAGCCCTGATATGGCCGTAGTAGTCAGCTGGGCATAAGCAAAATGAAACGAAATTGAAAGTAAAATCGTACTGGCTTTTTTATTGTATACGTAGAATTTGACTTAGGAAATTCTGGGTAACTCGTTTAAACCTAATGTGATGTTTTATCTTTGATCTCTGCCAGTAGCTTACACAGACTTGGAAATTTTTAGATATGGTGTAAACATTAGGAAAAATACCTTCTCTTGCAAGAAAACCAGCCTTCTTCAATGCGTCCTATTTTATAAATCCAACAATCCCACTCACTTACTTTGCACCCCGAGATAAACTATAAGACCTGGATAAATTATGCTGATGGTAACATTTTTGTGATTCGCATGTATATCAACTCAGAATATAGATTTGCCTATTAAAGCCTTACTAACAGAGAGAGAAGACAGACAGACAGACAGACAGACAGACAGACAGAAGGAGGCAGAGTGAGAGAGACAGACAGACAGACACAGACAGAGAAAGAGAGAGAGAGAAGACAGACAGACAGACAGACAGACAGACAGAGAGACAGAGAGAGCGAATATGACGATTTCAGAAACATTGCCATTCTATACATCTTGCTTATAAACTGAAGTATGATACACTGTGTAAACCCAACACTCTATAATCCACACTTCATTTCCACATTATGACCATGCTAACGTCACACAAAGGTCAACAGGATCCCTCCCTCAAGCCATCCCCCTACATCATGGCTTATCTACAGTGCATGCCTTGCAAGTGAATATCACCCATTCTCAGCACACTCTATTAACACCCATAACCCTCCATGAGACCCCGACCACCATAAACAGCATTAGAATTTGTCGATAGTTGGATGAGTCAGAGTGTAAATTTCTGCCTCAGTTCGTTATGAATGGCACCGCTCTATGCCAGCGATTCTATTAGACACACATCATCTGTTACGATGGAAAGTTCAAGAGGTCTGATGTCTGGTGAATACAGATTGCGTTTCTGGTATTTTTTCTTCGTTGACTGCGGACTCATTCATGCAACTTTCACAACAGTTAGTGACCGAAACATCTGATTTGAAGATCTATACATCATTGCATTTCATCATTGATAGGAGACTTACTTATGCAAATTTTGCCAAGATTGGGGACTAAATGTATTTTACGAATATACGTTGGGATTTCTTTTTGCTTTGTTTGGGATTTCCTTACTGGTGGGGAAGGGGGCTTATTCATGCGCAAGTTGTTTCAGTTGGAAACGAAACAACGTCTGATGAATATCCATTCTGAGTCATGTGCTTTCGTTGCAATTTCTGCACGGGTGATGAGATCATTCACGCAAATTACAACTGATGAGTGCAGATTGCTGTTTGTGCGCTTTGTTAGCAATTTTCCTACTGATATTCCACTTCTTCTTTCATACATCCCAATTTTTGTAACGTATGTGTATCCTCATTGTCTTGCCCATATCGAGAAACGGTATGCTGGTGCATAGACTGCATATTCGTCTTCACTGGGCGTGCGTGCTGGGTGCTTTCATGTTTCCATAAGCCACCTGAAACTGACGTGACGTGACGTGACGTGACGTGACGTGACTTACATGGTTTTTAACGTGCATACTTAATGTTCTGTTTGCATATACACACGAAGGAGGTTTAGGCACTGGCAGGTCTGCACACGTGTGCCAAAAAAAGGACATACACGCATTCGAGAACACATCGCTTGGAAAGAAGGGAAAAACTCCTATTCTAACAGCAGTAGTCATTTGGTGATCCATTGACAAGGATCCTCCCGTCCCATTGAAAGCTCCTGCAACCATCTTATCCAGAAGTCGATTTTGTAAACAGAATTATCGACCACTTGTATTGACACACCAGCTGTCTGTGTCCTCTGTGTCTGACACCACACTGAATTTGCATGTGGAAGGGCAGTTGTCGTTCATGGACGTGCAGAGGTCTCTGTTGACAATTTCGGGTGGTGATGTTTTGTGGGAGATTTTTGCAGAGTGTCAGTGAGTGAGTTGGAGCTACTCAGCGTGATGGATTAAGAACGATTAAGGAAGGAAATGTCAACTAGAGAATGACACTGTGCATTGTACCAGACGAGAGTATCCACATGAAGACAGGAGACTGTGTGCTTGATGTGAAAGGCTAAAGACACAGTGACAGCCACAAGTAGGGGCAGGTCCTGTTTGATGTCTTGGCACACAGACACACAGACACACACACACACACACACACAACACACACATACACACACACACACAACACACACACACCACACACACATACAGAGAGAGACAGAGAGAGAGAGTGTGTGTGTGTGTAGTGTGTGTGTGTGTGTGTGTGTGTGTGTCTGTGTGTGTGTGTATGTGTGTGTGTATGTGTGTGTCTGTGTGTGTGTGTGTGTGTGTGTGTGTGTGTGTGTATGTTGTGTTGTGTGTGTGTGTGTTGTGTGTGTGTGTGTGTGTGTGTGTGTTGTGATGTGTTGTGTTTTATGTGTGTGTGTGTGTGGTGTGTGTGTGTGTGTGTGTGGTGTGTGTGGTGCCCAAATGCAGTGAACGTGAGAGGGAAGAGGATATACACTGAAGTTTAGATATAAACTCATATGTAAACAAGCGCCATTTCATCTCCACTACCCTTCAGCGTCTCTCTTCCCTTTCTAAGATGGCACACTACAAGACTGATATTACATTTCTAAATGCTGTGAAATTTGTGTAGATAAACGCAAAGGACGGGTAGGTGATTTAGCTGGTAAGACGTCAGACTTCCAGTCAGAAGGTCTAGAGTTTGATTCTGCCTGGAAGCCTCCTGCCTGGCGGGTAATGGATGATGTTTCCAATCTGTTCTCGGACATCATTTGTGCAGACCTGCCAGTGCATAAACCTTCTTCATGTTTATATGCACACAGAACATGAAGTATGCACGTTAAAAATTCTGTAAGTCACATCATGTCAGTACTGGTGGCTTTTGGAAACACGAAAACACCCAGCAGGCACGCGCACTGAGGACGAGTATGCAGACTATGCACCAGCATACCACTTCTCAGTAAAGGCAAAACAATGAGGATACACGCATGCGATTAAAATCACGATGTATGAAAGAAAAAGTGCAATATCAGTGATGAAATTGCACACAATGTACAGAAACAGTAATCTATACTCATCAGTTGGAATGAATTTGCTCATATTTGCATGAATGATCTCAGTACCAGTGCATGAATTCCAACAAAAGTACATGACGGAGAATGGATATTCATCCGAGGTTGTTAGTTTCCAACTCGTGCAAACTTTGTACGAATAAGCCCCCCACCAGTAAGAAAGTCACAAACAAAGCAAAAAGAAGTCTCAATCAGTATTCGTCAGATATATTTTGTCTCCAATCATGGTAAAATTTGCGTAAGTAAGCCTATTATCAATTAGGAAATACAATGATGTATGTATGTATTTAAATCAGATTTGTCAATCACTAACTGTTGTGAAAGTTGCATAAATGAGTCCACAGTCAGTGAAGTAAAAATACCAGAGGCGCAATGTGTATTCACTGGACATCAGACCACTTGAACTTTCTATCGTAACAGATGATGTAGGTCTAATAAATCGCTGGCATAGAGCGGTGCCATCCATACCGTACTGAGACAGAAATTTACACCACGACTCATCCAACTATCGACAAATTCTAGCGTTGTTTATGGTCGTCGGGGTCTGATGCAGGGTAACGGGTGTTTATAGAGTGTGCTGAGAATGGTGATATTCATTTGCAGGGCATGCGCTGTGGATAAGCCATGATGTAGGGGATGGCTTGAGGGAAGGATCCTGTTGACCTTTGGGTGACGTCAGCAAGGTCATGATGTGGAAATAAAGTGTGGATTACAGAAGATTGGGTCTATACAGTGTATCATACTTCATCATGTAGTAAGATGCATATAGTGACAATGTTTCTGTAATGGTCGAATTCTCTCTCTGTGTCCATCTCTCTCTCTCTCTTTGTTTCTGTGTCTCTCTGTCTCTTTCTGTCTCTGTCTCTCTTTGTTTCTCTGTCTCTCTCTTCTCTCTCTCTCTCTTCTCTCTCTCTCTCTCTCTCTCTCTTTGTCTCTCTATCTCAATCTGGCTCCCTTGCTTTCTCTGTCTTTCTTCTCTCTCTCTCTGTTTCTCTGTCTGTCTCCCCCCCCCCCCCCCCCCCCCCCGTCTCTGTCAGTAAGGCTTTAACGTGAGACGAACCTATATTCCGAGGTGATATGCATAAGCAATACAAAACTTTCACCATCATTATAATTCCTCCTGGTCTTATAGTTTATCTCGGGGTACAAGGTGAGTGAGTGGGTTTGTTGGACTTAGGAAACAGGGCATCATTGAAGAAGGCTGGTTTTCTTGCAATAGTTTTTATTTCAAAATGTATACACATCACATCTGAAAATGTCTAAGTCTGTGTAAGCTGTTGTCAGAGATCGAAGATAAAACAATAGATTAAGTTTAAACGAGTTCCCCAGAATTTCCTAAGACAAATGCTACGTATATAAATAAAAAGTAAATAGCATGTTACTTTCGTTTTCAGTTCATTTTGCTTATCGCCCGATCGACAACTAGAGCCATATCAGAGTGAAGACCAGGTTAAAGGGATTTTACTTTATGTAATCATCAGGTCAGTAACTCGATAGACCAGCTTTGCCTAGGTTTTGTGACTTGTCACATTACAAATAAACATGAAAATTCACCATACAGTCCAAATATTTCCAAATACAAAGAAATACAATACAAAGCAGCATTTTTATTCTAACAGAAACGCTGCCGTGAATGAATTTCGAAAGGTTAAGGAAGGCTGACAGAATTGTAACGTACAGCTGACAAAGTTCCATTGTTCCCCAAGAAATAATCGCTCTCAGTGTCTTTCCCAGTCACACCACACTCTCAGTGTTGCCCAGACTTGCATGTTTTCTCCCCTGTTTCCACTTTGACTCGCATCTTTGCTGATTAAAAACTCAAGTGGTCACAGGAACCGGAAATAGGCTTCAGCGCGGTACAGGCGTACTCAAAGTCAAGTCGTAATCGTCTGACAAGGGAGAGAAAGTTGGTGGCTGAGGCTTCATTCAGACGAGACATGAAGTTAGAGGTGAGAAGACACAGAAGAGTTTCTGGACTTAATCTGACGTCAAGCCTTAGTGTAGATTTCGTATTGACTGCCTGACGTTAAGATGGTTCAAGGTACTGGAACTCAAAGCGAAACTGATTGAGAGACGGTTTGGTAAGTTTGGTAAGGTGGAGTTTTATTGCGTATGCTCTCTCTCTCCTCTCTCTTTTCTCTCTCTCTCACTCACTCTGTCTCTCTCTATGTCTGTCTGTTTGTCTCTCTCTCTCTTTCCCCACCCTCCCTTTCATGTGGTCATTTTTATATTTTACACAACATAAAGAACGCATCACATACATCAATATTTGATGTGGGCCTATGACATTATTCAAACAGCATTCATTACTCTGCTTCCCTACATAACTCTCACCCTTGATACAGAAAAGGATGGCCAGACAGGTATTTGAACACTTTGTGCCCTCTTTGGCCCACTCCTCTATGCAGAAGTGTATTTATCAACAGCAGCCTTGTTTGCCAAGTGGAGAAGATATTGCACGGTTCTGAACTGTCAGTGTTGATCGCAAGGGTTCTTTTGAGCAATGTGCATGCTTGCATTCGAAACTGGAAAATAAGAAACACTGCTGACGTATTGATTCTATCCATCCCCATCCGCTGAATGAACTGATGGAAGATGGGCATGATATTGCAATGGTTAGAACACTGGACTCCCTGCTGGATGGTCTGAGTTCAAACTGTTTGAATACTGTCTGGTTGATAAAAGATAGAGATTTCTACCGTCTCCCAGGTCAGTGTGTTATGTGTGGTGGTTGGTGTTGGACCCTTCTATGTGTAGATGTTAACTGTTGAGATTATAGTAAAGGGAACAGAGCAGGTGGCTATATGAGCTGGCAGATGGGCAGCTGCCCAACAGAGACATGAAGGCCCAGAATAAGGCAAGAAAAGGTTCTTCCTTTCTCTCTTGGTTCATTAGCTGGGCAGGACCTGGTTTGTGCGCATTGTGTGGCTATGTCCCAGGGTTTGTCATCTCCCCACCTTGCCATTCAGGTTGTAAATAAGGTAACTGATGAATGGGACCGAATGGGTCATGCAAGGCATGGATACGCCCCCGCCCCGCTTTTTTTCCTTTGCTTGGAATGGCTGTTGTGTGGCTGTTGGGAGCTAGGGAGGTGATTGTACAGAGGATGGTGAGGCATTGGTGCTCTGGGTCCCATCCAGCACCCTCGAGTGTTTCTTATTATGTTTGTAAACATAGAGATTTCAAAGAATTCCCACGTCATCGTGTTAAGTCCAGGCGTGTTAATACCTGAACCACTCTGTGTGTGTGTAACCATCAGAACATCAAATACGCACATTGAAGATCCTGTAAGCCATGCATGTCCACTAAGATGGACTATGCAGGCTGTGTATCATTACAGAGCGTGTTCCAAAAAAGGGCATGCATGCATCTGAGAACACATCGCTCAGAAAGAAGGAAAAAAGTCCTATTCTACAGCAGTAGTCATTTGGTGCTCCATTGACAAAGATCTTCCTCTCTTATGTAAAGCCCCTGCATTGATTTTATCTAGAATCGATTTTGTCAACACAATTATCGACCACTTGTATTGACACACCAGCTGTCTGTGTCCTCCGTGTCTGGCACCACACTGAATTTGCATATGGAAAGACAGTTGTCGTTGATGGACGTGCAGAGGTCTCTGTTGACAATTTCAGGTGGTGATGTTTTGTGGGCGATCTTTGCAGAGTGTCAGTGAGTGAGTTGGAGCTACTCAGCGTGATGGATTAAGAACGTTTAAGGAAGGAAATGTCAACTAGAGAATGACACTGTGCACTGTGGCAGATGGGAGTGTCCACATGAAGACAGGAGACTGTGTGCTTGATGTGAAAGGCTGAAGACACAGTGACAGCCACAAGTAGGGGCATGTCCTATTTGGTGTCTTGGCACGCACGCACAGCACACACAACACACACACACACACACACACACACACACACACACACACACACACACACACACCCACACACACACACACACACACAAGCACAAGCACAGAGAGAGAGAGAGAGCGGAAGAGGGTAAACACTTAGGTTTAAATGTATGGTCATATATAAGCAAGCGCCATTTCATGTCTACTACCCATCAGCGTCTCTCTTCCCTTTCTAAGGTGGCACACTACAAGACTGATATTACATTTCTGACTGTTGCCAAATTTGTGTAGATAAACCCAATAGGATGAGTGGTGTAGTCTAGCCACTAAAACGTCAGACTTCCAGTCAGAAAGTCTAGGGTTTGATTCTGCTTGAATACCTCCTGCCTGGTGGATAATGGATGGAGATGTTTCCAATCTATTCTCCAACAACATGTGTGCAGACCTGCCAGTGCCTAAACCTCCTTCATGTTTACATGCACACAGAACATCAAGTATGCACGTTAAAAATCCTGTAAGTCACGTCATTGTCTGGTGGGTTATGGAAACACGAAAACACCCGGCACGCACACGCATTGAAGAGGAATATGCAGTCTATACACCAGCATACCGTTTGTCAGTAAGGGCAGAACAACGAGGATACACGCATGCGACAAACATCAGGTTGCATGAAAGAAAAGGTGCAATATCAGTGAGAAAATTGCAAACAAAGATCAGAAACAGCAATCTGTACTCATCAGTTGTAATTTGCATGAATGACGTCACCACCAGTGCAGAAATTACAACGAAATCACATGATGCAGAATGGCTATTCATCAGATGTTGATGTTTTCCAACTGAAGTAAATCCTGCTTGAATAAGCCCCCCAACATTAAGGAAATCACAAATAAAGCAAAAAGGTATCCCAATCTATATTCGTCAGATATATTTAATCTCCAATCATTGCAAAATTTGCATAAGTAAACTTGCTATCAATAAAGAAATAGAATGATGTATATCTATTCAAAGCAGATGTGACCGTCACTAACTGTTGTGATTTTTGCACGAATGAGTCTACAGACAACGAAGAAAAAATACCAGAGGCACAATCTGTATTCACCAGACATCAGACCACTTGAACTTTCCATCGTAACAGATGATGTGTGTCTAATAGAATCGCTGGCATAGGCGGTGCCATCCATGACGAAGTGAGGCAGAAATTTACACTACGACTCGTCCAACTATCGACAAATTTCCACGCTGTTTATGGTCGTTGGTGTCTCATGCAGGGTTAATAGTGTTGATAGACCATGCTGAGAATGGGTGATATTCACGTGCAGGGCATGCACTGTGGATAAGTCATGATGTAGGGGGATGGCTTGAGGGAAGGATCCTGCTGACCTTTGTGTGACGTCAGCATGGTCATGATGTGGAAATGAAGTGTGGGTTACAGCGTGTTGGGTTTACACAGTGTTGATTACTTCATCTTATAGTAAGATGCATAGACTGACAATGTTTCTGGAATGGTCATAGTCTCTTTCCCTCTCTCTGTGTTTGTCTGTGTCTATCTCTCTTCTCTCTCTCTCTCTTATCTCTCTCTCTCTCTCTCTCTCTCCTTTTCTCTGTATCTCTCTCTCTGTCCCTGTCTCTCCTCTCTGTTAGTAAAGTTTTAACATGAGGCAAACCAATATTCTGAGGTGATATCCATACGAATCACAAAAATGTCACCATCAGTACAGTTCCTCCTGGTCTTATAGTTTATCTCGGGGTGCAAGGTGAGTGAGTGTAGATGTTGGATTTAGGAAATAAGGCAACATTGAAGAAGGCTGGTTTTCTTGCAATAGAATTATTCTAATTTCATAATGTATACACCATATCTGAAAATGTCCATGTCTGTGTAAGCTGTTGGCAAAGATCAAAGATTAAACATTAGATTAGGTTTAAACGAGTTCCCTGGGATTTTTTGTCAAATTCAACGTAAAAATAAAAAGCAAGTAGGATTTTACTTTCATTTTCATTTCATTTTACTCATAGCCCAGCTGACTGCTAGAGCCACATCAGGGCTAACACTATGTCAAAAGGATTTTACTTTATGTAATCATCAGGTCAGTAACTCGATAGACCAGCTTTGCCTAGCTTTCGTGAATTGTGACATTTACAAATAAACATGAACATTCACCATAAAATCCAAATATTTCCAAAAGAACAAAGAAGTACAGTATCAAAGCCATGCTTTTATTCAAACAGAAACGCTGCCGTGAATGAGTTTCGAAAGGCTGAGGAGGCTGACCCTATTGTAACATACAGCTGACAAAGTTCCATTGTTCCCCAAGAAATAATCGCTCTCAGTGTCTTTCCCAGTCACACCACACTCTCAGTGTTGCCCAGACTTGCATGTTTTCTCCCCTGTTTCCACTTTGACTCGCATCTTTGCTGATTAAAAACTCAAGTGGTCACAGGAACCGGAAATAGGCTTCAGCGCGGCACAGGCGTACTGAAAGTCAAGTCGTAATCGTCTGACAAGGGAGAGAAAGTTGGTGGCTGAGGCTTCATTCAGACGAGACATGGAGTTAGAGGTGAGAAGATAAAGAAGATTTACTGGACTTAATCTGACGTTAAGTCTTAGTAAAGATTTTGTACTTAGTGCCTTACGTTAGAATAGTTCAAAGTATTGGAACTGAAAGTGAAACAAACTGATTGAGATGGTTTGATAAGTTTGGTAAGGTGGAATTTTATTGTGTATGCTCTCTGTCTCTGTCTGTCTATCTGTCTGTCTCTCTCACTCTCTCTATTTCTTCTCTCTTTCTCTTTATCCCTCTTTCTCTCTCTTTATCCCTCTCCCCACCTTCCATCTTATGTGGCTGGCTTAATATTTTACCCAACATAAAGTACACATCACTTACATTAACATTTGATGTGGGCCTGTGATATAATTCAGATATCATTCATTGTTCTGCTCCCCCTACATAACTCTCCCCCTTGTTACAAAAAAGGATGGCCAGACAGATATATGAACACTTGGCGCTATCTTTGGCCCACTCCACTGTACAGAAGTTTATTCATCAACAGCAGCCTTGTTTGCCAAATAGAGAAGATTTTGGACAGTTCTGCATAGCCAGCGTTGATCACAAGGGTTCTTTCGAGCAATACACATGCTTCCGTTCGAAGCTGGAAAATACGAAGCACTGCTGTCGTGTCCATTTATCCATCCCCATCCGCTCAATCACACCATGGAAGATGGGAGCGATATCTGTATGGTTAGAGCTTTGGACTTGCACTTGGATAATCTGCGTTCAAACCTGCTTGAGTACTGTCTGGTTGATGAAGGATGGAGATTTCTACCATCTCACAGGTCAGTGTGTTATGTGCAGGCTGGTTAGTGTCTGAACCCCTCTGTATGGATGCTAACTGTTGAGACTATATGATAATGGAAACAGAGCTGGCAGCTATGCGAGTTGGTGGCAGGGCGGGCTGCCCAACAGAGAGATGAAGTCCCAGAATAAGTCAAGAGAGGGCTTTTCCGTTTTTTCTTAGTTCGGTAGCTGGGCAGGAACTGATTTGTGAGCGTTGCGTAGCTATGTCCCAGGTTTGTCATGTCCTCACCTTGCCAGTCGGTTTGTGAACAAGACAACTGACGATTGGGTCTGAATTAGTCATACAGGCCATGGACCGCCCCCACCCCTCCTTTGCTTGATGGAATGGCTATTGTGCGGCGTTGGGAGCTTCGGAGGTGATTGTACAGAGAGTGGAGAGGCATTGGTGCTCTGGGTCCCATCCAGCACCTGTAGGTGTTTCTTGTTAACTTTGTTAACATAGCCATTTGTACGATCTTCTACGTCAATGTGTTATGTTGCAGGCGTGTTGATGCCTGAACCACTCTCTGTGTGAATAACCATCAGAACATCAAATATTCGCGTTAAGGATCCCATAAGCTATTCATATCCACTAAGACGGTCTATGCAGACTGTGTATCATCACAGTGCCTGCACAGTGTGGGCCAAACAGGGCATACAGGCATCTGAGAAGACATCATTCAGAAGAAACAAGCAAAAAACGAAAAAGTCCTATTCTACAGCAATAGTCATTTGGTTCTCCACTGACTAGGACCTCCCGTCCCATTGAAAGCTCCTGCAACCATTTTATCTAGAAGTCGATTTTGTCTACAGAATTATCAACCACTTGTATTGACACACCAGCTGTCTGTCCTGGGTGGCTGGGACCACAATGAATTTGCATGTGGAAAGACAGTTGTCGTTGATGGACGTGCAGAGGTCTCTGTTGACAATTTCAGGTGGTGATGTTTTGTGGGCGATCTTTGTAGAGTGTCAGTGAGTGAGTTGGAGCTACTCAGCGTGATGGATTAAGAACGTTTAAGGACGGAAATGTCAACTAGAGAATGACACTGTGCACTGTGACAGACGAGAGTGTCCACATGAAGACAGGAGACTGTGTGCTTGATGTGAAAGGCTGAACACACAGTGACAGCCACAAGTAGGAACAGGTCCTGTTTGATGTCCACATATTTCACACACACACACGTCTAATATCACTCATAGTGAAAAGACGTTAAATCAAAGAACGAACAAACACACACACACACACACACACACACACACACACACACACACACACACACACACACACAGACACACACACACACACACACACACACACACACACACACACACACACACACACACACACACACACACACACACACACACGAGTGCCCGAATACCTTGAACGTGAGAGGGAAGAGAGCAAATACTGAAATTCAGATACAGTCTCATAAGTAATCAACTCATTCCATCTATACCACGCTGTAGCGTTTCTCTTGTCCTCTTAAAACGATCCTTTCGGCGCAGTTTGTAAACAGTCAGTTCATTCAGTTTGACCGCAGGGAAACAACACGGTAAGCTAATGGACATATTGAGTCTGGAGACTGCCAGTGTTAATGAATTCAGATTCTATTTAGAATAGGAGCATTTAGTTCATACTGAAGCAAAGTGACTGTAAGGGATGAATCAAACAGAAACCAGAAACATGAAAAACGAATGAAAATGCGTATTTCATTAACAAAATAAGACAGGTTATTGCTATTGTTAGTTTTGTTTAAAGCCCAGCTGACTGCTTAGCGTCATATCAGGGGTATATCCGTTTCAAAACATACACACTGCTTCAACAGGAAAAAAATTAAAAAAATTAAGTACACATATCAATGCATTTGCCCGCATCATCCATGAAGATGCCCCTGGCGTTGACCACCCCGTCCGATTTATCACACAGGGGATTTAAAAACATACCTGAATACAAATTCAAACATAAGTAAGGGCAGGAGAACATAAAATGGGCCTAAATTGCCCAATTACTTCTGCATATCACATTTCCCTAGAGTCAAAAATGCACTTAATACATATACCCAATTATCGATCCTAGGAGAAAGTACGTAAAACTTTGTCGAACACATACAGGTGAATGGACCAGCAAGGCAGAAACTTACAGAAAGAAATGACAGAAAGCAAAGGAACAAGACAGAAACAAAGAATGACAGAAAAGAGGAAATTTCTAATACAGAATTTCCAAAAGGTGGTGATACTATTTATACTGAAAGATGCCACTGGTATCCCCACGGGGGGGGGGGGGGGGGAGGGGGAGGACAAAACAGAAGCACATTTTTATTTAGCTGGCCTTTGTCAAGAAGCATTCACAAGAGACAAAAACAAACAAACAAACAAATAAACAAACAGACAGAGAAAACAACTACAGAATTGTGATACAAGGGTTATCTTCTCTTACTAAACAAAACATCAGGGAAATTATCTGATCTGTTATTGATGTCCTAAATCTGATGAATACATATGTATGTTGTCTTTCGTCTGCGCTTTACACAGATCAGTTTGCGCCTGATTTGTTACTGAACGTTCTCATTCTCTGTTTATTCATTTCAATCAATAGATAATATGTGTTCTGCTTCTTCAGAGATTCTTTGATTTTGTATTACAGGTATGTGGACAATACGTGTTTTCGCTAACTTTCTCTTCATTGCTGAGTTTGCAATAATTTAACACAAACAGAGAATCAGTGAGCATGAGCATGCTGTGAGCTGTTTGGGAGAGTGGAAACCGCTCATCCGAGTTTCATCCACATTGCAGATGCATCATTGGGGGTGTAGCTGTTACCTCATGACCAACACTGCATGCGTGTTTGTCTCTCGGGACTGGTTGACGCCAGGACATATTAGAAAGTAAATGTACAAGACATTTAAAAAAATGTAAACGTGCTCTGTAACGCACTCTCAGTCCTAAATGGAATTCCTTAGCATCGCTGTTATTTTCCTTTCTCATCATCATAGCCATAGAACCAATACTGTTGTACGGATGCGAGGCATGGACAGTCAGCAAGCAAAGCCAGAGCAGGATTGAGGCAGCCGATATGTGGTTTCTCAGAAGAATGATGAGAGTACCATGGACAGCAAAGAAAACAAACGAGACAGTCTTGATGGAGGCAGACACAAGTCGATCACTGATAAGGAAGATTAGGAAAAGACAAGCAACATTTATAGGCCATTTTATGAGGAAGGGGGATTTGGAGCACCTGGTCACAACGGGAAAGCTGGAGGGAAAGAGAGCACCGGGTAGACCCAGGGAGAGAATGCTGGACGGACTTGCAAGGTGGCTAAAGATGAAGAGGGTGGGGGAGATGCTGGGGGCAACGAGAGATAGAGATGGTTGGAAGTCCATGGTCGCCAACGCCATGCGGCAGGGCACCTGATGATGATGATCATCATCATCATAGCATTGTGAAAAACCGTCTCAGACTCTGTGGTTCTTCGTGCCTCGCTCTCGAGATGACTTCAGTTTTGGTGGCTTTGAAGGTGTGTCGGAGAGCTGAATTGAGCGGGATGGAGGTGGTGACACACGAGTGGTTCACAACATGGGGCAGAAAAAGAGAAAGAAAGAAAAAAAATCATCGTAAACATGGCAAGGAATGAAAGAAGGAAGACTTCGTTCTAAAGATATATATCTAGAATGTGAACTATTTCAATCCATTTAATTTCATTTTCCCTCCGTAGGGAATGCCTGGGCTTTCAGTGTAACTAATATCCCCACTTTCTCGAAATTCTGTGCTAAAAACGCCCTCTTTTCTGTCATTCCTTTTGTTTCTGCCTTGCTCCTTTGCTTTCTGTCATTACTTCTTTTTCCTTTCATTTTCTGCCTTGCTGATCTATTCATCTGGCTGTGTTCTATAAAGTGTTACATACTGTCTCTTAGGACTGACTATTGGGTACATATGTAGTAAGCGCAGTTTTGGCTCTAAGGAAATGTGATCTGCAGAAGCAATTTTAGGATATTTAGGCCCTTCTGATGGATGTTCTGTCAGACACAAGTAGATCATTCATAAGGAAGATTAGGAAAAGACAGGCAACATTTATAGGCCATTTTATGAGGAAAGGGGAATTGGAGCACCTGGTCATAACGGGAAGCTGGAGGGAAAGAGAGCACCGGGTAGACCCAGGGAGAAGATACTAGACGGACTTGTAGAGTGGCTGGGGACAAAGAGGGTGGAAGAGATGCTTGAGGCAACAAGTGATAGAGACAGATGGAAGTCCATAATCGCCAACGCCATGCGGCAAGGCACCTGATGATGATGACGATGGATGTTTTAGTGTCCGTAGTTATGTTTACATTTGTGTCCAGATAGTTTTTTTTATCCCCTGGTGATAAATTGTGCGGAATGGTCAACGCCAGGGACATCTCCTTAGATTATTGCACGACTATTGATACCTAACTTAATTTTCTTTTCAGATTTTTTTTATCCAGTGAGGTATGTGTATGTTTTGAAAAGGTTATAGCCCTGATATGGTTCTACGTAGTTGGCTGTGCTTTAAACAACAGTAACAAAATGATTTCACTGAATTTTTCAAAATTGTCTCTGTTTTGTTGATTTCATCTCAATTTTTGTTTAATTTAATTTTATTTATTTTATTTTATTTAGTGCATTTTATCTTATGCATTTTATTTCATTTCGTTTATTCTATTTCATTTCATCCTGTTTCATTTTATTTTATTCTGGTTTATTCTATTTTTTTAAATTTTATTTCTTTTCATTTCATTTCAATTTCTTTTCTTTCTTTTATGTTTAAACATGTATAATTATTTTCTATTCTTTTTATTCTTGAGACACAGAAATTAGATGAATCGAATTGCTCACAAACTCAAATTGAAAGCTTGACAGTTTGGTCAACGGGAACACAAACGCAGTTCATATCACAGTTTTTATGTCCTCGCTGTCATCCTGAGAATAATTAGTGAAAAATCTATCATAACAAGGGAGATTAATGTTGTTGACTGAAAAGAGTGTTACCCGAGGAGAATGGGTTCCCTTGTTTGTGTAAACGGCTCAGTGTAATGAGAGCCCAGACTGAAGCGATGAGAGGGAAACTTATTATTTTGAAAATGATATCATGGTTTGATTAATATAGTGACTCCTTAATTTGATTGATTGATTGATCGATCGATCGATTGATTGATCGATCGATCGATTGATTGACTGACTGATTGATTGATTGATTGATTGATTGATTGATTGATTGACTGTGTATGTGTTCAAGAACCTAGAGTTTCTTCAAAGGGGATTCACAGCGCTCGGACAGATCCACATGCGCTTAACCCAACTCTGCCAGCAATTATCAGGCAGACTCCTAAAGCCTGCGCGAAACCCTGTGCACTGGCAAGGTCTTGTAATAGATAAAAAGAGACGGGGTCTATAAGACATCATAGGAATGACTGGAGTATTAAGATGGCCAACGAACAAGCCAACAGCTTTTATGGTGTTGGGGGAGGGATCCACCTCGAAACACGGAGATGTGGAGTCAAAGGGTTAAGTGTTTGCTTTGTTAGCATGGTTGAGAAAGCAGGATGTTGGTGGACAGGGTGCAGGAGTCCAAAAAGGGTTAACCGACATGTTTTCTTTTGTTTCTTTATTTTTGTTTGTTGTTTGTTTCTTTCTTTGTAAGTTGTTCATTTTAAGCTGCTTATTCGGTTGGTTCATTCAGAAATATCCATACATCTAACACATCTTTGCTGACACATTTTATCATATTATTTTTGTTTGTTGTTGTTTGATTGGGTTGGCTGGTTGATTGACTGGTTGGTTGGTATATTTGCAATTATCTGCACAGCTAAAATACTTTGCTGACATATTTTGCATTATTGTTATTACGTTGTTTGTCTGTTTGCTTGCTTGCCTTGCCTTGTTGTTACTTGTTTGCTTGTTTTTGGTTATATTCACAAGTAACTGTAAACTAACATACACACATGCAAGGACAGACATGCATATACATGCAAACAGCCCACTATCCAGTCAACGTGAGTTACTCTCTTTTATAAAGAACACAAAACTAAGATAAAGAAAGAAACAGACGAAACGAGTGGAAGCAAAACCGAGGAGACCAGACCCAAGCCATTAAAAGTTTAGATAGTGCATAGACTGCAAAGCAAGATAATATGCAAAGTGCTGACCTAATTGAATGAAGTCCTCCTGACTCTCTTAGAGTCTCATTGTATTACCAAAGGAGGAAAATTCAATGCCAGACAGTGCATGATTTGCATTAAAATCATCTGGGCGGAGGAGGGGGAAGGGGGGATAGGGCCAAGTCAAACCATGCTGAAGTTGGTTATCGTTACTGTTATTAGAGTTTATGTTTTCGACTTTCTGTTTGTTTCGTTTTGTTTGTTGTGTTGTTTTGTCTTGTCTAATTTATCTATCTATCTATTATCTATCTATCTATCTATCTATCTATCTATCATCTATCTATCTATCTGTCTTTTTCTATCTTATCTATCTATCTATCTATCTATCTATCTCATCTATCGTCTATCTATCTATCTTCATCGTCCCTATCTATCTATCTATCTATCTATCTATCTATCTATCTTATGTCTGTCTGTGCTGCCATGTCTGTCTAAGTGCTGTCTATCTGTCTGCCAGCCAGTTTTTCTCTATTTCAGACGAAATTTCTGTAAAGCCTACGTCATCAAGAAAAGCATCCACTCTTCCATCTCCTTATGTTCAACACATCTTTAATCTGTCTTGTCTTTGTGAAGACTGTGAAGAAGACACCGCTGTACACACGTTATCAGAGTAATAGATAACCATGGCTGGCGAGTTTTGGAAGAGCAAATTCGGTTTTCATGAATGACAAAATTCCTACTGTCCTGAAACGAAAAGTCTACGACCAATGCATTTTGCCCACAGTCATCTACGGTGCAAAAACGTGGAATCTAACGAAAAAAAAACTCGCTTTGAAACTAAGAACCATGCAGCGAGCATATGAAAGAATCATGCTTGGTATCACATGGAAAGATCGCAAAACGGTCGGTGGATCAGAGAAAGAAGAAAAGTGCGAGACATCCTGAAAAATCATCAACAAATTGAAATGGAACTAGGCAGGACATCTCACCCGGAGAATGGACAAGGTGGCGTAGAAAATGGGACGGGAAGAAAAGGTGAGCACAAAGGTAACTCCAGTGCAATGATCCTAAAAAGTTTTTAAAAATTGATGTTTTCAGACCAGTCCTAGCCTGCGACGAAAAAAAAAAAGCGGACCTGTTCGACCTACGTGTCTTAATTCTCCAGTGATTGTGGTTGTATCAGCTGAGTTATTCAAAGGTCCCGATCTTTCCCCGCCCCCCAACCCTTCTGTCTTCCTCTCCGTTTCAAGATCTTGCCAGCACTTATGGGTTTTCGCAAACTGAAGTCATCTGTCATATAATTGCTTGCAGATTTGGGTGAAGCGCATGTGGAAATGTCCGAATGCGATGAAACCGTTAGAAAGAGACAGTGTATGTAGTTACACACGGATCACACATCCTACACTCACTCGTACCTTTTAAAAAATGAAGAAGCACCATGGTGTATACCATGTGACGAGCCGTTGAGCATCAGACACCTTTCTTCATTGCTGGGACTTGTACGATGTGAGACGTAAGCACTACACGGCGGATTTCTTAAAGAACCTCCTCCGAGATGTCCCCCCTGATGCAGTTTTCCAGTTTTTACAAGAGATCAATAGATTTCACCTGATAGGATTTTACGTCTGAGTATGGTTTTCTTTAATTACATTTTACACTTGTTAACGGTGAGCATGGTTTTTACCTGTTGTTATCTTGACCTGGTTGTCGTTTATGACGTGGTGTTAGCCCTGATATGGCTGCAGTAGTCGGCTGGGCCATGAGCGATATAAATTATGGACTTGAGTGCGATGAATCTCTTGCAACTTGAAACTCGGGCCAATCTTATCTCAATGACAATCTCATGTTGGATTTATTGATGGAGCATTGCAGATGGAGAAATACACATCAACAAAAGGGAAAGTGGAAGAGGAAACAGTAGTATGGAGAAATACACTTTCAACAAAAGGGAAAGTGGAAGAGGAAACAGTAGTATGGAGAAATACACATCAACAAAAGGGAAAGTGGAAGAGGAAACAGTAGTATGGAGAAATACACATCAACAAAAGGGAAAGTGGAAGAGGAAACAGTAGTATGGAGAAATACACATCAACAAAAGGGAAAGTGGAAGAGGAAACAGTAGTATGGAGAAATACACATCAACAAAAGGGAAAGTGGAAGAGGAAACAGTAGTATGGAGAAATACACATTAACAAAAGGGAAAGTGGAAGAGGAAACAGTAGTTGAAACACAAAAAAGGGGTGAAAGAACAGCAGTAACCAAATATGTGAAGACCATAGTGTCCAGTCACTTCTGTTCTCATTCACAGATCGATGTCATCACCATGCAGTCCTTGCCTGACGGTAACCCGAAGCGGATCTCCGTCCACCAATATCATTTGACCAAGATTTGCATGACAAAACTCCTTTACACTCAAGTCACCGGCTGAGGTGGCTTTTCATGTTGCCTTTTTCTGGGAGCAGTACTCCTGAAAACCTTTGCATCCGAATGACAAACTGAGGTTACTTTTCATGTGGTGCTATACATTTCACTGGAAATCAGTTCTCTTCAAACACTTGCAGTGGGTGAGTGAGGCTATGTGCTGTATTGATTTGGGGTGAGTGCTTGATTGATTTGGTTCAGTTTTTACGCCGACACTCACCTCAGGTGATATGGCCAACGGGGATAGCCATCCCAGGAAAGTGGGGGAAGGAGAACTTATCTAACCCTATACTGACACCACCAGAACAACAATGATGTTAAGATGGGACAGTAAGAAGCCAGTTTCAATGTAGCGCACCCCTGATTCAAACCCACAACCGTTAGCATGTAAATCCGACGCTCAACCAACTGAGCTATTGAGGCCCGTGATGGGGGTGATTTATGTGATATGATTATATAAGACGTTGGTGCTAATTGGCTGGTTGTGTTTTCATCCGTTTTGTGGATTTTTTGTTTTTTTGGTTTTATCAAGATTGTAGCATGGCAGACTAAATATATCATGCAGACGTTGTATGTATGCGACTTCAAAACGTTGCTAAGCGCATAGCGCTGACGTGGAGGCTATGACAGACTGATAAAATATCAAAATACACATAAGCTCTGTACAACTTCAAGACCTTGCCAACGCATAGAGCTCATGTGCAAGGTTGAGGCTCATGCCATCGTCGTTTTGGATCTTCTCTATCACATGGCATAAGTAGTGTCAATGCATATTGAATTCATTTCGACCGCAGAAACATCATCTTGAGAGACTGAAACCAAAAATGAAACAGAGTGACACCCCATCTCCCGAACATACAACACACACACACACACACACACACACACACACACATCACAACACACACACACACACACACACACACACAACACACACACACACACACACACACACCACACACACACACATACACACACACACACACGCACTCGTCTAAAAGCACACATGTGAATAGACGTTAAAAGAAATAACGAACGAAACACACACACACACACACACACACTACACACACACTCTCCCACACACACACACACACACAACACACACACACACACACACACACACACACACACACACACACACACACACACACACACACACACACACACACACACACACACCCTCTAATATCACTATAGTGAAAAGACGTTAAATCAAAGAACGAACTCGCACCACACACACACACACACACACACACACACACACACACATACACACACCCGACACACACACACACACACACACACACACCGTGCATAACAGACACACACACACACACACACACACACCACACACACCACGCACCACACACACACACACACACACACACACACACACACACACACACACGTGCATACAGACACACACAAGAGAGAGTTTATCACATGAATGAATCCGAGTAAACTAACCAGTTTATCATTGAGTAATACCTTCACTGGGAGATCGATTACTCACATTGTAAGTTTCAATGCATGCTGATCTGGAGCATTTCATTCTGCTCTTGTAGAATGGGGAATGGGAGACAACTTTAGCTCCTTTTTTCTACCCTTATGTTAGATCAGCAAATATGGTTCAATCATTTCTCTGTTTCTTGTCAAAATGAATGATATCGAATGAGTCAAAAGATGATGATTTTGTAACATGTAAAACAACCGTACAGGCATTGATCTGTGAAAAATGAATGATATCTGAATGAGTGAAAATGATGATGATTTTGTACATGTAGACACGTAAAACAACCGTACAGGCATTGATCTGTGAAGGGACCAGCTCCAACATCAAGGACGTATTTCCCGAATACATGACAACGATACCAGATTGCGGACTGGTGCATCAAGTGTCCATAGTTTGTCAAAACCATCAGCTACAAGTTGGCCATTTAAATGTGTGTGATTTTCTCTGTCTCTCTGTTTCTCTGTCTCTCCGTCTCTGTGTTCTGTCTGCCTCTCTCTTCTGTCTCTCTTTCTCTCTCTCTCTTCTTCTCTCTTCTCTCTCTCTCTCTCTCTCTTTTCTTCTCTCTCTGTGTTGTGTTGTGGTGCGTGTGTGTGTGTGTGTGTGTGTGGTGTTGTGTGTGTGTTGTGTGTGTGTTGTGTGTGTGTGTGTGTGTGTGTGTGTGTTTTGTGTGTGCACATTTTAAACGCCAGGATTCTGCTTGGCTATGCGTATACACGTTGTTTTGTTCACACTCTGTATACAGTTTGTTGCTTCACAGTCTGCATACTCCGTGCTCGGTGGGCGTGCATGCAGAGGGTTTTCATGTTTTCATAAGGCCATCAGACATGACTTAAGGATCTTTAAACATGGTCTGAATGCATATACTGTACACACAATGAAATTTAGGCGCTAACATGTCTGCACACACATTGACCCGGGAGGTCAAAAAAATCTCCACCCCCCCTTTATCCGTTAATCAAGCAAGAGATTGATGAGAATGACGCTGTCTATCTATCTTTCAGCCTTTGAAAGTCCTTTGTTGGACGTAGGCCATCCCGAGCTGCTTCCAGTCACTTCGTTCCAGCTCTTTTCTTCTCCAGGTCTTGTCAAATCCATCGAGGTCGTCTCTCCATCTAGTTTTGTGTCTTCCTCTATTGCGAGTGCCGTCTCTTGGTATCCAGAACGTGTTTTTTGTTGTCCCAACGATTATCCATTCTCTGGGTGAGATGTCCTGCCCAGTTCCATTTCAGTTTGTTGACAGTTTCCAGGATGTCTCGCAGTTTTTTTCCTTTCTTTGATCCACTGAGCCGTTTTACAATCTTTCCAGGTAATAGCAAACATGATTCTTTGATATGCTCATTGCATGGTTCGTAGTTTCAAAGCGAGTTTTATTTTGGTAGATTTTTCGTTTCAGGACAGTTTGGAATTTTGTCATTTTTGAAAATCGAACTTGCTCTTCCAAATACTCGCCAGCCAAGGGTTATTCTTCGTTTGATTGCTTCCTCTTTGGAGTATGATTCTGGTGAAATGCGTTGGCCTAAGTAAATGTTGTGGTCGAACATTTCTAGCTCTTCATTTTCGACCATTACTTTTCCGTCTACATCTTCAATGTAGTTGTTGACCATAATTTTTTTTATTTTCTACAAGTTTACTGTTAGTCCTACTTCTTTTTGTTTTTTTACTGCATTCATGTAGTTCACTCAGCATACCTTGCATTTGCTTGAGACTCGCAGCAAATATGATAAAGTCGTCAGCAAACCTAAGGTGATTGAAACATTCTCCGTCTATTTTAAGATAATGACCCTACGAGGATCGAACCCCATACCTTTGGACTGGAAGTCTGTCCTCTTACCCACTTGTCCACGCATTCATCGTGGTACTGTTCAAAGCCTTTTTAGTTGATGGCGTTAATATTCAGTTGTATGAATAGTCCGTCTGTTGTGATGATTATTTGATCACATCGTCACAGAGATGGAACCATCTCTTTCCCCTCCCCACTCTCTTGCATCTCTATTCTTCCGTTGTTCTCTACCTTCATTTACAAGCACGTCTCTTGCCAAGCCTTCTCCATCAAGATGCCCACTCTTCCATTCCATTTGTCTCATGACGCCAGATGCAAAAGAGTCCATTTCAACACATCATTAATTCGTCTCGTCCGAGTGTGTAAGAAACACCATCATGAACACGTTACCAGTCTTGTGAGAGTCTGAAGTCGCTCCAGAATGATTCATAACGGCCAGGCAGTTTCGTATGTGTTTCACTAAGTTTGCCCAACAATGCGACGTAAAACTGCGTGTATTGTGAATGGCATTCGTGGGTGCGGGAGAGCGCACGTGTGTGTGTGTGTGTGTGTGTGTGGTGTGTGTGTGTGTGTGTGTGTGTGTGTGTGTTGTGTGTGTGTGTGTTGTGTTGTGTGTGTGTGTGTGTACTTGTGTGTGTGTATTGTGTGTGTGTGTACTTGTGTGTGTGTACTTGTGTGTGTGTGTGTGTGTGATGTGTGTGTGTGTGTGTGTGTGTGTGTGTGTGTGTGTGTTTGTGTGTGTGTGTGGTGTGTGTGTGTCTGTCTGTGTCTGTGTCTGTGTGTGTCTGTGTCTGTGTGAATGGAGAATACAAAACTTAGATTCGTATATTGACCTATACGTGATATTTATGGCGTTAAGATTTAGTTTTCTATCCTCCACTGTACCAAATATTTGATTATGTTATCATAGGGAATGATTTTCCTTCTCTCTCTCTCACTTTAAAGAAAATCTCTTTATCGATCAATCTATCTATCTATTCTATCTGTCGATCTATCTATCTATCTATCTATCTATCTATCTGTCTATCTGTCTGTCTACTGTCTGTCTATCTATCTATCTATCTATCTATCTACCTACCAACCTACCTACCTGCTATCTATCTATCTATCTATCTGTCTGTCTGTCTGTCTGTCTGTCTGTCGTCTGTCCATGTGGGATCCGATCCTATCAGTCTAGTTAAAATCCTTTTGTGATATATCGACCCCAACCAGTTTTTATCCAGAGTTGAGTGTTCTGTATGAGGACTGGGACCACTCAGTCAAGTCTCATCACACTTCACGGATGCATCAATCACGGTGTTGTTTACATTTTCTGACCTCCACCACAAATATCTGTATATCTCGGGCCTGTTTGAGGTCAGGTTATGTCATGAAAGAAACTTTAGGGTACAGCCCTGTCACGGTTTCAATCCGGAATGGAACTTCTTGGCACCACGATTATCATCCCCATTGCCATCATCATCATAGCAAGATAAACAATTGTCTCAGCTTCTGTAGCAATTAATGTGTCGTAGAAAATGGGACAGCAATTAACAAACAAACAACAAACAAACAAACAAACAACAAACAACACAACCAATCAGCCAACCCACCAAACAAAAGACCAAAAACAAACAAACAAACAATGCAGTCACGCAACATCATAGACAATGCTAGCATTCATGCTGCTTGATGTTTTTTTCCCTAATGATTACGACGCCCAAACACCTTGTATTTAAGCGACCAAACGAGGCAGCTACTCATATTGCAGATGTTTCCTGATTATCAGTAATCCGTAAACACTTACTACGTAGGCCCAAGCAATTGTGTATTGTGGTTTTTCGAGGGGTTGACATTTTTTATGACTAACAGTGCCAAATTACTAGCAGAATGGCACACCAATAGAGTTTATCACATGAATATATCAGAAGAAGCAATATATAGCTTAGTCACAATGGTGATATGTAAGGCAATCACAGAGCCAATGACCTGTAAAAAGAAAAAAAAAGAGGACGAGGAGAGAAAAAAGAAAGACCAACTTCAGCGTCAAGGATCTATTGCCTGGATGTGTTACAACAATAGCAGAATCTCTGGGCTTGACGAATCAAAGGTATGAAAAACTTCAGCTGCTGTGCAAGATTTGGTATGTCACCATTCAAAGGTCTGTTACTTGCGTTAAAACTATGTGTTAGTTCGTTGTTTGTGCTGACTATTCGGTTGTCACTAACAATGAGACCATGTACTTCCCCCTACTCTGTCTGTCTGTCTGTCTGTCTGTCTCTGTCTCTCTCTGTCTTTCTCTCTGTCTATCTCTCTGCCTCTCTCTGCCTGTCTGTCTGTCTCTCTCTCTGTTTCTATCTCTGTCCTGTCTCTCTCTCTGTTTCTGTCTGTCTGTCTGTCTCTCTGCCTGCCTGCCTACCCCCCCTTCTCTCTCACTCTCTCTCGCTCTGTCTCTCTCTCTGTCTCACTCTCACTCTCTCCTCCTGTCTTTCTCTCCCCCCTCTCTCTCTGTCTGTCTTCCTCTCCGACTCCTTTACCATCGCCTGTTTCACGCACTTTATGGATAACCATCGTATCTTCAAGGCAAACAAAGATGTTCAAAGGCAGTAATGATCGTAAATCTGTCGGTAAAGACTACTTGCAAAAAGTGCAAGAAGTAAAGACAAAAGCTTGTCCTCTTTCTCGAAAGAGCCAAAGATGACAAAACGAGACTGCATCGATTATATTCTGATCATTAACTGTAAATTGCATAACTACAATGCAGTCGCCCCCCGTGGGGATGCCGGGGCCCTTTCAGTATAAATAGTATCCCCATCTTCTGGAAATTATGTGCTAGAAATGTCCTCTTTTCTGTCACTCTCTTTGTTTCTGCCTTGTTCCTTTGCTTTCTGTCATTTCTACCTATCATTTTATGCCTTAATGGTCCATTCACCTGTATGTGTTCGATAAAATCTTGTGTGCTTTTTCGTAGGATTGATAATTGGGTTCACGTATTAAGTGCATTTTTGGCTCTAGGGAGGTGAGATATGCAAAAGCAATTTTAGGTTATTTATACCTGTTTTTATATTATGTTTTGGTGTCCTTATGTACGCTTGTATTTGTATTCAGGTGTGTTGTTTAAATCCCCTGTGTGATAAATTGGACGGAATGGTCAACGCCAGGGGCATATCCTTAGCTTATGTGTGCGGATGCATTGATATATGTACTAATTTTCTTTTGTTCTTTTTCCTGTTGAAGTTTTGTATGTTTTGAAGCCGTGATATGGCTCTACGCAGTCGGCTGGGCTTTAAACAACAATGATAATAACAATAACAATGCAATCGGCAACAAACTGAAAGGCAGTAAATAACGATACGGTTGAACACTAACGCAACATCACAAACTACAAAAAAATTATAACAGAGACAATTGTATAAAAGGACAATACTAGAAGAGAGAATAATGTAAAAAACCAAAACAAAAAGAAAAACAAACAAATAAAAAATAAAAGTAAAACACCACTACCGTGGAGTTCAAAAATACAAACTCATCATCATCATGTGCCCTGCCGCATGGAGTTGAAAATCATGGCCCTCCATGTGTATCTATCCCTTGTCGCTGCAAGCACATCTTCCACCCTCTCTGTCCTCAGCCACCCTGCAAGTCCGTCTAATATTTTCTCCCTGGGTCTACCTGGTGTTATCTTTCCCTGAAAATGGTGCTTGTCTTTTCCTAATCTTCTTTACCAATGATCTTCTTGAGTCTGCCTCCATCAAGACTGTTTCGTTTGTTTTCTTTGCTGTCCATGGAATTCTCAACATTCTTCTTATAAACCACATTTCGGCTGCCTCAAACCTCTTCTGGCTTTGCGTGTTGACTGTCCACGCCTCACAAGCAGCTAAAGCAAGAAAAACAAAACTGCATCGATTATATTCGATCATCTGATCATTGACCGTAAACGGTATAACTTACAATGCAGTCATGCAACTTCACAAACTAGGGAAACAAATATAACAAAGAAAGTCGTATAAAACAACAATATTAGAAGAGAAAACTGCATACAGAAGCACAACCAACGTGGAATGCAAGAATACGAATAAAACAAGTCTGAAAAGAACTTCGACATTGACACTGATACGCGTGAAATAAGAATTGTTGAAATAGTGGTGCGTGAGCAGCAAGTCAGTGATGTGATGTGTGGTAGATGAAGTCCTACTTTGAACAGTGTTTGTGATGGATGAGTTTTGAATGCTGTGTGTGGTTGGACATTGTTTTGATGAATGCGATATGATTTCTGTTAACAAAAATATTTGGGAAAACGAAGGCCGCTGTAAAGAACAAGTATGTATAAAGAGCAACGTTGTTGTTTTTTTATTTCATGGAATATCGAGGGTCTAATTTTAAATCTATCTGCTCGAAACACTAGAAATGTTTGTACAGTTTTGTATTTTCATTGGCGCAAACGCGTGCGCGCGTGTGTGTGTGTGTTTATTTCTGGTTCCTCATGCTGTTGTCAGGAACTGCTGTGTGTCTTCAAATTTGCGGGCTAGTTGGTTTTCTTGATAGAACCAAGGACTCAAGACCTGATATTTCTCGAGTTTAGCCCCAACCCGCAACATTAAAAGCTGACCTGCTCACTGCCCATGTAATGTTTCTGTCATTTCTGTGGTGTCAGTTGAGTGTTCCATAGATCCCTTATTACTCCCCTTCTGTTTTGTAGGGTTAGGCGCAGGCTCAGGGAATCTGCCAGATAATTGCTGGCACATTTGGTGGAGCGTATACGGAATGAAAACACTTGTGTTTTGCCTCTGTCTGTCTGTCTGTCTGTCTCTCCTTCTCTTCCTTTCTTTCTATCCTTCATATTCTTCTCCCCATCCTGTGTTCATTTCCAAGCCAACTTGCTGTCATTCCCACGTCGTCAATAAGGAACACGCTCTTCCATCCCACTTCTCTTATGACGACAGACTACGGAACTGAAAATATTTGTTTTGCTTCTCTCTTTGTATCTGTCTGTCTGTGTCTGTTTGCCTGTCTCTGTATGTTTTGCCTCTCTTTCCCCGTCTGTGTCTGTCTGTGTCTCTCTCTTTCTCTTTGTCTTTCTTTTCTCTCTCTGTCTCTCTGTCTCTGTCTGTCTCTCTGTCTCTGTCTGTCTGTCTGTCTCTCTCTCGGTGTCTCTCTCATTGTCTTTCTCTGTCTCTCTCTGTCTGGTTGTCTGGCTGGCTGGCTGGCTGGCTCTCTCTCTCTCTCTCCCCTCTCTCTCTCTCTGTTTTGCCTCTCTTTCTCTGTCTCTCTTTCTCTTTCTTTTCTCTATCTCTCTATGTCTCTCTCTCTCTGTCTCTCTCTTTGTCTGTCTCTGTCTGGTTGTCTGGCTGTCTCTCTTCACTCTCTCTCTGTCCTCTCTTTTTCTTGTCTCGCTCACTGTTCTCTCTCTCTCTCTCTCTCCTTTGGCCCATCCTCTGTTATTTCCAAGCCAACTTCCCGTCATTCCCACATCATCAGTAAGGAACCCACTCTTCCATCCCAGTTCTCTTATGACGACAGACGCAAAAGGGTCAATTTCAACACACCATTAATCTGTCTCGTCCAAGAGAAGCATCATCAGCATCATCATTATCGTCAGGTCGTCGTCGTCGTCGTCTCGTCGTCGTCGTCGTCGTCGTCGTCGTCGTCATCATCATCATCATGATCAGACCAGTGGACTTTGGAACCTGGAGTTTGGGATTCATTGCACTGGGACAATTCCGTATGCGCTCCGCCCGAATTTTCTGGCACACTCTTGGAGCCTGTATACGATCCTATGCGGTGGCAAGGAACAAGGCCTTGAAATGAGGAGGGGGGATGGTGGGACCTATGAAAACACTGACGCCACCAGAATGATTGGAGCATTTAATGTGGGCGTTAAACAGACCGACACTTTTGTTGCAATGTGAGATTGAACTTGAGACGTGAGATGAATAGAAGCAGCCAGCCAACACAAACTAAAAATATAAAAACTAACTAACTAACTGGCCTAACTAGCCTATCTAACTAACTAACTAGCTAACTAAACCACCTACCTCCCTACCAACTTACCTATCTTCCTACCTACCTACCTAACTAACCAAACTAACTAAATTAACTAAACTAAGTAAACAAGTAAATAAGTCAGTCAGTCAATCAGTCAGTCAGTCAGTCAGTGAGTAAGTAAGTAAGTAAGTAAGTAAGTAAGTAAGTAAGTAAGTAGTAAGTAAGTAAGTACGTAAATGAATGAAAGAATGAATACATGAATGAATACATGAACAAGTAAATACATAGATAAAGGCAACAAGTGGAATCGAACCCTTGTCCGTTTGTTTACTCTCGTCATGGACCACCTGTAAAACACCCTCTCGACAGATCGCCATCGCATCATGTTCAAGGAGTTGCGTACCACAAGGTTCCTTACAGTTATGCCGTCAGGAGGTCGGTAATCGCGCAGTTTACCTTTGTCACAGATTTGTCTTAAGGACATAATGCTTCAGTTTCAGTTTCTGAAGTCGTCGTCTCCGTGTTCAGAATTAATTCCATATGTACTGACATTGCTGATGTCATGTGATGGAGGCGATCCAAAATGATTATGGTACAAGCCTTAAGCCTGCACATAAAACCCCATGAGCTGGCTGGGTCCTACGCAATTAGTCCTTGTCCTAACATCAAAACCAAACCGTCTAAACCCGAAACCCTCATTCTGAGGAACCAGAAAAAACACGAAAGAAGAATGAGAACGCGTATTTTTCTGGTTCCTGTTTGCTTGAACGCGGGCAGTCACACTTGTTTTGGATTTCCTCATTCTGAGGACTGGTTTTCTCCGTGAATAAATTGCCATCCAAAGGGCACAGTTAGTGTGAGGGTTACGTATTGTCAAATGTTATTTGAAACCATTCATTTTGTCACATGCAACTTTCATAATACAAAAATACAACAAAACCCCGATTGAGACATGAAATATCAGATTCAGAAAAAAAGGTATCAAGTATTGGAATATTCAGATACTTGAAAGGAAGAAAGACACATCGCAGACTTTAAGACGAGTAAAAAACATTTGACAGTATAATAGCAAGATCAAGGGCCAAATGGAGAAAAGAAAATGAAAAATACCCAAATATTTTTGCATATTAGAAATAAAAATGTAGAAAAAAAAAACCCCACTGTGTTGCATGTAGAATGACAATAAAGAAACTGCTGTTGGCGAATATTTGATGAGGAGGGAAATGAAATCATTTTATAAAAATTGAACAGTTCACAGGGGAAACTGAATAGTTCAAAGGACACAGCTTTTGTGAATATTGATAAAAAAAACTTTTTTTTAAATTAAAAAACAAAACAAAGATCAGACGTCCTATTGTATCCAGGGATCATAAAGACTCCGTAGAAGGCGAAATTACGGAACCAGAAGCACGAGCAGCGCTTTAAAATATAGAAAATGTCATGGATCTGATTGATTTGCCACTGAGTTTTATAATTTCTTTTGGCCAGTTTTCGCATTATTCTCACTATGTTTAATAAATGAGGGTCTTGACGCTGGTCAGACGTCAGCAACGCGGAGGCAGCGGGATAATTACATGTTTACCTACATATGGAAAAAATAATAGAATATTAAACGTTGCCAAACAACCATGCTATTAAATAGGCAGCGTACAACATTGTCTCTGCATGTATAGCAGAACGTTTAAAATCAGTTTTGACAAATATTATTCATGAAAATCACAAAAGAGTTCTGCACATAAGATAAACCTGTGAAAATATTCTATTATTTTGTTATGTGCTTGTGCATACAGAGACACATGCCAACTGTGCACTGTTACTAGGAATTGTGTATGTATATATTATAATTAAAATACAAAGCTCAATTCCAAACATGATACAATTTAAAAAGGAATAATTAAAACAAAAACAAACCAAAAACAAACAAACAAACAACAACAACAACAACAAAAAGCAAACGAAGATGTACTGTTGAAAAGTATGACCATGCTGTAAATGGAGCTTTAGACAGACTTACAGAAGATTGGCAATCTTATATTGCACTTATACTGTACTAGAAAATAATTACATCGTGTGTGTGGGTGGTATAGTATATACGAAGTTTAAAGACTCAAGACACTTTTTCTGAGCTTTCTTATTGTCATTTTTCTTTCTTAACTTTGCCAAGATTGGAGACAATCACCATTCTGTTGGCTGGCAAGCTGTATACTTTACAATCATTCCGACATCATGCAAAGACCCAAAAAAGAATTATCTACAGCTGTTCCATCCTGAGTCAACAGAAGTGAACTGATGGAAGCTATTTCTTGAGACTTTCACAATACAGCGAGACATTGTTTGTCAGAGACAGCAATATTAAGACGCCAGTCGACGTGGATTTAAGAGACATCACTATAAACACATGACCAGACAAAATTATGTTTTGCTTAGAAGAAAGCTGGAAATATATCCCATAAATCACAGTGACAGCAATTGCAATGCGACCAATCTGCCCATTCCAATGGTAGGCTAATAAAATACCAGTACGAAATATAGGCTAGGTAAAACATAGTCTAGGTAGGGCCTCAGGATCTGGCCAGCTCACGGGTTTATGTGCAGGCTTAAGGCTTGTGCCATGATCACCATACACATGGCACCTGCGACGTTAGTGCATATGGAATTCGTTCTGAGCGCGGAGACGTCATCTTGAGAAACTGAAACTGAAACTGTTCTGTCCATCTCGTTTTCTCAGCCTTGCATAAAACAAGATATATTTCATGCCGACTGGAGAGAGGTGTCTGTCTGGTTTGTCCTCTGGGCCCGGGGTGTCAGTGACAAAATGTGTTGGCAAGATTTTCTCTGCTGTTTTGGGGTGGATCTTTAACAAATTTAGGTCGTATATGTGGACCGTTGAGAAGTTGTGATTACCCTAGTTTGGAATTCATGGCGCTAAGATCATGGTCACATAGACCAATCAGCTATTTTTCAGAATGACGTGTGAGCAACAGTTCATCCGGAATTTTGATAATATTTACATAGTGTTCTTTTATCGTTGTGACAGTCTACCATTTGTATTGGAGCGCATCAAGTTTTATCTCAGCCAAAATTTCTCCAAGATCACAGTGATCTTGAGAAGTACAAAATCTGGTATTTCTGTAATGTTTGTATAAAAAGGCAGATAATTATAACACCTTGTCCATCTTGGGTTATTTTTGTTTGTTTCTTTTCTTTTCTTTTTTCTTTGCTTTGCTTTCTTGTTCGTGGGTTGCAACTCTTAAAATGCTCTCGAATATCTTAGTAGGTTTTTGCGTCTGCGGCTGCTTTTTTTTTTTACGCATATGGCTGTTAAGGCAGCCATACTCCATTTTCGGGATCCTGCATGCTGGGTTTTTCGTGTTTCCATAAACCACCGAGCACTGACCTGGCTTACAAGATCGTTGACATGCGTGCTTGGTGTTTTTTGTGCGTACACAGAAGAAGGGGATTCAGATGCTAAGCAAGTCTGCTCACATCTTGACCTGGGAGAAAGGAAAACTCTCCACTCCTTTCTTCTCCAAGCGTCTGGGATTTGAACCCATAGCTTCCACTTGAAAGGCAATGTCCTAACCATTTGACTACGGCATTCCTCATTCTCTGAAGTGACGTGACAATGTCTGGCATCATTGTTCATGTCTATGACCCAGTTCAGTATCACAGCTGTGAACTGAGGGTGAGGTTTTTGCATTGTGACAGATGGCAGCTACAGGGGAAATTTGGGTCAGTGGGCGATCGACATACTTGTAATTCTCTCTCTCTCTCTCTCTCTCTCTCTCTCTCTCTCTCTCTCTCTCTCTCTTTCTCTCTCTCTCTCTCTCTTTCTCTCTCTTTCTCTCTCTCTCTCTCTTTCTCTCTCTGTCTGTCTCTCTCTCTGTCTCTCTCTCTGTCTGTCTCAGTCTCTTCTCTTCTCTGTCTGTCTGTCTCTCTCGCTCTCCCTCCCTCTCGCCCCCTCTCTCTATCTCTCTCTTCTTCTATCTCTCTCCCTCTCTCTCCCTCTCTCTCACAACACACACACACACCACACAACACAACACAACAACACAACACAACACCAACACAAACACAAACACAAACACAAACAACACAACACAAATTGCTATCTTGCTACTTGAGTTTGTTCTTCTCTCTCTTTCTCTCTGTCTCAAACGACAATGAATGCTACTACTTTCTCGTTGCCTTATGTATAACTCGTATGTGTGTGTACATATATACATATATATATATATATATACATACGCCTACATGTACACACACACGCGCACGCGTGCGCGCGCGCACACACACACACACACACACACACACACACACACATATAGGCATGTTTATATATATATACATATATGTGTATATATATATGTATGATATATATATATATGTATATATATGTATGTATGTATCGTCGGCCTCTTCACATCTCAGGAGATGATAGTCTGCACCAGGAGGCGTTGTGGTCATGACGTGCACTTTCTGCTGTGGCTGTGCAGGCCGATTCTTGAGTGGCAATCTCTGTCACATCTGCCACATACAAACTGAGTCGCTATTGTCTGGTTTCTGGAACGTTGCTCGCGAAGAGCCCTTTTCTCATCTGCGCGTTCTGCTCTCCTTCTCTCCGCATTCACAACGCCTTGCTGAACGGCTGTCCGCCACGCTGCCCTGTCTTCCGCCAGAGTCTCCCAAGAGCCCTGAGCTTCTAAGGTCCCCTTTGCATGCGTCTGCAAAGCGTAGCTGTGGGCGTCCTGGAGTTCGCTTCCGGTTTGCCAGTTTGCCGTAAAGAACGTCTTTAGGTATGCGTCCATCCTCCATTCGACGCACATGGCCAAGCCAGCGTAGTCGGTGTTGGCTTAGAAGGACAAAGATGGTCTGTAGGCCCGCACGACGGAGGACCTCTGTGTTGGTCACCTTGTCTTGCCATTGGATGCCGAGGATGCGTCGCAAGCAGCGGAGATGGAAAATGTTGAGCCTCTTTTCTTGGCTGGCGTATATGGTCCAGGCTTCACTTTCACTTGAGTAGAGTAGTGTGCTCAACACACATGCTCTGTACACCTGCCATTTTGGTGATCGCAGTGAGACTGCTGTTGGACCAGACCCGCTTGTTCAGTTTAGCCATAACAGATGAGGCCTTCGCAATTCTGGCGCCGATTTCAGCATCCAGAGAGAGGTTGTCACTTATGGTGGACCCCAAGTACTGAACTTGGTGGACAGTATTGAGGTCGTAGTCTCCAATGTGTAGAGATGGTGGTTCTTCACAGCCTTGGCCTAAGATCTCAGTTTTCTTCAAGCTGATTGTGAGACCGAACTCTCTGCAAGCGTGGGTAAAGCGATCAACGAGCCTCTGGAGATCTTGTTCACTGTGGGAAGCCAGCGCAGCATCATCTGCGAAGAGAGCTTCTCTGATGGTCTTCTTTTCCACCTTGGTTTTGGAACGAAGCCTGGCAATGTTGAAGAGTTTTCCATCGGTCCTTGTATGAAGATATACCCCTTCTTCAGACCTGCAGGAGATGATAGTCTGCACCAGGAGGCGTTGTGGTCATGACGTGCACTTTCTGCTATGGCTGTGCAGGCCGATTCTTGAATGGCAATCTCTGTCACATCTGCCACATACAAATTGAGTCGCTATTGTCTGGTTTCTGGAACGTTGCTTGCGAAGAGCCCTTTTCTCATCTGCGCTTTGCGCTCTCCTTCTCTCCGCATTCACAATGCCTTGCTGAACGGCTGTCCGCCACGCTGCCTTGTCTTCCGCCAGAGTCTCCCAAGAGCCTGGGTCAATCCCTGAGCTTCTAAGGTCCCTTTTGCATGCGTCTACAAAGCGTAGCTGTGGGCGTCCTGGAGTTCGCTTCCGATTTGCCAGTTCGCCGTAGAGAACGTCTTTAGATATGCGTCCATCCTCCATTCGACGCACATGGCCAAGCCAGCGTAGTCGGCGTTGGCTTAGAAGGGCAAAGATGGTCTGTAGGCCCGCACGACGGAGGACCTCTGTGTTGGTCACCTTGTCTTGCCATTGGATGCCGAGGATGCGTCGCAAGCAGCGGAGATGGAAAATGTTGAGCCTCTTTTCTTGGCTGGCGTATATGGTCCAGGCTTCACTTGAGTAGAGTAGTGTGCTCAACACACATGCTCTGTACACCTGCATTTTGGTGTTCGCAGTGAGACTACTGTTGGACCAGACCCGCTTGTTCAGTTTAGCCATAACAGATGCCTGGCAATGTTGAAGAGTTTTCCATCGGTCCTTGTATGAAGATATACCCCTTCTTCAGATCTGCAGAAGGCATAGGTCAGCAACATCGAGAAGAAGATCCCGAACAGAGTTGGGGCCAAAACACATCCCTGTTTCACTCCGCTGCTGATTCTAAAAGGCTCTGAAGTGGCACCATTATAGCACACAGTGCTATGCATATCCTCGTGAAAAGACTCGATGACAGCTGATAGTCTTGGGGGGCAGCCGATTTTCTTCAAAAGCTTCAAAGGACCATTCCGACTGACCAGGTCGAACGCTTTCGTGAGATCAATGAAGGCGAGGCAAAGGGGCATGTGCTGCTCGCGGCACTTTTCCTGTAGTTGCCGGACAGAGAAGATCATGTCGATGGTCGATCTTCCGGCCCTAAAGCCGCACTGGGACTCAGGGTAGATGCGAGCTGCCAGCCTCTGAAGACGGGTTAAGATGACTCTGGCGAATGCTTTCCCAACAATGCTGAGGAGAGAGATTCCGCGATAATTATTACAGTCGCTGCGGTCGCCCTTGTTCTTATATAGAGTCACTATCCTGGCGTCTCTCATGTCTCTCGGAATGAAGCCTTCCTTCCAGTATAAGCACAAAAGTTCATGCAACTCGTTGAGAAGAGCAGGCTTCCCGCACTTGATGACCTCTGGAGGTATTCCGTCTTCACCAGGGGCTTTTCCCGTCGCCAAACTGTCAATCGCCTTGCTTAGTTCTTCAAGGCTTGGCTCAGCATCCAACTCCTCCATGACAGGCAGGTCCTCAATGGCATTCAGGGCAGCATCGGTGACAGAGTTCTGCGTGGAGTACAGCTCCAGGTAGTGCTCTACCCATCTCTCCATCAGCTTTGTAGAGTCTGTGATGCTTTCTCCTGCTTTGGACCTAAGGGGAGCTGACTTGGAGGCTGCTGGACCAGTCGCTTGTTTGATGCCAGCGTACATGCTGCCAGTGTTGCCTGAATCTGCAGACTGCTGAATACTTGCGCTCAACTGTAGCCAATAGTCGTTGGCGCATCGCCGAGCAGTTTGTTGGCCTTGCTGCGGGCAGCTCTGTAAGCGTCACGAGTAGTTTGGGTATTGTTGTTTTTATACGCAAGTAAAGCCTTGCGTTTCGCTTCCACCACTGGTCCATTTCCTGCCAGTTTGCCTCAAACCAGTCGGGATTCTTTCGTTCTTTTTTCCCAAATATACTCAGGGCAGACTGATAGATTGTGTCCCTCACGTGATTCCACTTTTCCTCAGCGTTTTGGATCTCTGAGCCACTCTTGAGCGCTACATTCAGGGTTTCTACAAACTCCCTGGCCTTGGTCGGATCGGACGTGCGACAGACATTAATCCTTGGGTGACCTTTCTTCTTTGAGTGGTGCAGTCTTCTGGGTAGAAGCTTGATCTTGCTGCGTACCAGGGTGTGGTCTGTGTCGCAATCAGCGCTGTGGAAACTCCTCGTGTTGAGGACATTGTTAAGGTCTGACCTCCTTGTTAAGACGAGGTCGAGCTGATGCCAGTGGTGGGTTCTGGGGTGGCGCCATGACACCTTGTGCTTCTCCTTATTGTTGAAGAAGGTGTTGGTGATGGCCAGCTTGTGGTAAGAGCAAAGTCCAGGAGTCTTTGACCGTTTTCATTTTGCTTCCCAACACCATGATGTCCAATGCTGGTTGGCCAGGCCTCAAAATCAGCACCTACGCGTGCGTTCAGATCTCCCAATATGAAGAGACCTTCCTTGCTGGGAACTCCTCTGACAACAGTATCCAGGGCCTCATAGAACTTGTCCTTGACGTCGGGTGAGGAGCTTAATGTTGGGGCATAGGCACAGATGAAGTTGACTGTGCCTGAACTGGTCGTCATTTTCAGAGTGAGCAGTCTCTCGTACCTCCTGTGGGGAGCTCTACGGTTGCTAGGAGGGAGTTCTTTACAGCGAAGCCCACACCATGAATACGTGGCTCCTCTGGGTTCTTCCCCTGCCAGTAGAACGTGTAGTTCTTCTCACGCAGTGATCCGTCCCCAGGTAGCCTTGTCTCCTGTAATGCAGCGATGTCGATGTTGAGTCGCTGAAGCTCTCTGTCTATCACGGCCGTCTTCCGTGTGTCGTCTAACAGCTGTAGGTCGCTGTCAAATCCAGGACACATTGTCCTTACATTCCAGCTTGATATCAGAAGAGCTGGCATCTTCTTTTTCTTCTTTGTGTTGCCTGGTGCCTGGTATTTACAACCTGCCTGTCGAGTTTCCTCTAAGCTCCAAGCACCCATTGGAGCAAACAGGTTGTGGCGGGGTAACACCTTACTGACTGGGAGCTGCCCAGCTTGAGGCGGGCGGTAGCTACCCAATGGAATGCGAAGATTCCTCCCACCGTCGAGAGTAACCCCTGGCGCCCGGCTTTACGCCAAAAAAGCCTAGGCTTAAAACCGGTATCTGCTACTCTCCGTGTTGTGTCGATGCTGTGTTACCAGCGAAGCTGGAGTGACCTCTCCAGGTGCAGACCTGGGCAAGTGAATATGGAGGACGAGCTGTTGCCCATGCAGCAGATCCCCCTTCTCCTCGCCACTAGTAGAATCCAGGGGAAAGACGGAGGCCTGTACGCCTGGTACCAGGGGCGACGCAGGAGTTGCCAGAACGAGTTTGTAGACAACGGCGAACTGCCTTATATATATATATATATGCACATTTTTTAGTAGTTTTAGTTCAAAGCAGGTATATAAATTAGCAAATTAGCAACTGCAAGTTTGAAAAATGGCTTTTAGCTAAAAACTTATTCTGCCGTGTGTGTGTGTGTGTGTGTGTGTGTGTGTGTGTGTGTGTGTGTGTGTGTGTGTGTGTGTGTGTGTGTGTGTGTGTTTGTGTGTGTGTGTGTGTGTGTGTGTTGTGTGTGTGTGTGTGTGTGTGTGTGTGTGTGTGTGTGTGTGTGTGTGTGTGATGATCAGAAGTGTCATTACTGAGCTCCTCCAAAGTCTTCTCTGTAAGTCATCCATTGACGCCTTGATTTTGCAAATGTTTGTTTGATGTAACGTAAACAGTTATTCTAACTGAAAACCCTTTCTTTAGCTTGACACACACAGTGGTTATGAAACCTCTTGTCTGTCACATTACTATATTTGACAACACGTAACCCTCACACTACTAGCCTCGTTTTTTTTATTTTTTTATTTTTTATTTTTTTCATTTTTTTATATTCCAGTTTTAAGTTGCTACTTCTTTTTATTCAAGTTTTCTGCAATAAAATATATAATTTTCCCCCTTCTCTGTGTCTCTGCCTCTGTCTCCCTCTCTGTCTATTTCTCTTTTTCTCTCTTTCTTTCTCTCTTTCTTTCATTCTCTATTTCTTTCTGTCTGTCTTTCTGCCTTTCTTTATTTCTTTCTATCTCTCTCTCCCCTTTCTCTCTTCCCCTTTTCTCCCTTTGTTTCTCCCATCCTCTGTCTCTAATCACACATCTCTCTCTCTACCTGTATGACCACTCGAACTGCATGAATCATCATTTCCACAGTTTTCAGCCTCATGTGCATAAAGACACGCATATCTTAATTGTAGCATGATGCACAAGCCTGTTTGCATGTATGCTTTCATGTTGGACATTTCTACAGGCAGCCATTTCGTTCATAATTATCACTTCTTCCCCTCACCCCTACCAGCTTTGTTTATTTTTAATGCTACCTTTGCTGTCTTGTTGTCTTTTGTTTGTCTGTTTGTAGTTTATTTTATTATTCGCTTTATTCAGATTTGCTTAGTTTTCGATAATACGTCTCACGTTATGTCTTTGGACTAGTGTAAGACAGGACCAGTGAACCTGATGCTGTTCTACTTGAAGAGTAAAATGTTTCTTTCTTTCTTTCTTTTGTTTTTTTTTTCTTTGTTTGGTTCTCTCTCTCTCTCTCTCTCTCTCTTTCTCTCTCTCTCTCTCTCTCTCTCTCTCTTCCCTTTCTCTATCCCTCCTTTCTCCCTCTGTCTCTTTCATCCTCAGTCTCTACTCTCCCACCTCTCTCTCCAACTGTATAAATCATCGTTTCCACATTTTTCAGTCTCATGTACACATACACACACATCTCTTATTTGTAGCGTGATGCACAAGCCTGTTTCTGTGCATACTTTTGTGTCAAACACTTATACAGGCAGCCATTTCGTTAGTAACTGTCACTTCTTCTCCCCCATCCCTACCCGGTTTGCTTGTTTTTAACATTAATACTTCCTGTGCTTCCTTATTTTCTTTTGTTTGTACATTTGTAGTTTATCTTTTCATAATTCATTTTTTTATATGGACCAGAGAAAAAAACACGAAAAAAGAATCAGAACGGGTATTTAATAATACAACCAGACAAGACAGGCGCAAATTTTCGGCCAACTGGTCTTTATCAAGAGTAAGATCACAAACACACAAACACCAAATACAAAAATTAGGAGAAAGTCTTTTTCTCACACTGGACGAAGTAGGAGGGAAGTTTCAGTCTTTTTCTCTTAAGTTTTGTATTTGTGTTTGTGTGTTTGTGATCTTACGTTTGATAAAGGCCTGTTGGCTGAACATTTGCGCCTGTCTTGTCTGGTTGTATTAAATACGCGTTCTGATTCTTTTTTCGTGTTTTATCTGAAATCTGTTTGCTTGAATGCGGGCAGTCATACTTGTTTTGGATTTCACTTTTTATATGTTCAGTTTTCGGTAATGCATTTCACTTTATGTCTCTGGGCTAGAGTAAAACAGAACCATCGAACCTAATGCTGTTCCACTTGAAGAGTAAAGTGGTTGAACGTTTGCAATTTCTTGGCACTAGAATTTCACCTGAATGAACATGGGTTTGGTGTTGTGTGCTGAGGAGATAAGAAGAGCAGCACGTAGACAGTCCTATAGTAGGGGTACAAAAATGGTGGCAGGAAAAAAAAAATGGCAACCATGCACTTCATCAGACAATATGATACTTCCTCCCTCCTTCCCACTACCCCCTCTCCCCACCCCTTCCCACTCCCTCCCTCTCCCCACCCCCATCCCACCAATGGCCTGTCTCTCTGAATGTGTTAAACCAAAGCTCAAACGGAAACAGAATATTCACCTAGATGCATTGTTTCTGTCATGATTTTGTCAAGTCTCTGTATTTTATGTTTCCGTGTTTCTCCCTTGGTGATTCGTCCATGCATACTGTAGGGCTTCCAGAAGGTGGATTTGATGAGAGGTTTGGGAATAACAAACTTGATGTTGGCATTTTATTATTTATTTTGGCTTTTCTCGTTGCTTGTTTGTTTCTCTGTCTTTCTCTTTCCCTCCCTCTCTCTCTCTCTCTCTCTCTCTCTCTCTCTCTCTCGCTCGCTCGCTCTTTCTCTGTCTCTGTTTCTCTCCCTTTCTCTGTCTGTCTTTCTGTTTCTGTCTCTGTCTCTGTCTCTCTCTCTATCTGTTACTTACTTACTTAGTTGGTTGCTTGGCTGTTCGATCGGTGGGTTTATTGTGTTGGCTGATCGGCTGGTAATGTGTTTAATTGGGGTTGGTTGCTTCATGCTCGCTTGCATGAGAAAATTGAAGGGAAATTAGAAGCAGAGAGACACAGAACAGACACAAAAGATTAACAATTCAAACATCAATGCACTGTGTGTAATTTAGAACATAATCAATCGCATTCTTGTCTTTAGGGAGGGAGTAGGAAAGTACATGTATATACATTGTTTATTTCATCATCATCATCACCATGTGCCCTGCCGTATGGCGTTGGCAATCATGGCCCTCCAAACGAATCTATCCCTTGTCGCTGCAAGTACATCTCCCACCTTCTCTGTCCTTATCTACTCTGCAGGCCCGTCCAGTATTTTCTCCCTGGGTCTAACTGGTACTCTCCCTTCAACTTTCCTGTTGTGACTAGGTGCTCTGATTTCTCTTGGCTCATGAAATGTTCCATAATTGTACTTATCTTTTCCTAATCTTATTTATTAATGTTCTTTTTGTGTCTGCCTCCTCCAAGACTGTCTCGTTTGTTTTCTTTGCTGTCCATGGAACTCTGATCACTCTTCTTAGAAACTTCATTTCAATTGCCTCAGTCTTGTTCAGAAACTCCGCAGTGGTCCACGTCTTTGAATCAAATTTGGTGAAGAACCATATAGAAACAGATGAGGGATTTTTGCTAACATATTTTGGTAACAGACAGACACAGATACACGTACAGACACAGACACATAAACATACAGACCCGAGAACAAATACAAAGAAATACACAGAAACACACACACACACACACACACACACACACACACACACACACACACACACACACACACACACACACACACACACACACACACACACACACACACAGCGAGAGAAAGAGACAGAGACGGACAGACAGAGAGAGAGACATACCCCCACACACATACTACAGAGAGAGGGAGAGGAGAGAGGCATACACACATAAGACAGAGAGAGATAAACAGAGAGAGAGAGAGAGAGAGAGAGGAAAAACAATTTCATTACGAGGGCTTGAAAGAAAAATATATAGGCTTTTTTTTAAACATCCAGCCCTCACCCAAAGATGGTCTACACTACATATCCTGTATACATGCATCAACATCAATATTGCAACATCGTAAACATAAAATACCAGTAACATTAAAGTTCAAGGCATAGATTTTAAGTTTTTATGTTAAATAATTTCGTCATTTTAAAAACATTTTAGTGGTTCATCTGATAGTTAAGGAATAGAAAAACTTAGTAATTCATGAGTAGTATGACATACATCCTCTTAAAGAGAGAAAACAAAAGAAAAAGAGAGAGATAGCAGCAGACAGTTTATGTTCATTTCTGGTTCAGAAGCATCGTCATAAAATGGCCTATAAATGTTGCTTGTCTTTTCCTAATCTTCCTTATGAGTGAACTACTTGTGTCTGCCTCCATCAAGACTGTCTCGTTTGTTTTCTTTGCTGTCCATGGAACTCTCAACATTCTTCTGAGAAACCACATCTCGGCTGCCTCAATCTTGCTCTGGCTTTGCTCGTTGACTGTCCACGCCTCGCATCCGTACAACAGTATTGGTTCTATATAACATTCAAGGACTCTCTTTCTGATGTTAATTGATAGGCATTTGTTGGTAAGAATGCTTGTCATCTTCTTGAATGCTGTTTTGGCTTGGCCGATTCTGCCAGCTATTTCCGATGTGCATCTGCCGTCTGATGAAATGACCGTTCCCAGGTATTTGAACTTATTAACCTGTATCAAGGTTGTGCCATTTGCTGTTATTTTGCAGGAGGGGATTTCATGTTTTTACTGATCACCATGACTTCAGTCTTCCTGCTGTTTAGTTCCAACCCCTTATCTTTGCTTTCTATTTCTAGTATATTCACAAGGTTTTGTAGGTCCCTTTCATTTTCTGCAGTTTGCACGGTGTCATCTGTGTACCGAATGTTGTTTATCATTTTCCCTCCAACCTTTAATCCGGGGTCTTTTGCTAGGTTTCTCATGATGTTTTCGCTATATACCAAACACTGCCATGACGAAAAAGATCTGTAACATGCATATTTGTTGTTCTACGTGTGTATACATACAACAGGGGTTCAGGCACTGGCAGGTCTGCACATATGTTGCCGTTGAAAATGGGGAAAGTCTCCACCCTTTACACACCAGGCAGTACCCAGCAGGTTGGGACCCACACATTCCAACTGGAATACCATTGTTATAACCACTTGACAAATGCGTGTGTCCATACTTTGCTGCAAGACAAAGTGTGCAGCACTGAATGAACTCAAGACTTTTTTTTATATCAACACTTGATCTTCACATCATGGCCATCCTATGGCTTACGTACGGTGCATGCCCTGCAAGTGAATATCACCCTTTCTCAGCAAGATCCAGTGACACATTAACCCTACACTAAACCTGCATGATCATAAACAGCACCAGAGTATGCCAATAACCGGATGAAATGGGTGTAAATCTTTTCCTTATCCTTCAGTGTGGACCAGGAAATATCACCCATTCACAGCAAGGTCTAGGGATACTGTAATCCTCCATTACACTCAGGACCTCCATAAACAGCGTGAGAATTTGTCGATAGTTGGATGGGATGAGTCGTGGTGTAAATTTCTGCCTCAGTTCGTTATGGACGGCACCGCCTATGCCAGTGATTCTATTAGACACACATCATCTGTTACGATGAAAGGTTCAAATGGTCTGATGTCTGGTGAATACAGATTGTGCGTCTTGTGTCATTTCTTCATCGATTGTCGATGCATTTATGCCGCTTTCACAACAGTTTGGATGGTAAATATATCTTAGGAATATAGAGCCTGCTTCCTGGTATTCCTTCCTATGCCATTCATTGGAAGTGGGCTTATTTATGACGATTTTATGACAGACTAAACATTAAACCTATAGCATGTGATCTTGGTGATTTCTTCTTAGAAGGAACACCAAGATTTCATACTGTCGATGTTTGTGCATTAATACAGCAATAAGAATCCCAAGTACTGGACAGGGACCATTTCTATGTCTAAGTAACACTTATGATGACTTTATACATATATGTTATGTATTATACAATATACAAAATCAGCATTTCATAGACTTGGAACTATCCAGTTGTAGCCAATAAACCCGACTCATTAACTTATTGTACCAGCACAAGATCTTAGTGCATGGGCATAAATTTTGATCTTTGGAACTAGCGTTTTTCATCTTTAAATTACTTGTAAACGTTTATAGAGATGACACAATTCTTGCTGACTTTCTTGCTCATCTTCCGAGAAAGAAAGACCAAGCATACTGAATAATTTTCAGTCAATTTTATGCACTGTTTTCAACATCTAAGGCCAAGAGACGATCGACATTGATTTTCAAGTGCTCTAATAGATATTTGTGCTTTTTGAACAATGATTTTGAATCCAGAATGTAACAGAAATGGTAAGAAATGAGGGTAAACTTTAGAATACAGACTTTGCCAAAGGGAAACTTACGACACAAATTACATTCCAAAATGGATTGGATCACTAAGCTGTGTCTTAGCTGGATTTTAATGCTGTGTCGGGATTAGATGAATTGATAAATATTAAACATTTACCTTAGTTATGAAACTACCTAATTTTGGGTAACGTTGTCAAATTCCTTGTAATTCGCTGATATGGTTAGTGAGGTAA
>JAPXFY010000015.1:42507865-42522865 GCA_030674185.1 Monoplex corrugatus | reverse complement strand
ATTTCTCCCTGGGTCTACCCAGTGCTGTCTTTCCCTCCAGCTTTCCTGTTGTGACCAGGTGCTCTAATTCCCCTTTCAACCAGAGTGAAACAGCGAATATAGAGCTCTGCAGGTCCATGAACGACAACTTTCCCTGCTCATCAAAAGTCGAAGATAGGAAATGTTCAGTACAGTAAAAATCATACCAAGAAACGAACATCACTTGCCTCAACAAGAAGTCATGATAACTTGCATCAAACACCATTACACCGGCAGAAAACGGCTAAACACCTTGACCAACACATGAGTAAGAAGACACTGATGACGCATAGCAACCGATTGCACAAAGCACTATGAATCAACGTAAACTGACACGTTGAGCCTGCACATAGTAGAAACAGGAGTAATCGCATTGCAAGATTGGCCATGCAGGTGAAGCGCATGGGGGAGAAAGGAAGTACTGGGACATGCATCTAGGTCGGATAAAGAAAAGCGGGACATGCCTGTGTAGATGGCCCATAGCGCATTGGTGGGAAAAAGAAGAAGACTGGGGACATGGACATCTGGTGGTAGAAGACTGGGGACATGGACATCTGGTGGTAAATGACTGGGGACATGGACATCTGGTGGGTAAATGACTGGGGACATGGCATCTGGTGGGTAAATGACTGGGGACATGGGCATCTGTGGGTAAATGACTGGGGACATGGACATCTGTGGGTTAAATGACTGGGACATGGGCATCTGGTGGGTAAATGACTGGGGACATGGGCATCTGGTGGTAAATGACTGGGACATGGCATCTGGTGGGTAAATGACAGATGGGACATGAATCTGGTGGGTAAATGACTGGGACATGGAATCTGGTGGTAAATGAACTGGAGACATGGCATCTGGTGGGTAAATGACTGGGGACATGGACATCTGGTGGGTAATACTGGGACATGGCATCTGGTGGGTAAATGACTGGGACATGGCATCTGGTGGTAAATGACTGGGGACATGGCATCGGTGGGTAAATGACTGGGGACATGGGCATCTGGTGGGTAAATTGACTGGGGACATGTGACAGGTCTGGTGGAAATGAAGAAGACTGGGGACATGGACATCTGGTGGGTAAATGACTGGGGACATGGGCATCTGGTGGTAAATGACTGGGACATGGGCATCTGGTGGGTAAATGACTGGGACATGGGCATCTGGTGGGTAAATGACTGGGGACATGGGCATCTGTGGGTAAATGACTGGGGACAGTGACATCTGGTGGGTAAATGAGAAGACTGGGGACATGGACATCTGATGGGTAAATGACTGGGGACATGGACATCTGGTGGGTAAATGGGGACTGGGGACATGGACATCTGGTGGGTAATGACTGGGGACATGGGCATCTGGTGGTAAATGACTGGAGACAATGGACATCTGGGGTAAATGACTGGGGACATGGGCATCTGGTGAGTAAATGACTGGGGACATGGACATCTGGTGGGTAAATGAAGAGACTGGGGACATGGACATCTGGTGGGTAATGAAGGAGACTGGGACATGGACATCTGGTGGGTAAATGACTGGGGACATGGGCATCTGGTGGGTAAATGACTGGGACACGGGCATCTGGTGGGTAAATGAATTGACAGTGTTGACCAAACTGACGTCAAGGTAAAATGGTTCATCAAAGTTTAAGAATAGAAGACCTGTGTAAACGGAGCAAACTGGGATGCGACATTCAGCCTCTGAAGACATGGATAGTCTGGTTAAATAAAATGGTCAGACAATTCTGTTTACAAAATAAACCCACAGAAAGGGATTCCGGAGCTTTCTACGTAAAAGACGTATCAGTGAAAGGCAGCACCAAATGACTGTTCCTTGCCATGGATTCAGAATGTTTGAAAGAGCCAGTGGAAAGGCCGGAATCAATATCACCAGTATTTTCCAGCTTTCAGATGTCAAAGGGAAGCAAGCATATGTAAAAGAAGCCCAGTGATCAACGCAACCCCTACAGACATGTGGAAAGTTTTCTCTGTGTGGCACACAAGGCTGGCCGTTGATAAATAAACTTCTAGCTGGGAGAGTGAGCCACAGATGGTCAGACGTGTTTATACAACTGTCTGGTAGTTCTTTTTTGTGGCAAGGGCAAGACTTTTATATAGATGAAAAATTGAATATCGATGGTTGCATTGATTAGTCCTGGACTCACATAAAGATTGAATGGTGATGGTTGTATTGGTTAGTCTTTGGGCCTTCAAAAAGATTGAATATTGATTGTTCTATTGATGAGCCAGTGGCCTACTTCAGGAACGGGTGAACCATTTATCTCGCCGCGGAGAAATTCCGTGATCACTTGGAACTGCAGTGCGTCGACATTGCTGAATTCTGAATATACTTGTCAGTGCAAACTTTGAGCCCAAAACTTGTCTGCATTCACTATTTCCTACTTGCTTAACCTTTTGACTCCCGCACTCTATCCACCAATTGAAGAAACATGATCTTTTGATTCCCTTACCATATCCACCAGCTTCCTGAGGGAAACTGGTGTATAAGGTGAGGGAGACAAAGGGTTAAATTTTTGTTTCGCTTTAAAGGTTGACAATGAAGGATGCTGGTGGACAAGCTGCGGGAGTCAAAGGGTTAATAATAATAATAATAATAATAATAATTACAGTATTTATATGACGCCAAATCTTTGACAATTCAAATAAGCGTACTCACGCACCAGGCGTATGCATACAGTCGACAAAGACCACCAGCTGCTTCTCATTACTAGTCTTCTGACCCTATGTGTGGATCGTGTTTCGTAGTTTTTCATTTAAAAATGTTGGGTGGAAAATGTTGAAACATCGGAGTATATGGTGGAGGAAGTAGTCAGTCTCAGACAGGAGCGTATGTGATGGGTTAAGAATATTATGGCTATACTGTAGCTCTGGACTGTTACACTGAGATGGCGGAAAAAGACCAAGTCACTGTTATCAGCATCCCACAGCTTTTAGCTGAAAAGAGAAAGAAACTTTTATGATGGTAAATATAGCCCATGTGATATCAACACAGACCGTACACAAACGTATTGTGCTAAAGAAAAAAAAAGAAATGTGTTGCGTTTGAGGCACAGACAGGTGATGTTGATAAGTAGATGTCTGGCTGATAGAGTGGGCTCAAGATGGTGAGACGTAGTTGTTTAATGTCTGGTTGTCCTTATTGTGGTGAGAATGGACAGATGGAGATAAAATAAATGAATAATAATTGTTTTATTGATTAGCCCATAGGCAGATCGTTTTATTGATTAGATCTTGAGCCTGCTTCGCTAGACGTTAGACATATAAGAGCATTACTGTGAAAACATGACCCCATTTTGTCACACACACAGATGGAAGACACAAATGGTTCTCTAACTGTACGACCTTACGTTTTGATTCTGTGATGAACATGAATATACACAAAAATCATGACAAATTATCAAGACTACATACAGTGTACACATCCCCATGAGAAGGCGCAGAGCGAGTGAGCGAGCGAGAGAGAGAGAGACAGAGACAGAGAGAAACAGAGAGATTCAGATACTTTAACCATTAATAGCTGTAACTCCTCGTTCAGGGGTAATGACAACACACAATGTCGATAATCAACAACCAAACGTGTAAGGAGCAATACTAGTATCGGTGACTAAATATTTCACAGTTTTTGGATTTCAAATGTCTCGTACAAATACACAGCAAATTGTTTGGCGTAGGAGAGAGGAAAGGTGACAGAGAGGGCACATACATACAAGCAATCAGGAAGACAGGGCCGAAACGAAACGGGCATTTTTAGCCTCTGTCCAACACACAGATAATGGAATGCACATAATTGTACTAACAACGATTATGATAGTCATGGTAATGTTAGTAATGATAATAATAACAATGATGATGATGATGATGGTTACAGATAAGAATAAGGACTACTTGTACAGCGCCTCAATTCATCTCTCATTGTCTCTGTCTCTGTCTCTCTGTGTGTCTCTCTTTGTCTCTGCCTGTGTCTCTCTCTGTCTGTCTCTCTCTCTCTCTGTTTTCTGTCTCTCTCTCTCTCTGTTTTTCTATTTCTCTGTCTCTGTCTCTCTTCTATCTCTCACACTCTTACACACACATGCATCCACACACACGTGCATCCACACACACACACACACACACACACACACACACACACACACACACACACACACACACCCCACACACACACACACACGCACACGCACGTAAACATACATATACACATGTACATACGCACACGCACACTTTATAAGAAACAATTTCTTCTGTTCTATGCTGACACCACACAGGGAAAAAAACACAAACACAGAGAAGTAGCCTATCAAATATGTTTAAGTAACGTCTTGTTTTACAGAGTATTCTTATTGTCATCATCATTACATAAAATGTAATAACGATCTATTGATATGTAAAACTTAACGAACACGCTTTCAACATGAACCGTTTGTTCTATACAATTAAAACAATAATTATGATAATTATTAGTATGATTATAACTAATGTCATTGTCAATACTAGGAGGTGTTTGCTTGGACAGTGATGAGGCATTGTTGCACTGGGTCCCATCCAGCACCCTGGGGTGTATCTTGATAACTTTGTTAACATTATTATTATTATTGTTGTTGTTATTGTTGTTGTTGTTGTTATTGTAATTATCATCATCATCATCATTATTAATAATAATAATAATTACAATATTTATATAGCGCAAAATCTTGATAAAATCAAATCTAAGCGCTGAAGCAGACACACACGCAAGCACGCACGCACGCACGCACGCACACACACGCACGTACACACACACACACACATACACATACACACACACATGGCTATAAATGGGGAGAAAGAATAAAAGCAATAAAAGCAAGAATAAAACCAATGGAAAATTATAGAGAGCATAGCATATACAATTATATATTATAACCATGTGATTATTATTGTTATTATTATTGCAATCATCATCATCATCATCATCATTATCATCATCATCATCATCATCATCATCATCAGGCAATGAAACAAGAAATGCAAGTTCTCGTCCGATCAAATCACCACTTCTCTCCCTTGTGCGCACTGAGTTCTGCCCCCTGCTAAAACCGTCCCCACATCCTCAAAATTCCATTTAATCTCTGTTTACCCTCATTTGTCTCGCAGCCTGGAATAACATGGAAATGTGGAACGATGATGCTTAAAGTAAGGTTTCTCTAAGTCATGTACATAACAGTGCTATCAATATAGGCTAGTCTCTAAAAAACATTCAAGCCCCAGTGAAAAAGAGAGGGTGGAAGGCGGAGATACAGGAAGAGAGAGAGGAGAGAGAGAAGGAGACAGAGAGGAGCAGACATGCAAAACAGAACAGAACAGAATGCAAGAATTGTATATTATTGTTGAAGCAGGAATAAGCAAATCAGTGCTAAACGAGAGTCAGAGACAGAAGTAACAGATGTAATATTATAGTTAAAGAAAACAAATGTGAATTCTGAAGTGAAAGACAGAGACGGACAAGAGAGAAACGAGAAAACAGAGGAAAAGGGGAAGGAATGAGGAAAGAGAGAGGGAGACAAGAGAAAAGAGAGAGAGGGAGGACAAAGAGAGAAGCAGAGAAAGACAGAGAGAGGACAGAGAGAAGAGAAACAGAAAGAGAGAGAGGACAGAGACAGAGAGAAACAGAAGGGGAGAGAGAGAGAGAGAGGACAATGTAAGATCATTCCACAAACACGGTCTTTAAACCCATCTTGCTATAAGCTGAAATGTGACACATGATGTAAACCCAACACTCTGCAATCCACACTTTATTTCCACATCATGACCAAGTTAACGTCACCCAAGGGTCAACAGGATCCTTCCCTCAAGCCATCCCCCTACATCATGGCTTATCCACAGTGCATGCCTGCAAGTGAATATCACCCATCAGGGCAAGGTCTATCAACACCAATAACCCTACACAAGACCCCGATGACCATAAACACCGTGGAAATTTGCCGATAGTTGGATGAGTCGTGGTGTAAATATCTGCCTCAGTTGTTTATGGATGGCACTGCTCTGTGCCAGCGATTCTATTAGGCACACATCATCTGTTACAATGGAAAGTTCAAGTGGTCGGATGTCTGGTGAATACAGATTGTGCCTCTTGTGTTATTTCCTCGTTGTGTGTGGACTCATTTATGTATATTTCACAACCGTTATATACTAAGTATATCTGATTGATATTGATATTGATATATTGATATATGTGACCTTCCACCACGAAATCAGTCTTAACTAGCATTTTGGGCATTTTGAGATATACATATCACTGGAAAGTGTACATTCTGCTGATTATTTTGGTACTTGAATAAAGCTTGTGCTAAAAAAAATTGTAGAAGTTATGTATATGGTCATTTTGAGAAAACGGCTTCTAAAGTTTTTGTGTGCATTACTAGACATTTTCCTTAAATTTCTTTATTTGGTGGCTTTGACCCAGTTTGTTTCTAATTTTCGCTGTCATTGTCTGAAAGGTGCACCAAAGAGCTTTCCATCAGTTTATTACATGTGCGGGTACTGTACAGGTTACGGTTTATAATAAAGAACAAAAATAGGTACTTTTGGTAGGAAATTGCGTTCTTTCTGCTGCGATCAGTGCATTAAAATACCATTTTTAATTGATTAATAATATCTTTTCAAGATAAACATTTCTGTGGGGGATAGATTATAGTCTACAGAAATCAATTTTGAGAAAAAGTCAAAACACCCCAGATAGACCCTCAGTCACCTTTTCAGATCCTAGTGCTGTTCGACAGACTGCGAGTTAAGACTGCTTTCGTGGTGGGAGGTCACATATACAGGTTGTGTTTCCTGTACTTTGTCAATCTGTCTTTGAATTTTTTTGGTTTCATATTCGGTGGAGGGTAATGTGTGTCTGGGCGAGCGCGCACGTGTGTGTGTACTTGTTGTGTATGTGTGTGTGTTGTGTGTGTGTGTGTGTCTGTCTGTCTGTCTATATGCCTGTTACCAGGTGTTAGCAAGATTTTCTCATCTGTTTTGAGATTGATCTTTACTAAATTTGAATCAAAGATGTAGGTTTTTAAGGAATTGTGATTTAATAGGTTGGAAGTTATACCGCCAAAGTCGAGGAGGTCATATGGACAAAAAAGAAAAAGCCTAAAATCAGGATTTTTTTAAGAAAGTTTGAGAACAATACTTTCTCAAGAACTTCTGATAATAATTATTTGTATTTCATTTCCACTGTCGTGATCCCAGTTCACCATCGTTTTCGCTTCAAATTAAGTTTAATTTCTCCCGACTTTTCATGAAGGTCACTTTGACTTTGAGAAGGACACAATCTGGATTTACTATAACAAAGTTTGTATAAAAAGGAACCTGATTATTGATATGGCTCGACCATCTTGTTTATATTTTGTAAAGATTGGCATCAGTCGCAGACTCATTACCATTAGATTGTGGCCTCTCGTTTTGGTGACATTATTTTTGTTATGGCTGTGGGCAGGGGATAATCTTTGATGATCACGTTTGTGCATTAACACAGCAATGAAATTCAAAAGAGGTAAATGTACATGTATAATGAAGGGATGATTTAAATATCTGTACACCAAACAGGATGGTAACCGATTACTTCATGTGCCTTACATTGATTGATATTTATGTATAAGGGATATAACGATTTCCAGGAGTGTATTTAATGTTGTGTTATTGCTTGTGAATTAAGAATGTCGATTCAAGCGTGTTTGTGCAGTGTTCCTGATCTGGCAAGGACTCGAGGACTGAATGTAAAAACATAAATACTCTGTCTCTCTCTCCCTGTCTCTCTCTGCCTCTGCTGTGTGTGTGTGTGTGTGTGTGTGTGTGTGTGTGTGTGTGTGTGTGTGTGTGTGTGTGTGTGTGTGTGTGTGTGTGGTGTGTGTGTGTGGGTGGGTGTGTGGGTGTGTGTTCGTTCGTTCCTTGATTTAACGTCTTTTCACTATAAGTGATATTAGACGGGTAAAAATGGCATGGAGGATGATTTTTTTTTTGGGGGGGGGGGGGGGGAGGGGGGAGGGGAAAGAAGGGAACAGAGTAAGAGACGGAAAAAAAATTAAAAGGAATCGGCAAGGTCTTTAGAAAAATGATATGGATGAACAGAGAAATGAAACTAGAACAACGCTAACATCAAATGTAAAAGAAAAATCGTCATAAAAAGCGAAACAAAACAAAATAAGATAATGATAATTAAAATAATAACCTTAAAGTAACGCATTAACAGGACTGTGAACCAATGATTCTGAAATTTTAACTAACAGAACTTGATCTGATATCACTTCTTTAAAATGCTTTTCAAGATAGTTTCCTTGTGTAAACATCTTTGGTAAAAATAACGAAGCTTTCTGCAGTAAAACAAACAGTGATACAATGTGAATTGTTCACCGCAAATACATAAAACGTTTTTACAATATTTTGTTTTCAAAGCGTTCAGTTGAATACGAAAATATGTGGTAACAATTAATCTCAAATGATATCATGAAGAATACTGCATTTTTTTAAGATATTTTGAACTGAAAGTTTTATTCTTTTTTGAGACACAAATTTTTCATTTAAATGTTCATGAAATCGAATCCATGATGCTAATTCTAGCGAGTTGTAAGCTTCTTTTACCAAGGTGTTAACATGTAATTCTATGGAATTTTCAAAACGGAGTGCACCGGATTTAGCTGCTCTGTCAACTACGTTGTTGCCGTGAAGACCAACGTGAGAAGGCACCCAGCATAAACTGATTTCCGAGCCATTTATCTATAAACAGTGTATTAGATGATTTGCCTCAATTATTAAATCAGGTCTTGTGTCTGTATCAAAAGACTGTAAGGCATATAATACAGATTTTGAATCAACAAACAGAACTACTTTGAAAGGCACAGGCCGAAGGCTTATTAAATAATGCAACGCTTGAACAACAGCGACCAATTCTGCTGTATATATAGATACATTTGCCCCAATGAAAAAAGACTTTTTAATGTTAAATTTTGGAACATAAAACGCTGCTCCAGCGCTCTGATTTGCTAAGACTGACCCATCAGTAAAAATGTGGAGGTGGGTACGGTACTTGTCATCGATGTGTTCACAAGCTGTGGATAGCGTAATGTTGACATTATCATCTTTTTTAACGTCTGCATAATCGAGATCAAACGTGGCCTTTAGCATTTCCCATGTAGGGATAGGCGTTACGTTGGTTTTTCGGCTATTTCATCCATAGTTATGCTGGATTGTTTGATCAGGTCAGATATGTAAGTTGCGGTTGTAATTTGTGATGAAATGTTTTTTGCTCGTTTTGGAAAGTCAATATCAGACCTGATTTTAATTTCTTTGCTCACAAAATTATTCGTTTGTGAAGCAGTTCTAATTGCAAACTTTGCTGTAGCTAGCTCACGATGGTTGTTTAGAGGTAGAATTCCAGCAACTTTGTACGTTTCCAGAGTAGAAGCATGAGTTGGTACACCTAGTGCAATTTTAAGACTTTTGCAGTCCAAGTTCTGAATCTTTTTTAGTAAATATTTGGGTGCATTGAAAAAAACTTCTTGCTCGTAGGATAATTTAGACCTGACCAGCGCTGTTGACAGATGAATCAATATATTTGTATCCATTCCCCAGGGTAATTTGCTTATTATCTTTAGAAAATTTAAGGTTTTTCGCGCTTTTGTTAAAATATAATCAAAATGAACATTCCAGCTTAATTTCGAAGTGATGTAAACTCCCAGAAATTTTACGACTGTTTGTAATTTAACACTTCACCAAGCAATTTGAAAGTAGGCAAGTTATTTGAGTTACCACCAGGATCAAACAGCATCAAGTTAGTTTTTTCTGCCGACAATGACAGACCATTTTCTAACATATAGTTTCCAAGATTATCAAGATCAATTTGATACAATTTCCTGATGTAATTCCCTATTCTCTGTGGAGTTGTCTTTTTTAAAGTGATATTCATCCAAGTGCATATATCATCAGCATACTGTACTAAATCAACACGATTTGAAAAAGCTTTAGGAAGATCCTGTATAAGGATATTAAATAAAATAGGTGCTATCACTGAACCTTGTGGAATCCCCATGTCGAGGCGTCGTGAAGTAGAATAACTAGCTTCCACTCTAGCCTGTATTGTTCTATTAGCTAAAAAAGATTTAATGTAATTGTACATATTGCCAGATAAACCAACAGATTTTAGCTTGAACAATAAACGTTTATGCCAAACTTGATCGTAAGCTTTTTTTACATCAAAGAAAGTAGCTAAAACACTTTTTCTGCGGGCAAACTGTTGTTTGATCTGAGTTGTAAGTTTAACCAGGTGTTCAACTGCGGATTTCCCTTTTCTAAAACCCGCCTGGTTTACCGGAATAACGTTATTTTTATCACAGTAGTGTAAAAGTCTGTTTAAGATCAATCTTTCCATTAGTTTGCTCGTGTGGGACGTCAAAGCAATGGGTCTGTAACTGTTTTTATCAGTTTTCGATTTTCCTGCTTTTAATATCGGTATAACTATAGACTTTTGCCAGATTTGTGGTACAGTTCCGCTAACTCAGCATTTCTGCAAAATTTTGTGTAGGAAAATAAGAGATGTTTAATCATTTCAGTCGAAACTGCATCAACACCTACCGAACTCGTTTTGTTGTGTAGAAACAGTATTGTGTTTTTTAGCTCTTCTAAGGTGATTGGAGAATTAAACCAGAGATCATTCTGAGGTATTGGATCATTGTAGATTGAGTTGTTATCTTCCATTTCTCTGTGATGTTTGCAGTCTGGAGATAAACCTTCAACTTTACTGTTTTTAGCAAATAAGTCCACAAAGGTTTCTGCTTTGTCCATGTCTGAAGGTCATGTATTACATGTTTCTATCATTATCAGACACCTAGATAAGTTGGTTCCATTCTTCATTTGATTCATTTTCGTCCTAACTTTATGGAAATCTTTGAAATCTGAAATTTCTTTTGTGCAGAATGATACCCAATAATCTTTCTTTGCTTCAGCGATGATTAATTTTTTGTTACATTGGATGTTAGCTTTTTTCATTTCCACATGATCTTCAGGTTTCCGGCTTTTGATGTAGATTTTGAATTTCTCCCTTTTATATTGAACTGCTTTCTCACATGCCTCTGTCCACCAAACATTACCCAATCGATTATTCGATCTAGAAGTTTTGAGTTTCGGAATTGATACGTCTGCAGCGGATAGAATTGACTCTTGGAATTTAGAAAACATAATGTCTACATTTTCACTTTCATAGTGTCTGTAATCCTGATTAGCAAGAGCAGTTCGAAATAAGGACCAGTCTGCACGCTTGTAATTATATTTTGGAATAATATCAGGAGAGCTGTCTTTCATCCTGATGTTTTTGTCAGTTATGGTTATGATGATAGGTAGATGATCGCTTCCCAAAGTGTCTCTGTGAGTTTCCCAGGTACAGGATGGTGCTAATTCTGGTGATATCAGAGACAAATCGATGGCTGTCGCCCTGTGTTTGGAGACATCAGGGATCCTAGTGACACTACCATCATTTAGAAGGTAAAGCGAACTATCAACGATATTTTCTACCAAACGATTGCTCGTAACAGTAGAACAGTTCTTTTCCCAAAATGGGGAGTGGGAATTAAAGTCTCCACCTATTAGCCATTTACCACGCTGCTGATCTTGGATCGTGCGCAGCCATTCTGTGTTGCGGTCATTTGGACCTGTTGGCAGGTACACTGATAAAACGTTGATGTTTAAAGAATTGCTTAATTGGACAGTGGCAGCACAAGCGTGCAAATCGTCGCTTGATTTCAAAACCGGGGAAGTAAGCAAGCAGTATTGTAACTCTTTGAGTATGTATATCGCGGTGGATACCTTCTTCCCGTGATTCCACATTCATAGACTGGAGGATAGTAATAATTGGGGAAATTGGGAAGCTTGGTTGCAACAACATTCATCGACTGCAGAATTAAAACTTCACATCTATTTGATGTCAGGAAATGCTCCAAGTATGCCGAATTGGTGGAAAGGGGTCTACAATTCCATTGCAAAAACTTGACTTGGGATTGTTGTCGCATTACTGATACTGGTTTATCTCCAACTTTCTATTGACTGTTATTTATGGTCGGTAATAATGAATACTTTGATTTTCTGTGTACAGGAGAGATGGGCAGAAAGAAAATTACGCAATTACTTAGACTACGAAGTAAAGATAACAAAATTGTAGCAAAACGATGAAAAGAAAATTACACAGTCAACGTAGAAATAACTTATTGAAGAGATATTAGATTACAATGGATAACAAATAACCAATAAACAAAATAATAGCATACACGTCTTCAAATGAACAGAGTGTAGGCCTATAGGCTAGTCTGACTGAGTCTTGATAGTCGGACTAAAACCTGGTTATTGTATACTTTCAGCAGAAGAAATGTCAGAGATGACGAGGAAAAAGTCCTGTGACATGAACGTCAAGAATTGTATATGTAATACTGTTATATCAAAACATTATATGGCCACCATGGTACGTAGTTGTCGAAAAGGTGGTACCGTTCTCTGGAGAATCTGGAAGGGTGTAGCTGTGCTGATCTTGATCTTGCTGTTCTCCTTGGAGTCTCCCAAAACAGGTCTCGAATGTGTCCAAGATTTCCTGCAATGATGCTGCTTCCTCTGGTGGTGGGGTGAATGTCATCTTTTAGAAATTGTTGAGTGGTACGAAGGTTCTCATGTGATACAAAAGAAATATTTTTCATATCAACAAGTTCAGCAGATAGTAAAGCGTTGAACAGATTTCGTTGAACCTCAATTCGTGCCTGCCATACAGGGGCAACCTTACTAACGACTAATTTTGAATTAGGATGTTCTTGTGCTATTTGTTTTATGCCTGAAGCGAGATGTTTAGTTGTTGTAGCGAGATCTTTGCTATTCAAATCATGCACACCACAGTGAAAAACAATACAGTCTGCAGTATCGTCACATTTGGAAACTGCCATGTCTAATGAGCTTTGAATGTCATGAGGGGCGGTCACAGGGCACGAGTCTCCTTTGAAGCCGTAAGATTGTCCCAGTCTTCTCGAGTTGACACCCCTCAACACAGAGTCGTGGACAGTGATAACATACGGAAGATCATGGTGCTTTTTATGTTGTTTTGGAATAGACCTATTTTCAGAGTGTGATGCTGTATGGTTCGGATGTAAAATGACGTCTTTAGCTTGTGTGACGTCATGACGTTGTTCTTTCTTGTTTTTTATTTTATTTTAAGGCATTTTTACTGCTTGCTGATTTGTTTTGCTGCTGGGTTTTGGTGCTTGATGTTTCGAGCCTGTTTCTCGTCCTGCTTGCTTGTGTGGTTTTGTTTCAGTACGTCTGCATATGTGGGATGTGTATCATGTAGATCCGTCTGTGTGTGACAGTTACGGGTTGGCATGGTGGTGTGTGTGTGTGTGTGTGTGTGTGTGTGTGTGTGTGTGTGTGTGTTAGTGTGCTGTGTGTGTAGTGTGTTGTATATGTATGTGTGTGTGCGTGCGTGTGTGTGTGTGTGTGTGTGTGTGTGTGTGTGTGTGTGTGGTGGTCTTTGATTTAATGTATTCACTAAAGTGATTGTGTGTGTGGTGTGTGTGTGTGTGTGTATGTGTTGTGTGTGTGTGTGTGTGTGTGTGTGTGTGTGTGTGTGTGTGTGTGTGTGTTTTCGCGCGTAAAAGCACATGATCGCAGTAGGGAAAAACACAGACAGACAGACTTAGCAGAAGAATTTTCTTAAAGTCACATGTGGAATATTGAGCAAACCCCAGCACTCTTTACATGTAACGCCTTATTTTTCTCACATCTTAAGGTCACACAAAGCCCTGGAACATCTCCCCTTCAAGCCATCCCACTAAATCACCATTTATCCTCGCTATGTCTGCACTGCAAGTCAACATGGCCCATTGCCAGGAAGATCCAGTGACACTTTAACCTTGCATTAAACCTGGACAGTCGTAAACAATGTGGACAGTCGTAAACAATGTGGACAATCGTAAACAATGTGGGTGGTTACCAGTGTGGGTATGTGCGACGTAGGCATATTTTTTTCGTCGTCATTAGTTCCTTTTCGTTCTGTCTTTACCGGTTGTTGCAGCAGTGTAGTTGTTGCGGTGATAAATGGCTCGATTATAAATACTAAATTTTTCTTTTTGTTTAATAAATCTGTGTCACCAGACGGCAAATGCACATCAGAAATAGCCAGCAAAATCGGCCAAGCCAAAACAGCATTCAAGAAGAGCATTCTTACAAACAAATGCCTATCAATTAACATTAGGAAGAGAGTTCTTGAATGTTATATAGAACCGATGATGTTATACGGTTGTGAGGCATGGACAGTCAACAAGCAAAGCTAGAACAATTTTGAGGCAGCCAAGATGTGGTTTCTAAGAAGAATGTTGAGAGTTCCATGGACAGCAAAAAAAAACAAACGAGAAAGCCTTGATTGAGGCAGACGCAAGAAGACCATTGATAAGGAAGATTAGGAAAAGACAGGCCACACCTATAGGCCATTTAATGAAGAAAGGGAAATTAGAGCTCCTGGTCACAACATTAAAGCTAGAGGGAAAGAGAGCACCAGGTAGACCCAGGGAGAAAACAACAAGGGAGAGATACCTATGGAGGGCCATGATCGCCAACGCCATGCGGCAGGGCACCTGGTGATGGTGGTGATCTGTGTTGAAGAAAAAAAACAGTTTGATTATATGGATTTGTGTTTATTTTGTATATTTTTCTTTTTGTCACAGTGGAATTAACTCATGAAATTCAGGCTGTCTCCCCATTTTCTCCTTCTTCTTCTTCTCCTTCTTCTTCTTCTTCTTCTACTTCTACTTCTTCTTCTTCTTCTTCTTCTTCTTCTTCTTTCTTCTTCTTCTTCTTCTTCTTCTTTTCTTCTTCTCTTCTCTTCTTGTTCTTACTCTTCTTCTTTACTACTTCTTCTTCTTCTACTTCTACTTCTACTTCTTCTTCTTCTTCTTCTTTCTTCTTCTTCTTCTTCTTCTTG
>JAPXFY010000015.1:42430365-42502865 GCA_030674185.1 Monoplex corrugatus | reverse complement strand
TGTGTATGTATGCACACACACATATATATATATACGTATATATATATATTATATATATAATAATAATAATAAATAGATACATAGATAGATAGATAGATATTAAAGCACTGGCCTAATATTGAACCATTTCATATTGGCCAAGACTGTACAAAATGTGCTGAAAATCCTTTGAACAGAGCTTGGGGTTTTTTGTTCTTGTTTTTTTTTGTGTGTGTGTTTTCTTTTGTTTTTTTACGTGGTTTTTGTTTGTTTGCTTGTTTGTTTGTTTTTTGTTCGAAAAGTAGAATGAAGTTGGCAAGTGTTGGTTCTATTATGGCTTACACAAAGTTTAAAGGTCAGGGAAACAACCAGTTTAGAGGAACGTGATTCGTCACCCCAACACTACTTTGGTCAATTGCCACTGCCTGGTCACAGGATGGAATACGTTTACCTTAGCAACGATTAATACCGATCCCTTGAAAGTCTAACAGTTTGAGAGTGAAGTCCCAGCAAGGATTGAATTGCTTTTTTGTTACCTCGGTAAATTTGATAGTGCTTCCGCGAGTGTTTGGCAATTTGAGAGTATTCCCGGCAGAGCTATATGAAGACAGTAACTACGCCCAGTGCCTGGGGGAGAAGAACGTGGTTATTTATTCGATAGAGTTTCAATTGCTTCCTTGGCCTTTCTGCCCTTCGCCTTTTTGCTTTGTCTGTGATGGAGGATAGGTTGTCAGTTTAATGGATCACTTCTCAATGGACGGTAGGGATGATGGAGTCAGGATGAAGGACTGTGTGAATTGAACACTCCTGACCTTTCCTCTTGTCTCTTGTCTCTAGCAGTGTGTTTCTGCTGCATCTCTCACGCCCCCCCCCCTCTCTCTCTATCCCGTCCTTACCCCTTCTCTCTCTCTCTCTCTCTCTCTCTCTCTCTCTCTCTCACACACACACACACACACCATCGTCATCACAAACCACTTATTAAATCCAAAACAAATGTGACTGCCTGCGTTCAAGCAAACATGAACTAGAGAAACATGAAAATAGAATCAGAACGCGTATTTAACCCTCTGACTCACGCATCCTATCTGAAAACTGAAAAAAAATTAACCCTATGAATCCCTCACCCTAGCCATCAGCTTCTTGCAGGAAGCTGGTGGATAGGGTGAGGGAAACACAGGGTTAAGTTTTTGCTTTGCTGGCATGGTTGGCAATGCAGAAAGCTGGTGGACATTGTGCGGGAGTAAAAGGGTTAATGCAATCAGACAAGACAAAACCATTTATAATTAGTTTAAGGTAAAATTTGTCTGCATGCATACATATCCACAAACACACACATTCTCTCTCTCCTCTTTCTCTCTCTCTCTCTCTCTCTTTCTTTCTCTCTCTCCTCTTTCTCTCTCTCTCTCTCTTTCTTTCTCCCTCTCTCTCTTTCTCTCTTTTTTTTCTCTCTCTCTCAATCACAAACACACACTGTCGATCACACACACACACTCACTGACTCTATATAAACATGAACGTATTTCAGCAAAGATTTCAGTTAGGGGGAAGGTGACGGGGTCTTCAAATCTAAAGTTTTACCGGATTCTGCCATACTTGGAATAAAATCAAAGTGTACTGTAAAGAACTGCCTTTTGTTTCTTCCTCAATAAATCCACCACAGTTTTCTTGAGCGTTTGACGATCTGGGAGGAATTCCAGCAGAGGTCTATGAACACAGTAACTGTAGCCAGCGCCTAAGGGGGGGGGGGGAGAGAGAGAAGAACGTGTTTGTCCACTCGATAGTGTTTCAATTGCTTCCTTGACATTTCACCTTTACGTTTTGCCCCTTTTGTCTGTTCTGGTGGATAAATTGTCGATTTTATGGATCGCTTCTCAATGGATGACAAGAATGATGGGGGTGGGGGTGGGGATCTGGATGAAGGACTGTGTGAACACATTATAAACATTCTACAAGCACAAAATATACGACATAGTCGTTCTTGGATTATGCATACTTCAAGAATTTTGGACTAAATACCATGTAGGACCCACAGTCCAACTTCAATAATACAATAGGAACATATAAATACAATACATTTGACAGACACACGTCACAAGGGTTTAACTATATGATAAGGCAAACTCTGTTCTCTTAAAAAGCTTTATAGACGTATGTTGCCAGATTTCAAATGAGAAAGGAAGGAAGAGAGAGAGAGAGGGGAGAGAGAGACTGAGTAAGAATGGGAGGGGAGACAGAGACAGATGGACAGAAGAGAGAGAGAGAAAGAGAGAGAGAAGGGGGGGGGGGAGGGGTCTTTTAAGAAATGGTCAAATAGTCCACACATACTGAGAAATTCAGCACATCCACTGAAGACCATGTCTCTTGCTTGACTTCACTTCCTTTCACACATCTCAGGATTTACCTCTTCCCTCAGATCTTTCAGTCAAACTCCATTCTAAAGTCTGTAACTCTTGTCTTTCTTCTCAACTGAACTCTATGGCTTATTTGACTAGAGCATCTGCTGCCTGCCTTATCTCTCTTGTCAGACGATTGCCACTTGGCCGTCAATGCGCCTGTGCCATGGTTAAGTCTATTTCCGGTTTCTGTGGCCTCTTGATCCTTTAATCAGCAAAGCGTACGTCGAACTGGAAACAGGGGAGACAAAAGCATGGCAAATGTGGGCAACACTGGCAGAGTGCTGTGGCTGGGATGGAAACAGAGTAAGTACTTCTTGGGAGAACAAAGGGTTTGCGGGATCTTAGTCAGACTTGATTTGAGTTTGTGAATTCCCATTGGGAGCTCATTTGGGGCTGAGGTTCTCTGACTATTTAGAGAATTGGGGTAGTCAATGGTTTATCTTTTCTGCTATATACGTATGGAAACACCCTGATTTTAGACGTATTTTCACGTTTGACGTAGAGACTTTTTATGGATATCACAATGTCTTGACAATTTGCAAATTGTTTTTTGATATCTACCATTTAATATCCTTTAAACATTGACGAATTTGTTTTCAAGTAAATTATGCATATTTCCTGGTGCAAAAAAAAAATGTCACAGAACCTGTACTTTAAAAAATGTCATAATCTTAACTACAAATGATATTCCTAGCCCAGAAACAGCACTGAAAAAAATAAAAGGAAAACAAATGCAGTGTTTGATTGTTTTATCCAGCAAATGACAGAGCTGCTAAACTCTCAAAAGAAAATATTTTAAAGCACAGCTACATTGCAGATCGGATTTTCGAAAAATGATGTTATTGTTATCAATGCCGTGGATTTTGTTTGTTTGTTTCTCTGTATGTTTGTGCGTTTATTTGTTTGTTTGTACGTTTGTTTGTTGACTGGTTTGTTCGTTTCTGCTTTAGTCACAACGTTAATTTTTGTGTGTGAAATATTCGCCATTTCGCCTCGGGAAAGCGCGAACGACGACACAGATTACTCTTTCTTTCTAAACGTGTGTATATTAATTTATCTATGACAATGGATTTTCCTTCACAATATTCCCAGGGACCAATTTTGTTGTTGCCATGGGCTATTGAACGAGCACTAAGTGCATGCTGCACATGGTACCTTGGTTTATCATCTTACGTGAAAGACCATCACTCAAGGTTTAGCGGAGGTTGGGGAGGAGAGAGAAAAAAACCTGTATAACTGGGAAACGAACCTGGAATTCTGACATCCTATGTGGGTGTTTTATCCACTTGCTCTACACTCACTGGGAACAGTTGACTCGTTTCTTTGAGCAATGAAACGTTTACTCTTGTTTTGTGTCTTATGTTGAAACATAATACCAAACAGTGTTACATGGTATCTTTTAATTAAATAACTTTGTGGAAAAGTTATTGCTAAAATTTTGATTCAGTCGTCCACTGCTTTTTTTTCTCAAACTGGCGGGTCAGAGGCGTACCGTCTTCCAAAGCCCATATCTCAAAAAGTAAGCATAATGGTGTTAAAACGATTTCCACCATTAGAATACACAGTATCAATACTGACCAATTCACCGGGAAAAGAGAGAGGGGGTTGTGTTTCTTTGTAATCTGGTGCATGTCTTTGATCTGTGCCAACTGCAAGTGGACGGAAATTTAAAAGCAATTTTTTATTACATAGAACTAGATGGGAGTGGGCAGGATTCGTTTTTCAGATTCGAATTTGTATGCTTGAAATGTGGGTTTCCCTGGGAAAAACATGTCACTGCAGTCTGGTACCACTTGCCGTTTTCCACTATGCGTGCATTGTTTACCATGAAAGTGGATATTTCTGCTGAATTGTGTCAGGGACAATTTGGTTGTCATGGGATCTTTCACGCGCGCTAAATGCACAGTGGATCTCAGGGTATCATTTCACCCGAAAGACTATCACCCAGACTCAAGATCTCGAAGAGAGGGGATGGGGAGTGGAATCCCTGTCCAACTTAGTATCACTGTCATTTCCTAGATAGTTTTCTAAACAGACTGGTTTTTTTTTTTCAATCAACACATTTGCAAAATGAATAGTAAGTTGAAGTCTTTGTACGAGAAAATCGATATTTTGGCCTGCTTGCAGACATATGGTGTCACTTTTTTAATTCTCTTTCCCCCTTACCCTCTGCATTCCTTTCTTATTGTGTGCACATCCACTTTACCTCATGTTCCCAACAGTAATAGCTACAGGAATTAGGAATTATACTGATAGGGTCGCTTGTGGAGGTTTGATGCACAGCAGCTCTAAATACTTGTTTCCTACAACAGCCACAAGAGAAAGACAGAGAGAAAGAGAGAGAGAGAGAGAGAGCAAAAAAAAAGAGAGAGAGAGAGCGAAAGAGAGAGACAGAGTGAGAGAGACACAGAAAGAAAGCAAGAGAGAGAGAGAGAGAGAAGGAAAGAGGCAAAGAGAGAGAGGGAACGAGAGAGAGAGAGAAAGAGGAAGAGAGAGAAAGAGAGAGTGAAAGAGAGAGAGAGAGAAAGAGGGAGAGAGAGAGAAAGAGAGAGTGAAAAAGAGAGAGAGAGTGTGTGTGTGTGTGTGTGTGTAAAAACAGCAAGCGCACAAGAAAGAAGAGGGACAGACAGCGCGACAGACAGACAGAAACAAACTGAGAGTGATGAGAGAGGAGGAAAAGGGTCAGGAGTGTTCACTTCACACAGTCCTTCAAGCCACCATCCTTCCCACCGTCCATTGAGAAATCGACAGCCTATCCACTAGCACGGACAAAGAAAAAAAGCGTAGAGGAGAAAGGCCAAGGAAGCAATCGAAACACTACCGAGTGAATAAACAGACTCTTCGCCCCCAAGGCATTCGGCACAGTTACTATGTTTACAAGGGTCTGCTGGGATTCCCCCTCAAACTGTCAACTTTCTAGAAAGCTGTATCTGTGCTTACTCGTCTTTAAAAAAATGGAAAAAACAACAACAACAACAAAATTCAGGGCAAAATTCTGTAGGAAAAAACTGACCATAGTAAACATTTTGTTTTTTGTTGATTTCCTTTTTGTTGAAGTATAATCCAAAATTTTTCTTTTTTGAGAGACAAACAAATATACTTACTGTTATTCTCCTAATTTGCGGGAAGTTTACTCTTCGATTTCTTTACAAAAGTTCAGCAGAAAGTCGATTTTAAATGGCTATATTTGAAATACACTCCACAATACCAATCAAGATAAGTGCGTCACGGTGTGTTATGTTAAGCATAAGTCATTGATTTTGTCTGTATGTATAATTTTGGGGTACATGGGAGTATATGTAAATATGTACATGATATGTTTGTATGTCTCAGTCTGGGTAATATACATACGTGTACGTGTATGCCAGTCTGGGTAATATTCATATGTGTACGTGTATGCCAGTCTGGGTAATATTCATATGTGTAGTGTATGCCAGTCTGGGTAATATTCATATGTTGTGTATGCAGTCTGGGTATATCATGTGTTGTGTATGTCGGAGTGCAGGTATGTGTGTGTGTGTGTGTGTGTGTGTGTGTGTGTGTGTGTGTGTGTGTGTGTGTGTGTGCGAGTGTGTGTGGTGTGTGTGTGTGTGTGTGTGTGTGTGTGTGTGTGTGTGTGTGTGTGTGTACTTCTGTCTTTATCTTCTGTCCCTTCTGTCATTTACAGCAGTGTTATTACTGAAGTGACGGCTGTAACTATATTCTTCTGTCCATCCAATTCGCTAAAGCACAAAATGTACAGAGGTATGCAACTCAAGTAATGGCATGCAAGAAAAGTAATGTGATATTTCATTGTCACCCAAATTTGCATAAGGAATTCGTTAGCGATGAAAAATTTACATAAAACACACACTGTATGTTCAGCAGCGCTGTACTAGCATGTTTCACCCTAGACTGTAACCGTTGACGCAGTTTGATGTAATATACAGTGTCGTCCATATTAAACCCTGGAAAAAAAGATTTATTCGCCATCTTATCGGACAATCACAATCAAAGTTTCAGGCAGGGTTAAGGTATCACTAGACCTTGTAAAGAATGGGCAGTATTTTTCCTTATCCTTGATAAAAACCTGGCAACAAACTGACACCGCTTCTTGTGGTCATGGACAGCTTTCCACTCTGTTTATGGCCGTCCAGGTTTAATGTCAGCATAATTTGTAGCTAGATCTTGCTGAGAATGGATTATATTCACTTGCAGGACATGCACCACGTGTAAGCCATGATGCAGTGGATGAACTGATGAAAACATTCAGCTGACCTTTGTGCGATGTCAGGATGGTGATGTTGTCGGGCATACAATGTTGGTAAGAGAGTGTCCAGTTTGCACACTGTTTTATAATTTTTGTGTTACAGCGGGGAGGGTTGTTAGCGACAATGTTTTATGAGTAATCGTAAATTTCCCTCTTTATTCATGTCTATCTATCTATCTATTTCTATCTATCTATCTATCTATCTATCTATCTATCTATCTATCTATCTATCTATCTATCTATATCTCTCTCTCTCTCTATTTATCTATCTATCTATCTCTTTCTATCTATCTATCTATCTGTCTATCTATCTATCTAACTATCTATCTATCTATCTATCTATCTAACTAGCTATCTATCTATAGATATGTATGTATGTATGTATGTATTTATGTATGTATGTATTGGCCTGCTGTGAATTGTTCGTTTGTTCTGTTGTGTTTGTTTAGAAATTTTGGTTTGATTTTGTTTCATAAAATGCACCCAAAAAAAAAAAAATTTATTTGTACAAATCAACAGGGAATTTTTACTCTTGTTTGTTTTAAATGGACAGAGAAATTTAGCAACTGATCCAATTTTCGAAATGTTAAAGAATCTCTCCCCTAAATGAGTTTTAAATCAAATGTCATAAAAATCTGTTCTAAATTCACATCAAGGCGGACAAAGACCCCACAAACCCAATATTCTCCGTTTCTATCCCAGCCACAACACACCACCGGTGTTGTCCTGGTTTGCCATGTTGTTGTCTTCCCTGTATCAGCTTTGATGGGTGGCTTTGCTAATTAAAAGGTCAAGAGGCCACAGGAACTGGAAATAGAGTTCACACACCACAGGGTCAGTGACAGTAAAAAAAAAAGTTGCTATTGTCTGAATAGGAAAAGAAGACAAGCAGCAGATGTTTAATGCATATGAATCATGGTGTTAAAGTCGAGAGTACTGACAAGAGTTATTGGAATTGAAACACATGTAGAGTTTGATTGAAGGATTTCAGAGCAGAGGTGAACATGAGATATGTAAAATCAACTGAAGCCATGGAAAGAAGGACTGTATACCTATTTCTTCAAAAAAAGTTATCTGAGGCTGTGTGAAGCTAAGTAGGTGTCTGCACGCCTGTGCATGTGTGCAGATTTGCTTGTTTGTTGGTTCCCAATGCATGCTCACACACACACACACAAAATGCGTATATTATGCACATGCTATATATCAATACAGCGATAAACCCTTCACGCGACATATGTTATTTCATGTTCCATACTATCCACGTCAGTGACAGTACTTGGAAAAAAAGCACAAAAAATGACCATTGGAAAATAGTTTGTCTGGCACAGAGAAAGAGAATAAGTGAAACGAGGGAGAGGGGTCACAGTATAGTTGTACATAGTGAGCAAACGAACAGAAATCGACGAAGCAGAAAATGAACAGGTGACAGAGAACCCAAACAAAATGTAAGATCTTTTTTTTAATGGGAGAGGGGGTCAGATGACACCATGGAGGAGACAAAATAATACAGAGAGAGATATGGAGGAAACAAAGTAACAGAGAGAGACAAAGACGAGACAAAGTAACACACAGAGAGACATGAAAGAGAAAAGTAACAGAGAGAGAGAGAGAGAGACATGGAGGAGACAAAGTAACACAGAGAGACATGGAGGAGACAAAGTAACACAGAGAGACATGGAGGAGACAAAGTAACACAGAGAGAGACATGGAGGAGACAAAGTAACACAGAGAGACATGGAGGAGACAAAGTAACCAGAGAGAGACATGGAGGAAACAAAGTAACACAGAGAGACATGGAGGAAGACAAAGTAACACAGAGAGAGACATGGAGGAGACAAAGTAACGACAGAGAGAGACATGGAGGAAACAAAGTAACACAGAGAGACATGGAGGAAGACAAAGTAACACACAAGAGAGACATGGAGGAAACAAAGTAACACAGAGACATGGAGGAGACAAAGTAACACAGAGAGAGACATGAAGGAGACAAATTAACACAGAGAGAGACATGAGGAACAAAGTAAACACGAGAGAGACATGAGGAGACAAAGTAAAACACACAGAGAGACATGGAAGGAACAAATAACACAGAGAGAGACATGGAGGAAACAAAGTAACACAGAGAGAGACATGAGGAGACAAAGTAACACAGAGAGAGACATGGAGGAAACAAAGTAACACAGAGAGAGACATGGAGGAGTCAAAGTAACACAGAGAGACATGAGGAGACAAAGTAACACAGAGAGAGACATGGAGGAGACAAAGTAACACACAGAGAGACATGGAGGAGACAAAGTAACACAGAGAGAGACATGAAGGAGACAAAGTAACACAGAGAGAGACATGGAGGAGACAAAGTAACACAGAGAGACATGGAGGAACAAAGTAACACAGAGAGACATGGAGAAGACAAAGTAACACAGAGAGAGACATGAAGGAGACAAAGTAACACAGAGAGAGACATGAGGAGACAAAGTAACACAGAGAGCAGAAGAACCATGGAGGAGAACAAAGTAACACAGAGAGAGACATGGAGGAGACAAAGTAACACAGAGAGAGACATGGAGGAACAAAGTAACAAAGAACATGAGAGACATGGAGGAAACAAAGTAACACAGAGAGAGACATGAAGGAACAAAGTAACACAGAGAGAGACATGGAGGAACAAAGTAACACAAGAGAGACATGGAGGATCAAAGTAACACAGAGAGACATGGAGGAACAAAGTAACACAAGAGAGACATGGAGGAGACAAAGTAACACAGAGAGACATGGAGGAGACAAAGTAACCAGAGAGAGACATGGAGGAGACAAAGTAACACAGAGAGACATGGAGGAGACAAAGTAACGCGAGAGAGACATGAGGAGACAAAGTAACACAGAGAGACATGGAGGAGACAAAGTAACAGCAGAGAGAGACATGGAGGAGACAAAGTAACACAGAGACGAGGACAAGTGGAGAGAGACAAGTAAAACACAGAGAGAGAGACATGGAGGAGACAAAGTAACAGCAGGAGAGACATGGAGGAGACAAAGTAACAGAGAGGGGACATGGAGGAGACAAAGTAACACAGAGAGAGACATGGAGGAGACAAAGTAACAGAGAGAGACATGGAGGAATGAAACAAAGTAACACAGAGAGACATGGAGGAGACAAAGTAACAGCAGAGAGAGACATGGAGGAGACAAAGTAACACAGAGAGAGACATGGAGGAGACAAAGTAACAGCAGAGAGGAGGAACATGGAGGAAGACAAAGTAACGAGAGAGAGACATGGAGGAGACAAAGTAACACAGAGAGAGACATGGAGGAGACAAAGTAACACAGAGAGAGACATGGAGGAGACAAAGTAACACAGAGAGAGACATGGAGGAGACAAAGTAAGAGAGCAGAGAGAGACATGGAGGAGACAAAGTAACACAGAGAGAGACATGGAGGAGACAAAGTAACACAGAGAAGACATGGAGGAGACAAAGTAACCCGAGAGAGACATGGAGGAGACAAAGTAACAGAGAGAGACATGGAGGAGACAAAGTAACCAGAGAGAGACATGGAGGAGACAAAGTAACGCAGAGAGAGACATGGAGGAGACAAAGTAACACAGAGAGAGACATGGAGGAGACAAAGTAACACAGAGAGAGACATGGAGGAGACAAAGTAACGCAGAGAGACATGGAGGAGACAAAGTAACGCAGAGAGAGACATGGAGGAACAAAGTAACGGAAATGGAGGAGAGAACATGGAGGAGACAAAGTAACGCAGAGAGAGACATGGAGGAGACAAAGTAACCCGAGAGAGAGACATGGAGGAGACAAAGTACAGCGAGAGAGAGACATGGAGGAGACAAAGTAACCAGAGAGAGACATGAAGGAGACAAAGTAACACACAGAGAGAGACATGAAGGAGACAAAGTAACACACACAGAGACATGGAGGAGATAAAGTAACACAGAAAGAGATGAAAGAGGGGTCAATAGTGTTCAGTCCTTTGTGCAGACCCAATCATTCCCACCATCCACCGAGAACGTATCCATGAAATCGACAACCTATCCACCAGCACAGACAAAGAAGAAAAAAGCGAAGACAGGAAAGAATATAGGAAGCAAATGAAAGACCATCAAAGTAATACACCACGCTGTTCTCCTACAAGTACTGGAGAAAGTTTTCGCTTGACTCCATTGTGGTTCCTCTCAGATTCCAAAGAAATCTCAGAAGTATCTCATTTTTGAATGGCGATTTTTAAAAATTTCCTGAATGTTTATTTACTGACTTTTCTTTTTTCAGAAATCAAATAATATTTAAGTTAAGATGTTGGAAAGAAACGGGCGTAGGAAAATGTTTCTTTTCGGGATCTCTTTTCATTACTTCATCTGTTTAAAAGGTTTTAACGGTTCTTTGTTTTAATTGTGCTTTAGAACTGCATAATTTTACCAAACGAAAACAATTGTTTTGCTTCCATCTGTCTTATGTTATTTTCTCGATTGTTGACTTACACTCTTGACAAAGGGAAAACATATTCTGAAAGATTGTACATGTATTGAAAGTTGATACCGAAATGACGAATCATGATAGTTATGATTTGGCATGCTATACCTAGTGATATAATTATGGATTCTTTATTTTGTTTACGTGTATAATTGTTATGTATTAGTGTGTGCGAGCCATGTGTGCCTCTGTGTGTGTGATGTGTGTGTGTGTGTGTGTGTGTGTGTGTGTGTGTGTGTGTGTGTGTGTGTGTGTGTGTGTGTGTGTGTGTGCATGTATTTATGCATGTGTGTGTCAGAGAGAAAGAGATACTTACTTACTCAAAATTCATAGGATTGTAATGATATTGGTCAAGAGACCCTCAACGCTGGCCAACAGACCCTATCACAATGTCTTGTAGGGATTTTAATGGGACTGTTAAACTAAAGGAAAAAAAAATTCATTATATAGTAAATGGTAATGCATCAAAAAGGTAAAAACTATCTTGTTCACACACACGCACGCACGCACGTACGCACACACACACACACACACACGCACGCACGCACACATACAAGCGCGTGCGTGCACACACACACACACCACACACACAAAATACATACATTCCACAATTATAGCAAGAGAGGTACAGAAAGAATGACAGACAGACAGACAGACAGACAAACAGAAATACAGACAGACAGACAGAGAGAAAGACAGAGAGACAGACAGATGGAAAGAGTGCGCTAAGACAACTGAAACCTACCTCAGGTCTGATAAATTGTGTGTACGGCAGTCTTTATTGCCATGATCACGCGTTACATAGATTCTCTTAAAAAGATGAGTTTTGTCCATTCTGTTTCTTACGGCAGTATTAATGTTGCAATGTCGGCTGTAGCGGTATGATTCTGTCCATCCCTTGTGCAATAGAACAAAACACCCTGACAGCACGGGCATTCCATGTTATTTTATTGTCAGCAAATTTGCATGAGAGTTCTGCCAATGGTGAAGAATATTAACACGAAAAACACATTCTGTATTCATCAGACATTACAGCAAGTCGTTACAGCGATGATGTACTTCTAATAGAAGTGCTAAAAACTGGGAAAAGATCTATGCCTCATCTCATCGACTGTCAACAAATTTCTTCCTTGTTTATGGATGGCCAGGTCTCACACATGGTTATGGTGTCGCTAGACCTTGTCAGCAAAGGGTAATATTTTCTTGTCCGTAGTAAAAAGTCGGGAAACAATTCTGCACCCATTACATCTGGCTTTGGACAATTCTTTCCTTGTCTATGATCGTTCTGGTCTTGTCCAGGTTTTGCTAGACCTGACCAAGAATGGGTGATATTCACTTGCAGGGCATGCGCGGTGGAGAGGCCATGATGTAGGGGGATGGCTTGAGGGAAGGATCCTGTTGAATGTTTTGTGACTTCAAGATTGTTATGATGTGGAATGAAACTGTGGATTACAGAGTGTTGGGTTTACAAAATGTTTTGCACTTCATGTCAGCAGGACTGATAAAATAACACTTTAGATGATCATTGCTTGTCCCACTTCATCGCTCTTGCTTTTTTACACCTTCTTATCTCCCCCACCCTCTCTCTCTTGTTTACGATTTGTCTCTTTCTTTCTATGTAAAAAAAATTGATAAGGAGCCTAAAACTACAATAGGGATTCACATACAAATAATCAACCAACATTATTATTACTTTCATTGTGATAGATATGATCTTATTTGTTTCCATGTGGTTGGGGTTGAAGTTTACCTTTCATGTATGGGAATACATGAGCAGAAGTAGAATAAGATTAATGAAAGCTTTCTTGTAAAAACAATAAAAACAAAGAAACAAACAAAAAACTGGGCTGTTAATTCCAGTGCATGGTTGCATTCATCTCATTCAAAATGTTCCTGTCTTTGTTATTGACATCAGCGAGAGAGAAGAGCTTCATGTATGTCAGACTGAGATTTATTCCCTAAGGTTTGCATATAATACACAGTCAGTTAAAAGAGACCATTACGTTGTCTGAATTCCTCAGCTTTTGTAGAAATGTTGTATTCCCAGAGGAGGAACTCAGTCTGTTGTAAGATGCTACTAAAGGACAAGGTCAGTGCAGTCTTGAGTGTGCAGTACTACAATATATGATCAGTTCCATTAAGATATAGGCAGCATGAACTGACAGAAAGTTTCTGGTAACAGATTACCAAAGAAGAAGAAAATTGAAGTCACCCAGTCTTTGAATCGTGTATGAGAGGAACTCCATAGTCTATCGATACTAAGATTGAAAATATACCAAATGTATTACATATCTACAGAAGATTTCACATATGTCAGCAAACGCTTTGTAAATAGTAGGAGGCAGCTAAATATCATCCCGATATTACACATTTTCATGATATGGTAACTCGCTCTGAAAAGTGTACAAATCGGCTGAAATCTTTCCTTCTAAATGATCAGAATCTACAAAAAAAGATCGTTCAAAAGTCCAGGTTTATAAATGGACAAGTAAACTCTGCCTTAAATGAAAGTTTCAAAGTTCAAGGAATCTATCACAAATCCTATGTGTTTGACAAAATCACACAAACCCAATGTTCCTCAAGGGTAAATTACGCTCAGTTTCTATCTCAGCCGCAGAACACCCGCAGTGTTGCCCGGATTTGCCATGTTGTCTTCCCTGTTTCCGCTTTGACGTGCGGCTTTGTTGATTAACAGATCAAGAGGCCACAGGAACCGGAAATAGACTTCACTACGGCACAGGCGCACCGACAGTCAAGTGGCAATCGTTTCACAAGGGATAGAAGGCAGGCTGAAGATGCTTAAAGTCAAATAAGCCATAGAGTTAAAGTTTAGAGAACAAACAAGAGTTACTGGACTTGCAATGGAAGTTAGACTGGAGTTGTTCAGAGAAGAGGTAAACGTGAGATCTGTGAAAGCAATTGAAGTCAAGCGAAGGAGAAAGGTGGTCTTGTAAAAAAAAAAGATTCAATTTTGGATTGCTTGCTAACGTTTATTTTTTTATAGATTTGTTGGGAATACGTTGGCTTTTTTCAGAAGTATCAGCTCGATCAGTTGAATTAAAACAAGTTGAATTACAACGATTTTAGCCTTTGATGTTTAACACAATTTCAGTGTCCTTGTTTCTGTGTGTATTTCATTTATTTTCTTACATACAGCTTTACTTTTTATGTGTTTTCAGATCTTACTCTTTTTATAATTAGGAATTGAACTGAAAGAATTTCTTTCTTTATTGGATTTGCTTTGTCGTTATTTTCTTTTTCTTATGTTTACACACACACACACACACACACACACACACAACACACACACACACACACACACACACACACACACACACACACACACACACACACACACATATATATATTTCGGCCCTTGGCCTTCCTCAGGGTAAAAATTATATATATATATATATATATATATATATATATATATATATATATATAGACATATGTTGCACCTGTTAAAGTCGTCAATATTTTAAGTGAACTTATACAGCCTGTAATTAACAAGATACTATCATCCAGTTTGCAATTGACGAGATGATAAACTACTGTATCGCAATGACTGCGAATCCTCAATTATTTAGTTTGGAGAATAATCCGTGTTTTGAATAATTTAAGTAATTAGAAAATATTACATTTCAATGATAATCGAAATATTCGTAAGAAAACTCAACCAAACACGAGCGCATATACAAAACCATAGAAAAATATGATAAGGTTCCATTGGTTGAGCAGTGATTTAGAAATCGTTGCTATGGAATGATATGTATGGACATACGTCTCTTCAACAAATTTACTTCAGTATCTTCTCTTCTACGACAACTTTCCTGTGAATTTGTAGTTTTATCCCAATTTTTAAAACCATAAATTTTTATTCATAAAAAAGTAATGATCATTCGAATGCTGTATAAGCAAAAGCTTTTTTGATACACACACACACACACACACGCACACGCACACGCACACGCACACGCACACGCCACACACACACACACACACACGTTTTATGAGCTTGCTTGATGGACTGACTTCTCAATCTTCTCAGGAGAAAGATGATTTAAGCCATAAACTATTCACAATATCCGATTTCTTGGGCCCCTGGATTGCGTGCGTATGCGTATTCATAGATTGATCATGAATATCGCTAATTGAAATATTGGAGTGATAGGTTGATTTCCCAAGTCGTTTCCCTTGAAGGCAAATGACCTTTCTTGCCTTTCTAAAGTCCTGGTAAAAAAAAAAGTAAAACAGGTTGGGTGGCGCTGAACTGTGGCGACACGCTCTCAAAGAGGAGAACAGTCTGAGTTTCGTACGGTAAATTCACTTTGACAAAAGAAATCAATATGATATGATATGATATGATATGATGTGATATATGATATGATATATATATGAGATATGATATGAGATGATATATGATGATATGATATGATATGATATGATATGATATGATATGATATGATATGATATGATATGATATGATATTGATATGATATGAATATGAATATGATAATCGTGGGTCGGTGGGTTGGGGTGGGGGGGGACGTGTGAGAGCGTACTTGTGCGTGTGAGTATGCGCTGGCGTATGTATTCATAAAAATGGGGGAATGTACCTCAGACATTAAAATCTGACGACTGCGAACCTATTTTTGTACTTTATTTCAAAACTTTACATAGACAAGCAGAAATCGTTGTTAAGCATTTTTGATTGAAAATTCATTCACTAAAACTGACACGAAAGATATCTGTAAAAAATATCATTTTCAAGCCCTTTCCTGTCCCATTCTCTTCATAGTCTTCATTTGATCATTGATTGAGAGTGTATTTCATTTTGTCTTACTTATGCAGTCTGTTGTCCTTCGTACCCCCGTGGGGGTGCCGGTGGCTCTTTCAGTCTAAATAGTATCCCCACATTCTGGAAATTCTGTTTTCTGTCACTCTCTTTGTTTCTTTCTTCCCTTTTTGCTTTCTGTCATTTCTTCCTATCGTTTTCTGTCTTGCTGGTCCATTCACATCTATGTGTTCGATAAAGTCTTACATACTTTCTCTTAGGATTGATAATAGGGTACATGTACTCAGTGCTATTTTTAGCTCTAGGGAAATGAGATATGCCGAAGCAATTTTAGGTAATTTAGGCCCGTCCTTATATATGTTTTAGTGTCCTTAGTTATGTTTAAATCTGTATCAAGTATGTTTTTAAATCCACTGTGCGATAAATTGCAAAAGGGGGGGGGGTCAGCGCCAGGAGCATCTCCTTAGATTATGTGAGCGAATGCATTGATAGTATACTTAATTTTCTTTTCGTTTTTTCCCCTGTTGAAATATTGTGTATGTTTTGAAGAGGTTATAGCCCTGATATGGCTCTACGTAGTCGGCTGAGCTTTAAATAAAAATAACAGTAAGTGGCAGTTGTTCGTCTGTTAGACAGTCAGTCAGTTGGTCAGTCAGTTGGTTAGTCGGTCGGTTTGGTCACTCGGTCGGTCGGTCAGGTCAGGTAATTAGGCCTGGGTTCTTGGCTAATTAATACATTTGGTTGCTTAGTTTGTTAATCAGTCAGGAACACGCAAAAATGTCTGGTCGTCCAATGTACGATATCTGACCTTTTCAGACTCCACTTCTCGTCCTCTTTGGCTCACTCGGCCAGCCAGGAATTCACTGATCAACATCAGCTTTGTGTGCCTGACATCTGTGTATGGTGTGTTTTGAACAAACAGGTGCTTCTCAGTATCACGCGCGGTTGTTGTTTTTTTTCCTACAAACAGCCGGAAGCTTAGGAATTTCTTATATCTGTTCTGTTTTTGATTTTCCTCATTCCCACTTTCTAAAACAATTCAGATAATTATATCAAACAAATGTGAGATTACTCTAAAACTGAAACAATCACATAGGCCTAACCTAACAAAATACAACAGAGAGAAATAGAGAGAGAGAGAGAGAAATAGAGAGAGAGAGACAGACAGACAGACAGAGACCGAGAGAGAGACAGAGACAGAAACAGACACACAGAGACAGAAACACAGAGAGAGAGAGAGAGAGAGAGAGAGAGAGAGAGAGAGAGAGAGAGAGAGAGAGAGAGAGAGAACATAGTCAAACCGTACTAACAATGTCTATTTGTTAAACATGAAGTTTTTGTTTCGCAGCACAATATCCAGATTTTGCTATTCTCAAGGTCACTGAGACCTAGAAGAAGCATCAGAAAAGAACATTTGACAGACAGCAAGAAAAAAAAAAGAAAACATAATTTGAATTTTGTCACAAGTTTCCGAGAAAGTGCTGTTCACACATCTTAAAAAAACTGCAGACTTTGAGTACTTTTGGGGTATATGTGACATCGACCTTATCGCCATGACTTCCAAGTTTGTGCATTCATAGGCCCTAAACAGTTCACACCTTTGACCCAGACCTGGTAAAGGTCCATCCACAAGGGGCTGAGAAAATCTTGGAAACTCACTCTCTGTCTCTCTCTTTATCTTTCTCTCTCTCTCTCTATCTCCCTCTCTCTCTGTCTCTCTCTCTCACGCGCGCACACACACACACGCACACACACGTGAGCGCGCATCTCTCTCTCTCTCTCTTTTTTTCTCTCTTCTCTCTCACTCTCTCACTGACACACATACGCACACACTAACACACAATAATGTCCCTTTAAAAAAAAATTGAAATCAAAAACTCATTCAGATGGACAGTTTAGCGATAACTGCTTGGTGTTTTCCATATGAAGTCTGTGTGTTCGACCGAATGCTCTCGTAAACTTTATCTAAAATTCGATTTTGGCAAAAGGATCTCTGACTGCTTTAAAGGATCAGCCAGCCAGTCATTTTGTTTTATTTGGCTGATCTCAAAACTTTATTTGAATACGCAATGATGGTTGTCAACAGGCTTCGTGTCTCTGTGTGAAATTTATTTATGTTGTTTGGAGGAAAGGGTCGGGGCTTCTTTTTGTAGCATCAACCAAAATGTTTGAAAAAGTAGAACGCCAAAAAGAGAATCGCTTTCTTCACGGGGTTAGATGTGGACAAATCAAATAGAGAAAAAACTGATGATGTGAAATGTAGGATTCAGTTTTAATTTTGATTTTCCTTAAATGAGTAGGAATTTTAGATCAGTATTTAAAAAAAATCTTTCACTGTGACATAGATGATAGTTTGTGTGTATACCCGATAATTATGTCAAAATTGTCTTCTTAACACATGATCGTTCCTAGATCCTCCGTTCCATTCTGTCTAAGCTTTATATGAAGGACAATGTTAGTAGAATATAGTTGATATTGTATCTCATTTTTCCCTTTTATCTTAGTGAGTGAGTGATGAGTGAGTGAATGGGGGGTAAGTGAATGGATTGGTTCGTCGTATTGTTGGTTGGTTTCTGGGTTGGTTGATTGCTTCATTAGCTGGTTCGTCGGTTGGTTGATTAGTAACTTAGTTATCTAGTTAGGTAGGTAGGTCAGTAGCGGGCAAAAAATCTTGGTAAGGAGGTAGGTTGGTAGGAAGGGTGGCAGGTTGGCAGTAAAGTGACTTGTTAGACAAGAAAATATCAGACAGCCTCTGTTCCTTCTTTGTATTATGTTTTGATATGCCTTCTTTACAATCTCAACAAATCATTACACAGATACAAACTCTCTCTCTCTCTGTATGTGTCTGTCTGTCTATATATGTCTGTCTATGTGTATCTATCTATCTATCTATCTATCTATCTATATATCTTCTCCCCTTGGGGATGCCGGGGGCTCTTTCAGTATAAATTTTATCCCCACCTTCTGGAAATTCTGTGCTAGAAATTTCCTCTTTTCTGTCACTTTCTTTGTTTCTGCCGTGTTCCTTTGCTGTCTGTCATTTCTTCCTATCATTTTCTGCCTTGCTGGTCCGTTCACCTGTATGTGTTCGATAAAGTCTTACGTACTTTTTTCTTAGGATTGATAATTGGATGCATGTATTAAGTGCAGTTTTGGCTCTAGGGAGGTGAAATATACGGAAGCAATTTTAGGTGATTTATGCCTGTTTTTATATGTTTTGGTGTCCTTAGGTATGCTTATATTTGTAGTCAGGTGTGTTTTTTAAATCCCCTGTGCGATAAATTGGACGGGGTGGTCAACGCCAGGGGCATATCCTTAGATTATGTGCACGAATACTTTGATATGCGTGCTTAAATTTTCTTTTCTTATTTTTTCTGTTGATGTTTTGTATGATTTGAAGCAGTTATAGCCCTGATATGGCTCTACGCAGTCGGCTGGGCTTTAAACAACAATAAAGATAATCTATCTATCTATCTATCTATCTATCTTCTCTCTCTTTCTTTGTTTCTTTCTTTTCTTCCTCTTTCTCTTTCCCGTGGAACATTTTAATGATATCACGCCAAGTAGTCCACACTCTGATGTAGACATATGGTCTTAGTATGAAAACACTAAGGGCTCAGCTTTTCGTTTCATCCTCTCACCCTTACCACAAGAAAATCAAAGACACCCAGACAGTTGTGTGAACACTTCTGGCACTCGTTGGCTCACCCTACCAGCCACATGTTTACTCACCAACATCAGTCTTGTGTACCCCCAAAAGAAAAGACGTTCACGTTTTTGTATGGTCTGTGGTGGTGACACATATTCTTTTTAGCATTACGCCTGCTTTTTCCTTTAACAGTCAGAAACTGAGGAATTCCTGATATTTATTCTGGTTTCTTTCTTTGTTTTCTGACTCACTTGGTAAAAAAATCCCGAAAACGGGATATTAAACAAAATTAATGTCCAATTCATCTAGAAACAGAAAACGATGCGACGATAAAGAAAAAGGCAATAATTTGCGATAATTGTTTGATACCCTGATACCGTTTTACCAGGGTGCTTGCCAACTGAGTTCTTCTGCACACTTTTATCTCAAACCTGATTTTGTCTGCAGAATCTTTCACTGTTGTATTTACCCTCATCTCAAAGTTTGATTTTGCCAACAGAATGACTCGCTGTTATATTTACCGATCAGTCATCCACGTTTTATTGGCTGATGTCAACTCTAATCTGCCATATTCCCGAATACTTCGTTTTCAACATGTATTTATTTCGAATGTATCATTATTATTGTTTTAAGTCCAGACCCACTAGACAAAATTATTACCTTGTTGACATGAAAAAAAAAACCACATGGAGAAGAAAATCAAGTACACGTATCAAGACATGCGCGCACTTACTCTAAGAACATGCTCCTTGCATGGGCCATTCCACCCAAGTTATAATCAGGAGGTTTACGGAAAAAAAAGAATACACATGTATATACATAATTGAGTATACTAAAAACCGAGAAAAACTAGCGTGGATTACCTTTTTTCTTTCTTTTATTGTTGTTTAAAGCCCAGCCGACTGCGCAGAGCCATATCAGGGCTATAACCGCTTCAAAACACACAAAACTTAAACAGGAAAACAAAAAGAAAAGAAAATTAAAAACACATGTCAATGCATTCGCGCACATAATCTAAGGACATGCCCCCGGCGTAGGACCATTCCGTCCGATTTATTGCACAGGGGAGATTTAAAAAACACACCGAATACAAATGTAAGCATACATAAGGACACCAAAACATATATATAAAACAGGCATAAATTACCTAAAATTGCTTCCGCATATCTCACCTCCTTAGAGCCAAAATGTGCACTTAATACATGTACCCAATTATCAATCCGAAGAAAAAGTACGTGAGACTTTATCGAAAAATACAGGTGAATGGACCATTAAGGCAGAAAATAAATAGAAATGACAGAAAGCAAGGCAACAAGGCAGAAACAAAGAGATGACAGAAAAGAGGTAGTTTCTAGCACAGAATTTCCAGAAGGTGGGGATACTGTTAATACTGAAAGAGTCCCCGGCAACCCAACGGGGGAACCTGGATTACCTAAAATTACTTAACATTACTTCTGCACCTCACATTTCATCAGAGCAAAAACTGCAATTCATACATGTACTCAACTATGAATCCTATTAGAACGTATGGCAGATTTTACACAACACGCAGAGGTAAATAGACTAGCAATGCAGAAATACGATAGAAAGAGATGTCAGAATGCAAATGAGCGAGGTAGAATGACAGACAAGAGGACATTTCTAGCATAGAAGGTGGGGATACTATTTATATTGAAAGAGCCTCCGGTATCGTGTGGAGATTAATTTCACATAAACATAATAATAAAATGAGACTTAAGCAAGATACTGAGCACATAATCATATACACATATTTGCACACACGCATGACTCGGATATCTGTATACATCTACATACGTATTCATGCCATATTTGCATATCCATGTATTTACACACACACGCACGCACGCACAGACACACGCATGCACACAAACACATCCACTACACACACATTGGCATAAACTACCACACTCCAACATAATCACTGTAACATCATCTTACACCACACAGATTTATTCTAACAGCAATGCACATACAAACTCCCACACACACACACACCATACACACACACACACACTCACACACATACATACACACACACACACATAGACACCACACACACACACACACACACACATACACACACACACGTGCATACATACACTCACATACGTACACACACACACAACCCACACCCCACATATATAACTATAACACATGTTAATGGCCACATAATCTGGAATTTTCTGTTCCATTCCCCGCATCGTATTAATGACCAAAGAATCAGGGATATGTTTTTCCACAATGCTGTGATGGTGATGACGATGGAGATACTAATTATGACGTCATAGGCACGTTACTATTTATAGCTAAGGAACTGGTTGAGACGGGGAGGAAGGGGAGGGCGGAGGGTTAAACTCAATGACAGGAATTGATGGGGGTTCAACCCTAAGACACCCTCCCTTCCAGTCATCACTGTCGTCGCGCTTTCCACTTCTTCATGGTAGCAGGACCAATCGCTGGTTCGGTCGACACTCAGTTCTCTTCCACCACCCTCCCTGAGGACAAAACCGAATTGGAGCGCCTGAGGTGTACAGGGGAGACAATAAGCGAAGGTCACCTCCTTCTGCCACAGTGATGCCCCTTTAGAAGATGGATGATGATGTCTGGAAAGCTTGAAGTGACACTTCCGGTTTGTTTGGATGGTACTCACTCTTCTGTCTGCGATGGTAAGCAAAAAAGAAAAAGAAAAAAAAATCAATCAGTTTCATTGAATCAACGAAACCCTTGATCAATACAGGAATCGATCAACAGTCAGTGAACTGGTCAGCGAAGAACTGGTCAGACAAACTTGATGAATGGCACCAATTTACAGTAAAAAAAAAAAGGCAATGTAGTTAAAGAAAAGACAAAGAAGACAAAAGCTGTCACGTTTAAATGAAACAAAACAGTTAAGAAGAAAATTCAGATATGTTTAAGTTTATAAGGCTACTTGTGAAAGACATATTTTGGACATAGTCTAAATAAGTCTGAAGAAGAAACCTTTCTATGGTTATCCTGTCTCTGTCTCTCTGTCTGTCACACACACACACTCTCTCTCTGTGTATATATATATATATATATATATATATATATATATATATATATATATATATCAATCTATCTATCTATCTGTCTGTCTGTCTCTTTCTCTCTATCTATGCATGTGTGGCGTGTGTGTACAGTACATGCGTGCGTGTGCATGCGTGCGTGCGTGTCGTGTGTGTGTGTGTGTGTGTGTGTGTGTGTGTGTGTGTGTGTGTGTGTGTGTGTGTGTGTGTGACCTGTAACGAACCGCTAGCAAGCGTCTGGGAATTGGACAGCAAAACATCGTCTTGTTTTCTTAATTCCATAACCAGTGTGGTTGTTGGGGAAAACCGATGCAGCGCAAGCAGCATACAGGAATCCCCCCGTCCCTGCCACTGGCGAGCAGCGACAAACAGTTCAGGCATAAGGGAGAAGAATGGCAGGATGGTTTTCACGTTCACCTGCCAATAATTGAACTCTAAGTTTCAGGGTTCGCTTCCCGTAGAGGCCTCGACTTTTCTCCTCAGTTTAACCGGAAAATCGAACTGAACGTCTAGTCTTTCGGAAGGGGACGAAAAACGAGTCGGATCCGTGTGCCTTCTGGCTGCGCACGCTAAAGATGCCAAGGTAGTTGAAAATCGTAAAGAGCCGGCCTTGGTATAAAAATTGGAAAGACAGGCTGATTTCCCAGGTCCCACCTCTTGAAGACCGATTAGCCTTCTTGCCTTTCTGAAGTCTTGGTTAAAAAATGTGGATATGAATATGACTGAGGTGAGGGAAAGGGGATAGGCGCTGACTCGTGGTGCTGGCCCCGGGAAAAGTTGAGGTCTCTGCCACCTCACTCCCCTACGACCCCAGGGTTATGGAACTATCTAGGTAGGACCTCAGGACCTGGCCAGCTCATGGGTTTATGTGCAGGCTTAAGGCTTGTGCCGTGATCATTCTGGATCTTCTCCATCATATGGTACCTGTGACGTTAGTGTATATAGAATTCATTCTGAGTGCAAAAGATGTCGTCTTGAGAAACTGAAACCGAAACTGAAACTGAGGTTGGCCCAGTCTCTGATAGCTGCCATTCAGCTCTTCCTCTGTCAACCATGCAGTCAGTCTTTTCTACAGCGAGCCCTGAAGCTTAACTAACGGTCTTAGACAGTGCGTCGTGGCGAGACGACGTGACCAAACCATGCAAGTTAGCGTCATTTCACAGTTCACTGAGTTTCGGTTTCATTTTCTCAAGATGACGTCTCCGCGATCGGGATGAACTCCATATGTACCATCGTCACAGGTGCCACGAGATGGAGAAGATCCAGACTGATCACGGCATAAGCCTTAAGCCTGCACATGAACCCACGTGCTGGCCAGGTCGTGAGGTCCTACCTAGATAGTTCAATATTCTTGGGGTCGTAGGGGAGTGAGGCGGCAGAGACCTCAATTTTTCTCGGGGCCAGCACCACGAGGGCCGCACCCATCCCCTTTCCCTCGCTTCAAATTCATATTCACATTTTTTTAAACCAAGACTTCAGAAAGGCAAGAAGGCTAATTGGTCTTCAAGGGGTGGAACCTGGGTAATCAACCTGTCTCTTCAATGTTTTATACCAAGGAAGCCAGGCAATGCCCTGCACTTCACAATTTTCAACTGCCGTGGGATCTTTAGAGTGCGCAGCCAGGAGGCACACGGGTCTGACTCGTTTTTCGTCCCCTTCCGAAGGACTAGTTCGATTTTCCGGTCAAACTGAGGAGAAAAGTCAAGGCCTGTACGGGGAGCGAACCCTAAAACCTCGAGCTTAGTTATTGGCAGGCGAACGTCTGCATCACAATTCACAGAAGCAGTTGCTATGGATCTACCAGTGTGTTGGTCTTATTCCATACGCAGTCACTAGCATTATTTTTGAGGTAGGATATACAAAGCAGTTTCTTCAGACACCTGGTCTCAAAGGCGTGAATTCTCTTCCGTCAGTCAACAGGCAATGTCCACATTTCATACCGGTATCGAGAAGAGAAGCCATCGTCAATTGCAGACCGATAGCTGATTCGCTTGACACTCAGCTCCCCTTCATCCCCAGGGAACAAAACTGCCCTGGAACGCCTAAATCTATAAGGGAGATAATAAGCGAAGCTCGCCTCTTTCTACCAGAATTATGCCCCTTTACAGGAAGGATGATGATGTCTGGGGAGCTTGGAGTGACACTTTCGGTGTGATTGTTGGTACTCGCCCTACTGTCATACTAAACGAAAAAAAAAATGACCGAAGTGGATAAATCAATTATGCCCCCAGTCAATATGTCAGTCAACGATTAATCAGCCAACACCGTCCTTCAAATTGAAAAAAAAGTAAGTCCGTCAGTGTAGTCATTCAAATAAAAAAGAAACATAAAATAGAATGGATGTAAATAAGACAAACAGAAAGAAAAGTGGATGTACTGTACCCAGGTCTGATAGCAGGAACGCATTTCTCACAATGTTGAAATCTGTGTACGTACAGGAAAACACGTCTGTCTAAAGAGCAAGCACACACACACACACGACACACGTTTACCTGGGAAAACGGGGGAGAAATCTCCTCCGATTAGGCGGAGGTCTCCACAGGGAACGATCGCAGTACCTTCCGAATGGAAGTCTGATATTGACTCAGCTGACCACCACCGCCACAGTTAAGTCACTGGCTGGTTGGTAAATAACTGACTTGTAGTATACATGTGATATAGTTCATAATATATAGTTCATAATATTCATTAACTGTATGGAACTTTATCAGATTGAGTTGTTGATACATGTATGAAACGCTCTGATTGATACTTTGATTGGTTGCTCGCTTCCAGCACCCTGTCCACCAGCATCCTGCTTTGCCAACTGCGCTGACAAATCATATACTTAACCCTCTGATCTCCTCACCCTGTCCACCAGCATCCTTCATTGCCAACTGTTCTAACAAATCATATACTTAGCCATTTGATCTCCTCACCCTGTCCACCAGTTTCCTGCGGGAAGCTTGTGGATAGGGTGAGGGAATGAAAATGTTTTGGCAGTTGGTGAATACGTTGCGGGAGTTAAAGGGTTAAGCTTGATATTTGTGTCAAAATGAAGAAGTCAGGAACAGGTCACAGCAGCTCGTCGTGTTAATGTGACCACAGATTTGCAGACGGTGCCTGTGCTGGTTAGGACATGTCTGCTGGAGACTTCCCACGACAAGACCTGCGAGTCAAGCCATTAAATGAACGCCATCCGGCCAGAAAAAGGGAGGGCAGCCCAGGATAAGCTGGGGATAGAGGGTGAAGACTGACCTCCAACTGGTCAGCGTAAAGTGGAACACCAGCAGAATGGCTGAGGACCATGCATGTTGGAGCGCATTGACTGCTTCATGTCTTGCGCGACGAGGGAGCAACTAAGTCTTTGTAAGTTGCTTAAGCTTGCTTAATTCATTATGATGGAATGACTGATTAACTGATCGTGCGACGAGGGAGCAACTAAGTCTATGTAAGTTGCTTAAGCTTGCTTAATTCATTATGATGGAATGACTGATTGATTAACTGATCGATTGATAGGATGGTTGGTTGGTTGACTGATTTATTAATTGACATATATTAATTGATCGAGCGATTTTTCTTTTGACTCACTACGGTGCTCACCAGCAAAATCGCTAGCTTGGTAAAGCTGATTAACAAGACGTAATTGAAATCATGGAACTGATTGGTTGCTCATTGGTTAATTAGACAATTAATTGACTGATATTTCTTTGACTCTATAAATATTGTGATTGTACAAATTACCGTTTTGTTGTTGTTGTTGTTGTTTTACTGAGTGTTCCTAATTTTCTTGGACACGTGTATATATCTGTTTTGCCCACACTGTGCAGGTGGTATGTTGTTGCATAGTCTGCGTATTCCGTTTTCGATGGGGGTGCATGCTGGCTGTTTCATAAGCCCCCAGACACAGAGATGATTTACTGGATCTTTAACGTGCATACTTGATATCCTGCATGTGTATACGCAACGCACGAGGGAGGTTTGGGCATTAACAGATTCGCACACGTGTGGCGATTATCCGACGAAGAGCTGGAGGGAGAGGTTTTAGAAATGAATAGAAATCATTCAGAGAAGCTATCTACAGCATTGCCGTCATTACCCTGGGTTTTGTAAAAAGTAAACACATGGACTGTTTTGATGAAAATGACAAAGAGATCAAAAGTTCATTGACAAAGTCCACTGTACTCACAAGGAACACCCAAGCTACAATCACCCGGAAAGGGGGAAGGAAAAATACCAACAGACGAAGCAGCTTATCTAACAAAAACTGTTGCAGACACCTGGAAAAGAGGAAGGAAAAATACCAACAAACAAAGCAGCATATCTAACAAAAATTACAGCAGACACCTGGAAAAGAGGAAGGAAAAATACTAGAGTTGTTCTCCAGAAATGGTGAATCCGCAGGGTGCATGCTTTATATGTCTCAACCTTTTGCACCGATGCCAATGGCATCTCATGCTTCAGTATACATTAAGGGATCAGTGACATCAGATTCAGACATGTAGGACATTGATCTTTGAGCTGATGTTGCTGAAAATCGAAAACGAAACCTCAAAATGGCCGCCCGAATATTGCGCGAGGCCACCCACTTCAGTTGAAATTATGTGTCATCATTATCAGATTACGTCTGTTGTTAATTTCCTGTTTCTGCATCGATATTGTGTCAATAAAACATTTAGTACAGTTATTTGTGTCAGTCTATATTTATTTTGCGTGATTCGAAGGTCTAAAAATACCCGTCCCGTGCTTACACATTTTGTCACACTTTCTGTGTAACTTTGCACTGGACTTGAATACAACCACGGCAACAAGTGAAGTTCTAACATATTTAGTCTGAAAGAGCATTAAATATATGTGAGAAATATCACCTCTTTCAGAGAAATGCACCTTGAATAAAAAAAAATATGATCAGCCTTTGTCAGCTGTGTCACGCCCGTAATGTACGGGACGGCCCGCGAACGAAGTCAAAATTTGGCCAGGGACTTTACACATTCACTAACCTGAATAGGCTGATACAAGCTACATATAACAACAGATCATGTGATGCTATTTATTTGGGTATACCCCTCGAGGGAATGACGCGGGATTTCACAAAAAGTACTTTGTCACACTCTCCAACGATCGTAAACACGGGACGCTTATCGCGGGAAGCACCGAATCTGCCCAAACAACGGCCAATTTCTTCTTTAACCTCAACTATCGTCAACTCAGGTGAGTAATATGACTTTTATGAATATATCATTCATCTTTTAAAGACATTTTAAGTACATTTTTGTTTTACTGATCTTAGTACGCAGTCGAAAAAAAACCGAAGCGTCAGTCTTTTAGTTTGAAGCAAGCTTGTCGCAGGAAATGCACGGCACGGTCGGAATACGACTGTGGGCGATTGGGTGCTTGTTCAAACGTAAAATTGTAAAACAGTTAATCCTGCACATATTTTAAGTCTTCCCTTGTTGGATATTTTCACTATTTTATTTGTTTCTGATCAGGAATTCAACATTTTCCTCACTGCCATCCCGCGTATTACTGTGACACTCGCCATGTTGTGAATGTGTCAAGATGACTTCCGGTGGCTACATCACGTATAAAGCACAACACACTTACTGGCAGAATTTTTGAAGAAATCTTTCTTTTCAGTTCTTATCTTTCTCAAAAATTATTGGGTACTCATTATCAAGAAACGATAAACGCAATTTTGTTGTGCGTAAAGTTCTGTGTAATTTAGATGTGACGATCGTCGCATACTTATAATAATAATAATAATTACAATATTTATATAGCGCAAAATCTTGATAAAATCAAATCTAAGCGCTGAAACACACACACACGCACGCACGCACACACACACACACACGGCTATAAATGGGGAGAAAGAATAAAAACAATGGAGAATTATAGAGAGCATATTATATACAATTATATATTGCAATGTGATTCCCCTCCGAGTGGAGACAGGCTGCAGAGGGGATTGAGTGAGGTCAGGATTTTATGCAGAGGAGAAAAGGTGAGTTTTGAGAGCGGACTTGAAGGAGACAAAAGTAGGTTGCTGACGGACTGAGAGAGGAAGTTTGTTCCAGGAGAGTGGACCAGAAACAGAGAAGGCTCGTGGACCACAGGTATTGAGCTTAGTGCGTGGAAAGCGAAAAGTCAGAGGATCGGAGGCAGAGTGGAGGGTACGTGAGGGAACATAGATCTCAAGTAAGCTTGACAGGTAATCGGGGGCTGCGTTATTGAGGCTTTTGTAGCACATGGTGTCTAGTTTGTACTGTATGCGCTTTCATACAGGGAGCCAGTGAAGTTGTGCCAGGAGAGGAGATATGTGGTCAGCTTTTTTCTTTTTGAGTACAAGGCGTGCAGCATTGTTTTGAATGCGCTGTAGGATGTGAGTGGTAGAGGCAGGAAGACCGGACAGGAGTAAATTGCAATAGTCAATGCGAGACATTATGAAGGAGAGAACGAGTTTTGCAGTTGTATTACTTGTGACAAGCAGACTTTTCAGCCACTCTTAATTGATATTTAATTTTTTTTCTGGATCATTTTTTTTCAAGTTAAATATCAGCTTAGTGAATAGATTTTGAAAGGAACTATTTATTTCATTGCTCAGCCAGACTTTTTTAAATAAACTGATAGGATATAAATATTTGGTATAAACTGATAGGATCTAAATATCTGATATGGTGTAAACATTTGAATTTGTATACTTTTGAAGATGAAGATTTCAAACGTTTTATTAATGGCTTTGCTTTTATTGCAGCATAACTAACGAAAATCATTATATGGAAATTATGATTTGGTTACATTGACTCAGATGTAAATTTCCATGTTCAATGATTTCAGGGCGGGGATGTATGTCATCGTAGTCTACATGTTCCAGTCAAACATGGACAGACATCCTTAAAACAATATGGAGGAGTGGTAATCTTGCTACTTTTAGTTTTACTGCAGACAATAGCGACAGTAAAAGAGTAAGTGCATACTTCTTTATAATAATGAATGTGTAAAACTGCCATTGGTTCAGTGTACAAAGCTAACATGCACAAGACAGACTTTATTGAAATATTATGGCCATCTATGGGATTAGTACACAGAGGAAACCAACCCACATTTTGCACATCCACCCCCCCTATTCTTCCAGCTTGTCACATGACACCATATCACCATTAGCAAAGAAGTTACGAAGGCGTATTTCTTACTTAATACAGTAAGTAACTGTATGAGAATAAAAACATCTATTAATTCTTTGACAGATTGTCCCCATCACATGGCCGGTGTTTTACAGGCATTATAGCTGTAACGAAGTAATACAAGGAATAAAAGCTTGTAGCTATTTCATATTATTACACTATGTTTCAGATCCTGTCCAAGGAGGAAGAAGACTTTGAAATCAGCTTCCTGAAGGAAACCAATGGTTCCTTCAACTGGCCCGAGAAGGAGGACATCGCATCGGTTTCGTCCACTGACATAGTCACCATGCTGGACCTAAGTAAACTGGGTCCTTGAGTCCTGTCATGATTTATCATCCAAATGGACCCTAATGTTATTAAAGAGATCCTCGTGTGTTTTATAACACTGTTTATTAGAATAATAAACTTTTGTGGAGTGAAAACTGCTATTTTCTGTGTTTTTCCTTTTATGTGCGCTATTGTCGTCACATGTAATGCAGTGACGGTATTCACTGATCCTAACTTTCCTCTCAGCTGTTGAATGATGTGGTGCTTTCTGATATGCATACTGTTTGAGCTTCTTGTCAGAAAGAACTATGTAGGCATTGCAAGAAAAGTCTGTTGATGGTTAACGTCCATGACAAAGTTACATTGGGGGTGTCGCGTACATTACATTGTCACACTTTTAGAAGGGTCATATGTGATCTAAATTTGACATAAAAGCACTTTTTATTGCCTTGATTGCTTTCTTCCTTGCTATTTATTATATTTCCATAGCAATTGTGCATGCAGTATCTAAAATTGTGTGGCTTACATCTCAAATGTGTCACACCGTAATGTACGCGACACCCTGATAGACCCCTGTTTCAAGTATCAAGAATATTAAAACAGACTGCCTCACTGATTTTTTAAAGTATAATTAAGAATTTAGATAAGTCCCTTTCTAATCAGCATAAATCCACAATCCCTGTTTTATTTTTCATTTTTGACATGATGCAACCTCGTGTTCACCATTTCTGGAGAACAACTCACCAACAGACAAAGCAGCTTATCTAACAAAAATTACAGCAGACGAAGAACAATGGGAGACAAAAGTTGCACTGCTCAGATAGCGCTGCCCATGTCAAAGGCAGCTCTGCCCTTGGCAAGCTAAGAGGCTGTAGCAAGACTATCACATCAGGCTTCCCCAAAAGACCAATGTATATAGAGCAGTAGTCTAAAGCACCCTGCTGTACTGCTGCGAGATGTGGGACGCCTATCGCCGGTACATTTAATAGCTGGAACAGTTCTAACTCTTGTCAACGAGCATGTCATATGCTTCCAGGATAGGTCTTGTATCCCACACCAACACCCAGCAATGAAGGACCAGTATGCCTAATCGACCATGGGACAGACGGTACAGTCCATCATCATGATGACGATGGTGATACATGTGCATGTATGTGTGTATACACACACACACTATACATTTATGTGAATGATGACGACGACGACGATGACAGAAGGGGAAATTCTATTATAATTCATTTTTACTTTTTCTTTAATGTCAACTTATCATTCACCTGTTCACCTGTTTCCATCATAGCGGTAGTATTGACATATACTACACGTCATTATTGAAGGGCCAGGAACGTTTTTGAGTCAATTTTTGAAAGGAGAAATAACCTATTTTCTCTTAATCTTTTCTCCAATTCGTTGCCGTAACTGAATGGATAAGAGCTCAGACAACATTGCAGTTTCCTTTTGGCACGTGTTTGGGGATTTGCCGATTTGCAATGGGCGGCCCAAGGAAGACAATTTCCACACGAAATTGTCGAATCTTCAGCAGGGTCTCTGACGACGCAGGCAAGGTAGCGACAAAATTCGCTTTGCACGTGCAAGGCAAGCCCTTTTTGAACACTACTCCAGCCAAAGTTGCCCGCAGACGAGGATAAAAAGGACCCGTTCTTGGTTCGTTTTAACCATGCTTGCAAGACGACGGATGACGGATGAGCAGCGGGGGAGAGCCCTCGCTCTGCTTGATGAAGGCCTAGCGCAGCGGGAAGTTGCTAGACGACTTGAAGTGTCGCATTCCACAATCCAGAGACTGCTGGAGCGCTTCAATGAGACTGGAGCAGTCCAGGAAAGGCGTCACACGGGTCGACCCAGAGTAACGACAAGACAGCAAGACCGCTACCTTGCCCTCTCCGTCCTGAGGGAAAGGGCATCCACTGCGGTGACCTTGATTGGTCAGCTGAGGGACGCAACAGGTGCTAACATCAGCTGCAGCACGGTGAGAAGACGGCTACATGAGGCAAACTTGAGGTCACGGAGACCGGCCGTCCGACCCGTGCTGTCACCGGTCAACAGAGTGCGCCGCATGACCTGGGCCAGGGAGCACGTGACCTGGACAAGGCAACAGTGGGCCCGGGTCTTGTTTTCGGATGAGTCCAGGTTCACCCTGACCTTTAACGATGGCCGGGCTCGGGTGTGGCGACGTCAAGGGGAGAGGTTCGCTGACGCCACTGTCCAAGAGCATAACCGGTACGGCGGCGGGTCGGTGATGGTGTGGGGTGGCATGAGCCGTGGTACCCGGACCCCCCTGCTCCCCATTGACGGCATCCTGAACGGGGTCCGGTACCGGGACGAGGTTCTGGCGGCCGTGGCACTGCCTGCGCTTGTGGACCTTGGTCAAGGCGCCATCTTCCAGGACGACAATGCACCTGCGCATCGAGCACGCCTTGTGACCGACTTCCTGGAGCAGCATGAAGTCGTCCGTATGGCCTGGCCAGCGTGCTCACCTGACCTGAACCCAATTGAACACCTCTGGGATGTGCTCGGGAGGCGCATCAGGGACAACCACCCCCCACCGGGCACCCTGGCCAGGCTGGTCGACATCCTGCAGATCGAGTGGGCGGCCATCCCTCAGGACACACTCCGTACCCTTGTGGGGTCGATGCATCGGCGCTGTGAAGCATGCATCCAGGCTCGGGGCGGACACACGCGATATTGAAAACAGATTGGCCAAATCTGACACTTTCTGTTTTTTGAAAAGGGGGGGATGTTCCTTTAAATGCATGTGCTGTTCACTAATGGGTCATTGTGCTAATTTCTTTTTCCAAAACAGGTGTGGAAATGATGAAATAAAACATAGAATCAATTCTAAACATTGTCAATTATTTCAACTTAAAATTAGAGAGGAAGGAAGAAGTGGCCCTTAAATTATGATTAGGAGTATATACTTACTGTACTTGTGTCTTTGTTACATGCTTCTGTGAAGTGTTCTGAGCTCTGGAAAGAGCAGGCGCTGTTATTCATAATAATGATGATAATAATGATCTTTATTATCCTCGCCATTGTCACCGCCGTCGTCATATCATCATCATCACTGTTGTTGTTATTACTACTACTATTATTATTATCATTATTATTATTACTCTTACTATTTCTGTTCCTACTGTTACTGTCATTATTGTTCATTATTTTTATTAGTATCATTCATTATTATCATTATCGTCATCATTACTTCTTGTCATTTTCGAGAGATAAAAGGAGGTAAGCGTCAACGTAGTAATCAATGCGTGAATGCGCGCGCGCGCGTGTGTGTGTTTGTTTGTGTGTGTGCGTGTGTGTCTGTCTGTCTGTCTCTCTCGCTCTCATGTATATACACACAGCTCCTCCACGGAAATGTCTTGGGGGGGGGGGGGTGTTCAAATTTCCTTAGGTATTTGTACCCCTCGGTACTGGTTTAAGTGAAATGTCATGTATCATGAAGGTAAGCGTAGAGCATAATACTGCTGCATTGTGTTCAATCTCTAACAAAAATAATCTTTTCATAGAATCACCGGCATCATTCTCGTCATTCCTTATATGGCATTTTAGTATCGTGATCATGTAATATTTCCGATTCATCACAGCAATATAAAAATATTTGTCTCTGATTTTTTAACTTTATATCATAGATGTGAATGGGGCTAGATTTGCAACAGCAAATTTCTGGGCTGTGATAGCTCATGTCTGCCCCACTACTGCAACACTCCAACATTTACATTAAAATAATTGCCAAGCTTATCAGTTCCATTTGCATCCGCACCCCGACTAATGCCAGACCCGAACTAAGCCCTTATAGCACAAAAGTGTTATCTGTGAAATGTGTTGTTTGAGGAGAACTGTCAACGAGACAAGGCATGACATGATCGGAAACTCCTGAGATCTGAGAAATGGTGGGAGCAACACCAGTTCCCCGTCACATTCATCAGCAAAGAATAACGTGGTTAGGTCATCTGACCAAGTTGATACCTCACCAGCTGATTTAACAAGCATATAACAAGAAGATGGGTGAAGGTAACGCGAGAGACAGACCAAAGAAGGCCACCAAATTGACGGTGTGAAGGAAATGTCAAACATCATTTCACCTCTATGGACCTTTCAGGTCGCTGCAGACCGAAAACCCGTCTCCCCGACAACACCCAAAATTGTACAAATGGACAGACAAAAGAAATATAAAAAAAGAGAATACCCTCAGTCTCGATTCCTACTGTTTCGTCACCACGAAATGACAATTAAACAAGTTAAAGATTGTTGAATGGTAAATAGTATTCATTTATGTGACCATAGTCTGCTGCTACTGTTATATTGTTGACAACGATGGGAGCTTTGTCTGTCGTTTTCCGTTTCAGTATGTGGTATTTTCTATAATAATGTAAACTTCATTGTTCAGATTGCTTTGTACGGTGACTGCTCATCAGTATGTTTTTCCAATAGCAGAAAATTGCCATAAAGTTGACCTGAAAACAGGTGAGTGACCGAGGAACGTTACTTAACTCTGCATGCCCACGGCCCTGAAGCATAGCGTGTCGTCCATAATTATAACCGAGTGCTAGAGAGTTACCTGCCCGTTTCACGATCCGTGTGTATGCTTTTTATGTTCTACTGTTATGGTGTAACGTGAACCGGTGTCCTGTCGTCTCTGTCTGTGCCTGAGGTAAATTCACATCAATGTCTTTTATATCAGCAGGGTCATGGACTGTACGGCAGCTAATGGAGGGACATAGTGACTGTCTCCATGTTAGGTAACATTTCAGTGATCCTTTCTTGAACCGACTTAAAAGAACAGGGTGTATGCATACATGGGGAAGAGGGAGAAAAGATTCAGAAAGAATAATATAGTGATTACTGATTTCTTCTAGTGAGAGAGAGAGAGAGAGAGAGAGAGAGAGAGAGAGAGAGAGAGTGTGTGTGTGTGTGTGTGTTGCAAACTATTTAAAATTTCAAAATTTGCGATTCTTTGCCACAAATGCAAATATATATATTTACGTGTACATATATATATATATGTGTGTGTGTGTGTGTTTATGCCTATATATGTATATACACGTTCGGTCCACACAAACCATCTAGACGCTGGACATGGCACAGCCCAGGAGAAAAATACCACAGTCAGATCAACTACATCATGGTTAAAAGACGCTTCCAGTCAAGTGTTAACATCGCAAAGACCAGGAGCTTTCCAGGAGCCGACATTGGAAGCGATCATGAGTTTGTAATGATGACCTTCAAACTCCGCCTCCAGAGGATGAAGAAACAGGGCAACATAAGAATTAAGTTCAATCTTGAGAAGCTCAAAGACCCCAACATAGTTGAAAACTTCCAAGCAACGATAGGAGGGAAGTTTGCTCCTCTCCTCGTCCTTGACAATGTGGACACCGAAGTAGACACTCTGATCAACAACTTCAACACTGCCGTGACCGACCAACAAAGATGCCCTGGGTCACGGATGAAGTACTAAAGCTGAGCGACAAACGCAGAGAACTAAAGCAAAAGAAGAGTACGGATGAAGGTGCTAAACTATACAGAAAAGCCAACCAACAAGTTAAAGAAGGCATGAGGAAAGCAAAGGAAACATGGATTGAAGAACAATGCCAAGATATCGAAGCAAACCTGCAGAAAAATAACAGCAAAAAAGCCTACCAGCTTGTGAAAGGACTAGCAAGCTCAAAACAAGGCAGAACCACTACCATACAGAACAAAGCAGGGAAATGTCTCACAGAAGATCAAGAGATTCTGCAGAGGTGGACAGAGTACTGCTCCGAATTATACACACACACAACAACAGGAGATCCCAAGGTGCTAGACGTTCCTCCACCAACCAACAACGACAGTTACCCCATCGTGCGAGAAGAAGTTGAAGCTGCAGTAAAATCATTGAAGAAAGGCAAGTCGGCAGGAATGGACAACATTCCCTCAGAACTGGTCCAGGCAGGAGGAGAGGCCATGATAGATATGTTACTCATCATCTGCAATAAGATCTGGCGGACAGGTGAGTGGCCAACACCTTGGACCCAGTCCCTGATCATCACTCTCCCGAAGAAAGGCAACCTACAACTATGCCAAAACTACTGTACCATCAGCCTGATCAGCCATCCAAGTAAGGTCATGCTAAAAATCCTTCTGAGTAGACTGAAGCCACAAGCTGAGGAGATAATAAAAGAAGAGCAGGCAGGTTTCAGACCAGGAAGAAGTACCACAGAGCAAATTTTCAACCTCAGATTGCTCTGTGAGAAACACCTGCAACACCAGCAAGGCCTTTACCACGTCTTCGTGGACTTCAAGAAGGCATTCGACAGAGTTTGGCACGCAGCCTTGTGGGCAACCATGAGGCTGTACAACATCAATGCCAACCTGATCAGAACCATAGAATGCCTCTACGAAAAGGCGACCAGTGCAGTCTACCATGACAACAACATAGGCGAATGGTTCCGAACCACAGTTGGAGTACGCCAAGGATGCCTGCTCTCCCCCACTCTCTTCAACATCTTCTTAGAGAGAATAATGGCTGACGCACTTGAAGACCACGAGGGAACAGTCAGCATCGGAGGTAGAACAATCACAAACTTGCGTATTGCCGACGACATTGACGGACTAGCTGGGCAAGAGCAAGAGCTAGTCAGCTTGATAAAACATCTTGATGAGGCCTCCACAGCACATGGCATGCAGATCAGTGCAGAGAAAATCCAGTTGATGACAAATAATACCAATGGCATCAGCACTGACATTACCATAGACAACAAGAAACTTGAGACCGTCCATAGATTTAAATATCTGGGAGCTATAGTATCAGATGAAGGATCAAAGCCCGAGGTACTTTCCAGGATAGCCCAGACCACAGCCGCAATGACTAAGCTAAAAGTCATCTGGAACGACAAGAATATCGCAATCGGCTCCAAGATCAGACTGACGCGTTCCCTGGTCATGTCAATATTTTTGTATGCATGCGAAACATGGACCATAACAGCAGACATTGAAAGAAGGATACAGGCAATGGAGATGAGATGCTTCCGCAAACTCCTTGGTATCTCATACAAAGATCATATAACCAATAAAGAAGTGAAAACCCGAATTGAAAACGCCATCGGGCCGTATGAAGACCTCCTGACCTCAGTGAAAAGACGCAAACTGAGGTGGTACGGGCACGTCACACGATCATCTGGACTGGCCAAGACCTTCTTGCAGGGAACAGTTCAGGGAGGGAGACGAAGAGGCAGACAGAGAAAAAGATGGGAAGACAATATCAGAGAGTGGACTGGCCTTGAATGGAATATCATTCTGCGGAAAGCTGAGGACCGTGAGGAGTGGAGGAAGTTGGTTGCAAAATCTTCAGTGGTGCCCCAACGGTCAACCAGACTACGGGACTGATGATGATGATGATGATGTATATATATATATATATATATATATATACAAAACACACACACCGCTCTCTCTCTACATATATATATATATATACATACATATATATAGGCCTACGAAGAGAGAGCGTGTGTGTGCTTTGTATATTGTATTTCCTCCGTTTGTTGATTTCAGTATTATCCCTCAAAATTTTCAGATGAGCTCAGCTAGCGAAACGAGGGAAGATCTTTGCGTTGTGATGCGGAATGGACATACATTTGACCAAAACTGAGAGAACACACATTGAAGAAAACGGCCAAAGAATTAAAAATGTTCTGCAGGTAAGATTCTTTCATATACATATATATGTATGTGTGTGTGTGTGTATGTGTGTGTGTGTGTGTGTGTGTGTGTATGTACATATACTACACGTCATTATTGAAGGGCCAGGAACGTTTTTGAGTCAATTTTTGAAAGGAGAAATAACCTATTTTCTCTTACTCTTTTCTCCAATTCGTTGCCGTAACTGAATGGATAAGAGCTCAGACAACATTGCAGTTTCCTTTTGGCACGTGTTTGGGGATTTGCCGATTTGCAATGGGCGGCCCAAGGAAGACAATTTCCACACGAAATTGTCGAATCTTCAGCAGGGTCTCTCTGACGACGCAGGCAAGGTAGCGACAAAATTCGCTTTGCACGTGCAAGGCAAGCCCTTTTTGAACACTACTCCAGCCAAAGTTGCCCGCAGACGAGGATAAAAAGGACCCGTTCTTGGTTCGTTTTAACCATGCTTGCAAGACGACGGATGACGGATGAGCAGCGGGGGAGAGCCCTCCCTCTGCTTGATGAAGGCCTAGCGCAGCGGGAAGTTGCTAGACGACTTGAAGTGTCGCATTCCACAATCCAGAGACTGCTGGAGCGCTTCAATGAGACTGGAGCAGTCCAGGAAAGGCGTCACACGGGTCGACCCAGAGTAACGACAAGACAGCAAGACCGCTACCTTGCCCTCTCCGTCCTGAGGGAAAGGGCATCCACTGCGGTGACCTTGAGGGGTCAGCTGAGGGACGCAACAGGTGCTAACATCAGCTGCAGCACGGTGAGAAGACGGCTACATGAGGCAAACTTGAGGTCACGGAGACCGGCCGTCCGACCCGTGCTGTCACCGGTCAACAGAGTGCGCCGCATGACCTGGGCCAGGGAGCACGTGACCTGGACAAGGCAACAGTGGGCCCGGGTCTTGTTTTCGGATGAGTCCAGGTTCACCCTGACCTTTAACGATGGCCGGGCTCGGGTGTGGCGACGTCAAGGGGAGAGGTTCGCTGACGCCACTGTCCAAGAGCATAACCGGTACGGCGGCGGGTCGGTGATGGTGTGGGGTGGCATGAGCCGTGGTACCCGGACCCCCCTGCTCCCCATTGACGGCATCCTGAACGGGGTCCGGTACCGGGACGAGGTTCTGGCGGCCGTGGCACTGCCTGCGCTTGTGGACCTTGGTCAAGGCGCCATCTTCCAGGACGACAATGCACCTGCGCATCGAGCACGCCTTGTGACCGACTTCCTGGAGCAGCATGAAGTCGTCCGTATGGCCTGGCCAGCGTGCTCACCTGACCTGAACCCAATTGAACACCTCTGGGATGTGCTCGGGAGGCGCATCAGGGACAACCACCCCCCACCGGGCACCCTGGCCAGGCTGGTCGACATCCTGCAGATCGAGTGGGCGGCCATCCCTCAGGACACACTCCGTACCCTTGTGGGGTCGATGCATCGGCGCTGTGAAGCATGCATCCAGGCTCGGGGCGGACACACGCGATATTGAAAACAGATTGGCCAAATCTGACACTTTCTGTTTTTTGAAAAGGGGGGGATGTTCCTTTAAATGCATGTGCTGTTCACTAATGGGTCATTGTGCTAATTTCTTTTTCCAAAACAGGTGTGGAAATGATGAAATAAAACATAGAATCAATTCTAAACATTGTCAATTATTTCAACTTAAAATTAGAGAGGAAGGAAGAAGTGGCCCTTAAATTATGATTAGGAGTATATATATATATATGGAGAGAGAGAGAGAGAGACAGACAGACAGAGGCAGAGACAGACAGACAGAGGCAGAGAGACAGAGAGGGTGAGAGAGAGAGAGTGCGAGTGAGAGAGACAGACAGAGATGCCTTCATTGAAGTGTGTATTTGCTTTTTTTCAAATTGTTTACCATCATACTTGCAGTAGTTGTGATGGACATTCTGTCGCAGACATTTCATATTACGATTCATGTTTTTATTGCTTCTATAACATCGTACGCCTTGTGGTTCATCCTTCTTCCCTAGGGGTTCGACATAAAAAAAAGGTTTTTCAGCTTTCATTTGATACATGATTATTACAATTGGGGGATAAGATATGATCTTCGTAGCAACAGATGCCATTTTAAGAAATGAAATATTTCTATTGTGCCATTTCAGGAGCTGACATTTGACCATCGTGTCATTTTAGGGACTGGAATTTGATCATTGTGCCATTGTAAGAGCTGACATTTGTTCATAGTGCCCATTTAAGGGCTGGAATTTGACCCACCGTGGTCTTTACTCTCATTCGGATATAATTTATCCTTTATTTCATTTGTTGTGGTTTAGCAAAAAGAACGAGTATTGGTTACTTTTGGTGGTAATTTCAATGCTCTAAAGCAAAACAAAAAGTGTTTATGTATATATATCTATCTCATCATCATCATCATCATCAGGTGCCCTGCTGCATGGCGTTGGCGACCATGGACTTCCATCCATCTCTACCTCTCGTTGCCCGTAGCATCTCCCCCCACATCCCCAGCCACTCTGCAAGTCCGTCCAGCATTCTCTCCCTTGGTCTACCTGGTGCTGTCTTTCCCTCCAGCTTTCCCGTTGTGACCAGGTGCTCCAAATCCCCCTTCCTCATAAAATGGCCTATAAATGTTGCCTGTCTTTTCCTAATCTTCCTTATGAGTGATCTACTTGTGTCTGCCTCCATCAAGACTGTCTCGTTTGTTTTCTTTGCTGTCCATGGAACTCGCAACATTCTTCTTAGAAACCACATCTCGGCTGCCTCAATCTTGCTCCGACTTTTGCTTGCTGACTGTCCACGCCTCGCATCCGTACAACAGTATTGGCTCTATATAACATTCAAGGACTCTCTTTCTGATGTTAATTGATAGGCATTTGTTGGTAATAATGCTTGTCATCTTCTTGAATGCTGTTTTGGCTTGGCCGATTCTGCCAGCTATTTCCGATGTGCATCTGCCGTCTGATGAAATGACCGTTCCCAGGTATTTGAACTTATTAACCTGTGTCAAGGTTGTGCCATTTGCTGTTATTTTGCAGGAGGGGATTTCGTGTTTTTTACTGATCACCACGACTTCTGTCTTCCTGCTGTTTAGTTCCAACCCCTTACCTTTGCTTTCTATTTCTAGTATATTCACAAGGTTTTGTAGGTCCCTTTCATTTTCTGCAATTAGCACGGTGTCATCTGCATACCAAATGTTTATCATTTTCCCTCCAATCTTTAATCCAGGGTCGTCTTCTAGGTTTCTCATGATGTTTTCGCTGTATAGTAAAAACAGATCTGGTGACAAAACACAACCCTGTCCGACTCCTCTTTCAATGTTTTGGAAAGAACTTATATTGTTTTCTATTCTCATTGCAGCTGTTTGTACATATTCCTGATTATTCGTAATCGTTTCCATCAACACCGAGTCTCTCCAGTTGGTTGATCAATTCTTCATGTCGTACCCGATCGAAAGCCTTGGTATAGTCAACAAATAAAAATCCTTATTCATCTCAATTGACCTCTTTATGATAGTTCTTAGGATGTATATGGCATTAATAGTTCTTTCCCCTTCCACAAATCCACACTGTTCTTCCGCAATTTCTCTTTTGATTCTATTCCTTGTTCTCATCATGATTGTTCTTAACAGGATTTTTGTTACATGACTCATATATATATATATATACAGGATCCGTTAGTGGATAGCGCAACGGACTGGAAGGTTGTGGGTTCGAGCCTATCAGGCTTAAGAAAATCAATGCAGGGTCTTTCGGCCCCAACAGGCCCTACCTAGAGTAGAGTTAGCCCTGATATGGCTCTACGCAGTCGGCTGGGCTTTAAACAACAATAACAACAACCACCCAGAGCTGGGCGTGCTATGGCTTCATTGTAAAGACTTGACACACAGCTGTGTCTCATCCACTTCAGGGATGCGTCATTGAGTGTGTTATTCAAATCTGACCAACACTGCAGGTGTCTGTATCTCTCGAGCCTGGTTGACACCAGGATGTTATGATCAGGAACATAAGTACAGCCCTCTCACGCAGTCTCAATCCTTGATGGACCTCCATAGCATCATGATTACCACCCCATCGTCATTATCAACGTGGCATTGTCAAAAAATTGTCTCAGGTTCTATGGTCATTATTGTGGTGCGGGAAATGGGCCAGAGAAAGACTGATGGTAATAGCTCAGTCGTGAGCGAGTTCTTCTGTTCGGGAGGCGGGGGGCTGAAATGAGTAGACATCCTGTCTTCCAATGTATGGGTTTGAATCGCTATTCTTCCCAGCTATTAATGTCTTTGATCGTGAGGAAGGTAAAGGTGTGTATTTGTGTGTGTGTGTGTGAGAGAGAGAGAGAGAGAGGCGGGGGTGGGGGGGTGGGGTAGTAGATCTCTACTACCTCACTCTCAAAAGGCTTTACACTTAGGGGGTGAAATTTTGCATTCTTTTGAATACTAGCAGTAGTAGCAGCAGTGGTAACAGTAATAATAATGATGATACAGTGGTGGTAATAGTTAAGTAATTCTGGTAGTATTCTGATAGCTTAAATATTTTCCCCGTTTTATCTAAAGACAACGTAAAATAAATATTCGGTTTTTACACATGTTCAGTTTGCTAACAACAGAAATTTTTAAAAATCTTTTCTTTTTAAAATCAAAAAAGTATCAGTTGTAAACATATTTTGTTTTTGTTCTTTGGTTCTTCACGGGTTGAGGAGTTTCTGAGCGATGTTGATACCTTTTTGTCTTGGGCGCGTGTATGCATATTGTTTAGCTCACACTCCATAGGCCGCATGGTCCGTCTTTCTAGGCGTGTGTACTGGATGTTGTAATGTAACCATAAGCTTTACAACCACCGATATAGCTTTTGGATCTTTAACATGCACGTTTAATGTTCTACTCATGTGTCACACAGAGAGGGCTCAGGCACTTACAGATCTGCACGTGTGTTGAGTGAGGCGTTTTCCAAGTTCTTTTCGGGTGCAAGTGATATACGGCTGACATTGTAAGATGTCTTGAAACTTTTTCCCCCGTTACTTTTGTTTCTTCCTCGCCCATCCCTGCGTATGGCTTTTATGAAATCGGTCTTGTGTTTGACAGAATAAACTGTCTTGCCTATGTTGAAATTTAAATCCGTGCGATATTCCATACATAAAACTAATTCAGTGCAGCTTTGGATACATTCATATTTAACCGTGTGAAATATTCTTCTCTTGGATTATTATCATGAATTGATTAAGTCTCCCTTGCGTTTTCGGGATGTATATATAAAAATTAATCAGAACGTGTATTTGATGTAAAGGCAGACACAGATTTTCCGCCAACTGTGTTTGTACATCAGTTCTTTTGAATGACTCCATCCGTTTCTCATATCTCGTTCGTAAAATTCAGAAATGACAGTCACATGACGAAATCAGTGCGTTAGAACCACCACCACCCCTTCCCTTTTTTTAAAAAATCGTTTCTGTCTGTTGTTTTTTCTTTGTTTTTTGTGAGGTGCGTATGTGTGTTGTGAAGTTATTTTTTCTTATAAGATGTAGCGTCATACATTTATACCATGCCAATTCTTTTTTTGACAGAGGCCTGCCTGGCACAGAGGTTGAGCACTGGCATTCTGCCAGAATGAGTTGGCATGCAGTCTATTACAGTTTTCCCAGCTGTAAAACGAGTACGTGACTTTCATCAAAGTTACGAAAGGCAAAGCTGTGACGGAAAGGAGAATGGCACCACTGTCATAGTGCTGGGCCTGAGAAAAGCTGAGTTCTACCTCCACACTCCACTACGATCTCAGGGTAAAGAGAACTTCTTTACTATATTTTTAATGAGTCCTTTTGCTTGATTTGTTTAGAGAAATTATGGAAGTTTATAAACGTCATCTTCAACAGTCGCATGTTATATCGTTTAAAATGTAGATATTGGGGAAGGTCGGGGGTGGGGGGCTCCTTTCCTTATAGTAAATCTTTCTTGATTAGCACTGTACTCAGGTCGATAAACGTCGGATTTCCAGTCCCAAGGTTCTCAGTTCGATCTGCCTAGACACATCCATCTGTTGGTAAAGTGTGGATAGTTTTTCGATCTGCCATGTTAACATCATCATCGTGTGTGTGTGTAGTCAGGATGTCGGACTATGTACTCAGGATGTCGATGTAGTCAGGATGTCGTGCTATGTAGTCAGGATATCGGACCATAGTCAGAACGTTGAACTGTGTAGTTAGGATGTCGGACTATGAAGGTAGAATGTTGGACTATGTAGTCAAGATGTCGGACTGTAAAGTCGTAATGTTGGACTATGCAGTCAAGATGTCGGACTGTGTAGTCAGGATATCAGAGTGTGTTGTCAGGGTGTCAGACTGTGTAGTTAGGATGTCGGACTGTGTAGTCAGGATGACTGTGTAGTCAGGATGACGATAGGGTCAGGATGTCAGCCTGTGTAGTCAGGATTCGGACTATATAGTCAAGATGTCAGGGTGTGTAGCCAGGATATCAGATTGTGTAGTCAGGATGTCAGACTATGTAGCCAAGATGTTCGACTATGTAGTCAAGATGTCGGACTGTGTAGTCAAAATATCGGACTGTGTAGTCAAAATATCGGACTATATAGTCAAGATGTCGGACTGTGCAGTCAAGATGTCAGAGTGTTTTCAGGTTATCAGAATGAGTATGCGGACTGTGTAGTCAGGATATCAGACTTTTGATAGTCGGATTGTGTAGTCATTATGTCAGACTATATAGTTAAGATATCAGACTGTGTGGTCAGGATTTCGGACCATTATTCAGGATGTTGGACTGGGTAGTTAGGATGCCACAATATGTCAGGATGTCGGGCTATGTAGTCAGGATGTCGGGCTATGTAGTCATAATGTCACTGTGTAATTAGGATGTCAGACTATGTACATAGGATGTCGATGTAGTCAGGATGTCGGATTACGTAGAAAGGATGTTGGACTATGTAGTCAGGACGTCGGGCTATGTAATCAAGATGTCGGACTGTGTAGTTGGGATGTCGGGCTATGTAGTCAAGATGTCGGACTGTGTAGTCAGGATGTCGCAACTATGTAGTTTGGATGTTCGACTAAGTAGTCAGGATGTCGGACTATATAGTCAAGATGTCGGACTATGTACTCAGGATGCCGGACTGTGTAGTGAGGATGTTGGACTATGTATTCAGGATGGACTATGTAGATCAAGATGGACTATATAGTCAAGATGTCCTTGTAGTCAAATGTCGACTGTTAGTTAAATCACTTGATCAGTTGTCAGACTGTTGTCAAGATGTCAGAATGAGTATTCAGGACGTCCGACTGTGTAGTCAGGATGTCAGTCTATGTAGTTAGGATGTTGATATAGCCAGGATGTCAGACTGTATTGTTAGGATGTCAGACTGTGTCGTCAGGACTTCGGACTGTTACGAAGTCGGACTGTATAGTTAGGGTGTCAGGATGTCGGACTATGCAATCTGGATGTCGAAGTAGTAAGGATGTCGGACTGTGTAGTTAGGATGTCGGACTGTGTAGTTAGGATATCAGATTGTGTAGTTAGGATATCAGATTGTGTACTCATAATGTCGGACTATGTAGTTAGGATGTCGATAGGGTTAGGATGTCAGACTGTGTAGCTATGTCACAATATGTAGTCAGGATGTCGGGACTATGTATTCTGATGTCGATGTAGTAAGGATGTTGGACTGCGTAGTCAGGATGTTGGACCATATAGTCTGAATGTCGGACTGTGTAGTTGGGATGTCGGACTATGTAGTTAGGATGTCGGACTATGTAGTCAAGATGTCACCGGTGTCAGTGTGTCAAGATGTCAGACTGTGTAGTCAGGATGTCGGACTATGTAGGTCAAGATGTCGGACTGTTAATCAGATGTCAAGGATGTCGTACTGTGTGTTGTAGTTTGGAATTGTCGTCAGGATGTCGGACTCTGTAGGCAGGATGTCGAACTATGTAGTTACGATGTCAGATGTGTTGTCAGAGACGATATAGTCAGGATGACGAGTAAAGTCATGGTACAAAGTCGGACTGTGTAGTCAGAATGTCGGACTGTGTAATCAGGATGTCGAACCATGTAGTCAGGATGTTGGACTGTGCAGTTAGGATGTCGGTGTGTTATCAGGATGTCGGACTGTGTAGTCAGGATGTCGACTGTGTAGTTAGGATGTCTGACGGTGTAATCAGGATGTCAAACTCTGTAATCAGGATCAGAGTTTGTAGTCATGACGTCGGACTCTGTAGTCAGGATATCGATATAGTCAGGATGTGAGAATGTGTAGTATGTCAGACTGTATAGTTATGATATCAGACTGTGTCGTCTGAATTTCGGATTGTTAGGATGTCGGATTGGGTAGTTAGGATGTCACAATGTTGTCAGGATGTCGGGACTATTTAGTCAGGATGTTGATGTAGTAGGAATGTTGGACTGTGTAGTCAGGATGTAGGGCTATGTAGTCAGTATGTTGGACTATACACTCAGAATGTCGGACTGTGTAGTTAGAGAATGTCGGAATGTGTAGTTAGGATGTCGGATTATGTAGTTAGGATGTCGATGTAGCCAGGATATCACACTGTAGTAGTTAGGATGTCGGACTATGTAGTCAGGATGTCTGACTGGATAGTCAAGGCATGTCAGATGTCAACTATTGTCAAGATGTCAAAATTTTGTATTTCGGATGTTGGACTATGTACTAAGGATGTCGGGCTGTGGTTAGGATGTGGCACTGTGTACATGTAGTCAGGATGTCAGACTTTTGTCAAGATGTCAGCTTGTGTAGTCAGGATGTCGGTCTATGTAGGATGTCAGACTAAGGATTTCAGACTGTTATTCAGGATGTCGGACTGGGTAGTTAGAATGTCACAATATGTAGTCAGATCTCGGGACTATGTTGTCAGGAATTCGATGTAGTACTGATGTCAACTGTGCAGTCAGGATGTCGGGCTATGTAGTCAGGATGTTGGACTATATAGTCAGAATATCGTACTGTGTAGTTCTGATGTCGGACTGTGTAGATAGGATGTCGATGTAGTCAGAATGTCGGACTGTGTACTTAGGATGTCGGTTTATGTAGTGAGAATGTCGGACTATGTAGTCAGGATGTTGGTCTGTGTAGTCAGGATGTCGGACTATGTAGTCAAGATGTCGGACTGTGTAGTCAGGATGTCGGACTATGTAGTCAAGATGTCGGACTATGTAGTCAAGATGTCGGACTGTGTAGTCAGGATGTCGGACTATGTAGTCAAGATGTCGGACTATGTAGTCAAGATGTCGGACTGTGTAATCAGGATGTCGGACTATGTAGTCAAGATATCGGACTATGTAGTCAAGATGTTGGTCTGTGTAGTCAGGATGTCGGACTATGTAGTCAAAATGTCGGACTGTGTAGTCAGGATGTCGAACTGTGTAGTCAGGATGTCGAACTGTGTAGTCAGGATGTCGGACTGTGTAGTCAGGATGTCGGACTGTGTAGTCAGGATCTCAGGCCATGTAGTCAGGATGTCGGACTATGTAGTCAGGATGTCGGACTATGTAGTCAAGATGTCGGACTGTGTAGTCAGGATGTCGGACTGTGTAGTCAGGATGTCGAACTGTGTAGTCAGGATGTCGGACTGTGTAGTCAGGATGTCGGACTATGTAGTCAAGATGTCGAACTGTGTAGTCAGGATGTCTGAATGTTTATTCAGGATGTAGTGCTATGTAAAGATGTCGTACTGTATAGCCAGGATGTGGGACTGTGTGGTTAGGATGTCAAACTGTGTAGTCAGGATATCAGATTCTGTAGTTAGGATGTCGATGTAGTCAGGATGCCAGACTGTGAATTATGATGTCGGACTACGTAGTCAGGATGTCGGACTGTGTAGTCAGGATGTCGATGTAGTCAGGATGTCGGACCATGTAATTAGGATGTCGGACTGAGTAGTCAGGATGTCGGACTGCAGTTAGTATGTTGGACTGTGTGGTCAGGATGTCAGATTGTGTAATTAGGATGTTGGACTGTGTTGTCAGGATGTCGGACTGTGTAGTCAGGATGTCGGACTGTGTAGTCAGGATGTCGATGTAGTCAGGATGTCGGACCATGTAATTAGGATGTCGGACTGAGTAGTCAGGATGTCGGACTGCAGTTAGTATGTTGGACTGTGTGGTCAGGATGTCAGATTGTGTATTTATGACGTTGGACTGTGTAGTCAGGATTACAGACCGTGTGGTTCGGATGTCGGACTATGTAATAAGGATGTCAGTATTTTTACTTAGGATGTTTGTGTAGTTGAGAATTCGGACTTGAGGCTATGATGTCAGACTTGTTGGGATATCAGGTCTATGAATGCGCTGTCCTACCTGTAGTTAGGATGTCCTGACTTCTTAGGATATCGGACTTGTATTTGGGATGTCAACCTTGTAGTTAGGATATCGGACTTGTACTTGGGATGTCAGACCTTTGGTTAGGATGTCGGATTTCGTACGATGTTGACTTGCAGTTAGGATGACAGACTTGTAGTTAGAATGTCAGACTAGTAGCTGGGATGTCGGATTTTTGGTTAGGATGTCAGACTTGTGGTTAGAATGATCGGACTTGTGGTTGGGATGTCAGGATGTCGGACTTTTTAAGATGTCAAGACTTGTTATGATGTCATACCTGTAAGGATATTGGACTTGTAGTTACGATGTCAGATTTGTAATTAGAATGTCGGACTTGTCAAGATGTCGGTTTTGCACTTAAAATGTAGCTAGGTTATCAGATTTGTTAGGATGTTCGATTACAGTTAAGATGTCGATCTTTTAGTTACAATGTCGTAGTTAGAATGTCAGGTTTGTTATGATGTTGGACTTGTAGCTAGGATGTCAGATTTTCAAGTAGGATGTCGGACTTGTTAAAATTTTGGACTTGCAATTATGACTCAATATGTCACATTTGTAATCAGAATATGGGACTTGTTCTGATAACGGACCTGCAGTTATGATGCTGGACTTGTACTTAGATTGTCGAATCTGTTCAGACATCAGACTTGTTAGAATATCAGACTTGTTAGAATGTCAGACCTGTTAGGATGCCAGACCCGTTAGGATGGCACTTGTAAGGATGTCAGACTTGTAAGGATGTCAGACTTGTAGGGATGTCAGACTTGTTAGGATGTCACTTGTTGGGATGTCAGACTTGTTGGGATGTCATACTTATTAGGATGTCACTTGTAGGGATGTCAGACTTGTAAGGATGTCACCCGTAAGGATGTCGAACTTGTTATGATGTCAGATTTGTTAGGATGTCAGACTTGTTAGGATGTCACCCGTAAGGATGTCGAACTTGTTATGATGTCAGATTTGTTAGGATGTCAGACTTGTTAGGATGTCACTGGTAAGGATGTCAGTCTTGTAAGATATCAGTCGTTGGAATTGTCAGACATGTAAGGATTTCGGACATGCTGAAATGTCATACTGGTCTGGTAAGGATGTCAGACTTGTTAGGATGTCAGACTTAATAGGATGCCACTTCAATGACTTGTAAGATGTCAGACTTGTTGGGATGTCAAGATTTGTTAGTATGTCAGACTTGTAAGGATGTCGGACTTGTTAGGATGTCGGACTTGTAAGGATGTCGGACTTGTTAGGATGTCGGACTTGTTAGGATGTCAGACTTGTTAGGATGTCAGACTTGTAAGGATGTCGGACTTGTTAGGATGTCAGACTTGTAAGGATGTCGGACTTGTTAGGATGTCGGACTTGTTAGGATGTCAGAATTAGGGATGTCGGCCTTGTTAGGATGTCAGACTTGTAAGGATGTCGAACTTGTTAGGATGTCAGACTTGTAAGGATGTCAGACTTGTAAGGATGTCGGACTTAATAATAATAATTACAATATTTATATAGCGCAAAATCTTGATAAAATCAAATCTAAGCGCTGAAGCACACACGCACGCACGCACGCACACACACACACGCACACACACACCACGTATGGCTATAAATGGGGAGAAAGAATAAAAGCAATAAAAGCAAGAATAGGATGTCAGACTTGTAAGGATGTCAGACTTGTAAGGATGTCGGACTTGTAAGGATGTCTGACTTGTTAGGATGTCGGACTTGTTAGGATGTCAGACTTGTAAGGATGTCAGTCTTGTAAGATGTCAGAGTTGCTAGGATGTTGGTCTTGTAAAAATATCAGTGTCGGGCTTGTAGTTAGAATGTCAGATACAAGAGAAGTGTTGAATTTGTTAGGATGCTGAACGTTTAGTGCAGGATGTCGAAAATTGTAGTTAGGATGTCGGATTTTCAATCAGAAGGTCAACCCTACCTGGCAATGTCTAGAAGGTGATGGATGGAGATGTTTCCTCCAATCTCTAAGGTCCACACAGCAAGATCTGTTAAAAGAAAAGATGGGAACAAAATCGCATGCATTCTGTGTAGTTATTTAGCCCTGTGAAGCTGTCAACAAAGAATCAGAATAAACATTTCATTGGAATGTGAGAAATTGAAAGCGGATTCACATCAGAATACTAACAAAATATTTCTGGACTGGCCCGTCTTCGACAGCGTGATCAGACTAGGCATATGTTGTTTCTTCAGCTGAGGATAACATGTTAAAGTGTAGGCCGGATCGTCACATCTGTAGAACTTTTGTCTTCCTCCAATTCACTTTAGATGGTCATGGCGAATAGATCCCAGTGTTTTTTGTGGAAATCCAGACGTTCCGGTAAGAATTCATAAAAAGTTGTCATTCCACGGAGATCATCGAGAACTCTCCAGTCATATTCCAAGACCAATTCAGATTCAGACTGCCTATAGTCCAGTCCACTACTATAGACATATCAGGTATAACACCATGTTAAAAATGACACCACATTTACGAAACTAGATATCAGTTAAAAACCAAGCTCACCATTATCCTCAAGTGTAAAATACATTTGAAGAAAAAAATTCTAATGCGCATGATTTCTTGTAAAAACTGGAAAATTACATCTGGAGGGACGTCTCTGAAGAGTTCTTAAAGGAGTCTTCCGTGTAGTGTTTTTATGTCTCACATTGTTTAAGTCCAAGCATTCAATAAGGTGTCTACTGCTCAACAGCTCGTCACATGGTATACACCACGGTGCTTCTTAATATTTTAAAGGATACGAATGAATCTAGGACGTGTGACCCGTGTGTAACCTACATAACACTGTCTTTTTCTTACGGTTCCCTGAAGCAGATGGGAGAATCTCCCTCAGGTTCGAGATGCATTCAGAAAAGCTTGTTGTCTGTTTATTTCAATCATCCTGCAAGAGATTTCTCACGTAACTGCATACTTTGGATTTCACATCTGTGTAAGGATTCAAGGTTTTAGACATCTTTTCCCTTGTGGCCTTCTTGGCCAGGCAGTCAGCCTTTTCGTTGCCTCCAATACCAACACGGCCAGGAATGCAGGCAAAAACAATGTGGTAACCTTCACTTGTATGAGAAGAAAACAGTTCAAAGAATGTCAGCAGCTCTGGGTGACTAATGTTTCGGCTAGCTTTTGCCTGCAAAGCAAACAAAGAGTCAGAAAGATGAGAAAATAGTTGTGCTTTGGATTGGGACACCATTTTTAGTTCCAAAACCAGAGCAGTCAGTTCAGCAATATAAATGGAACTGTCAGACAGAATGTTTTGAAATTGAACGAATCTGAGCAGCAGAACAGACGGCAGCAGAAGCAACACCTTCACCAGATTTTGATCCACCGGTGAAGATTCTGTAGGATGACGAAAATGTCTGACTGAGTTCTGCATAAAAAAAACGACTTGTAAGCCACTGAACTGGTGCAGTCTTTACGGAAGCAGCAAGATCAAAACAGACCTTGGGCGTTTTCAGGGTCCATAGTGGGCTGTCTGGAAATTTGGAGAAGTCGGAAACGACTGCTAAATCTATAATCTTCTTTTTGCATGTGAGGGCCGATACGGAATCCTAAAGGAGGACTCACTTTCAGATGTTTTTGAAACTCAATTTGAAATCTGGGATTGAAGATGCTGTCATAGACTGGGATTTCCGGTTCAGAGAATTATTTCAAACAGGAATTTAAGATTAATTTCAGTGTATGGTTGGATAGGGAGGGTTCACCTGCATCTGCGTATAAACTGTATACAGTTGTTGTTCTGAATGAGCCCTTGATGATGGATGGATCCAGTATTTTTAGGTAGGGTCTTGCAGAGCCATACACTGCGCAGCCATAGTCCAGTTCAGAGCGAATTAAAGCTATGTAGATGTGAAGCAGTGTTACCTTCTTGGCACCCCAGTCTGTGTGAGCTACGACTCGAAGAATGTTGATAGCTGTCTGGCATGAGGTTTTAAAATGTTCGATGTGACTAAGAAAATTCAACTTTGATCAAAGATCATCATCATCATCATCATCAAGTGCCCTGCCACATGGCGTTGGCGATCGTGGCCCCCCACATGCTTCTGTCCCTTGTTGCCGCAAGCACCTCTTCTACCCTCTCTGTCCTCAGCCACTCTGCAGTTCCGTCAATTATTTTTTCTCTGGGTCTACCCGGTGCTCTCTTTCCCTCTAGCTTTCCTATTGTGACCAGGTGCTCTAATTCCCCTTTCCTCATAAATGGCCTATAAATGTTGCCTGGCCTATAAATGTTGCCTGTCTTTTCCTAATCTTCCTTATGAATATCGTCTTGTGTCTGCCTCCATCAAGACTGTCTCGTTTGTTTTCTTTGCTGTCCATGGAACTCTCAACATTCTTCTTAGAAACCATGGCCCGGCGTACCTCTTCAACGCCCTGGCTCTTCCATTGCGTCCTAATTTCCTCCTCTGGAACTCCTTTCAGCTCTCGGCACTTTATCACCCACCCCTTGCTATTATTTAGGCTCCTGTGCAGAGAAATCTTAATGCCGCGGTCCCCCAACACTGATGCTTTAAGCAGACTGTCAGACTGTTTCTTGTCCCTGCATTCGATCAAGTAGGCTCCGTTTCTGCACTTTTAACAGTTTCTGGGTTACCAATGAGACCTTGAAAGCCTTTCTGTACTGCAAATGGACTCAGCGATGACAGCGGTTTATCTTGATTGGTTCCTTCCTTTATCAACCAAGTTGCCGAGAAGCCCGTTTCCTTCTGAGCCTCAGCGTCCGAATCTGAATCACAGTCATATAAAATTATCTCTTTTCCGTTCTGTTGTATTTGATTTACTCATAAGCGTAGGCTCAACGACAGCAGAAATTAGTCGGTCGCCCCAGGAGAGCTGCCGTGCTGGGGAAGGGACAATGGATGGCCAATCTCTTGGCGTCCGTCTGCCTGGAACCGTCCCGCATGAATCCAGACAGTGTGCTTTCACGACTGACTAACGTACAGCCACCCATTTCACAACCAAAGTAATTCGATCTCGGATTACGGGTTGCTTACGGCAACCACTCGTGATTACGAAGATGGAGAGGAAGAAAATGGGAATGCAGGTGGGACCACGCTTTGTCTCACCCTCCCCTTGACCTGTCCGACATGGGTAACCCTATCAGGGGCATCAATTTAAACTGTCAAGTAAAGTCCAGTAAACTTCTTTGGATATCAGGACTGTCACAAGTGAAAAAACAAAGCTTTCCAACCAGTATCCCCCGTCAGCACAGTTTGCTGCTATCCTTCATGGTCCTATTGGGGTAGAAGGATCTATTAAACACTCAACAGTGTGTGGTGTGTGTGTGTGTGTGTGTGTGTGTGGGTGTGTGTGGGTGGTGTGGGTGGTGTGTGTGTAGGGATGTGTGTGTAGGTGTGCGTGTCTGTTTTGTGTGTATATGTGTGTGACGAGAGAGAGAGAGAGAGAGAGAGAGAGAGAATGTTGCAAGATGTTCTCAACTGTTTGGGAATGGATCTTTACCAAATCTAAGTCAAAGGTGGGGACGTTTGACGAACAGCTGTGTCGCTGGGTGCCATCATTGCTCTTATTCTTTTTGAACTTCCCAAACGTGGTCCTCATCTGGCTGAACCAATTTGCCAAGTCTCTGCCTTAAAACGCACACAAAACAGAGATGGATTTAGATAGCAATGTCAGAACAATATCGCTTACAATAACAAATCCAACAAAATAAAAACGTGTAGAGTACAGTGTGTGCTGCCTGGTGAAATACAAATAAATTCTGAAGTACGAGGTATCAAATAAGACAAAAAATTGATTGGGTGTACATCAGAAAACCGTTCAAAATTTCTGAATTGTCAGAGAATGACTAAAGGTTCAGTTTCTCAAGATACAGTCATAAAACCATACATATATGTATGAATACAAGATCCCACATGATCGTTGTTAGAAATGTAAGTGCATGTCGGTGGATAAGCAACAACGATATCAACAACAGAAGACTTGCGTGAATACGTATGTCTCTGACTGAGGTGCAAAAGGATGAGGAAATCCTTCAGTGCAAAGGTGCGAACTGTTGAGGAGGTGCGAATATCTTATGTGTAAAATTCATAGCATCAAGGTCAGAACATGAACAAAAAATGTCTGAAATCAGCAGTTTCTGTGGAAGATGTGCAGATACCACATCCTTGGGAATTTTTGACAATACTTCAATTCTGTTTTCACTTTTGTGATATTTTTTAATCAAACGGGAGATTGTTAGAAAGGCTTGATCGACGCTACTGTCACTGGCTTGAGAATGAGTAAGCCACACGCCAAGGAGTAGACAGACAAAGCACAATACTGTTATCCTCCATGCTCAGCTGAGGCTGAAGGATCTATTAAACACTCAACAGTGTGTGGGCGTGAGTCCGTGTGTGTGTGTGTGGTGTGTGTGTGTGGTGTGGTGGCGCGCGCGTGTTTCACCATATGTGTGTGTGTGTGTGTGTGTGTGCCAGAAAGAGAGAGAAACAGAGACAGAGAGAGAGGGAGAGAGACAGAGAAAGTGGGGAGAGAGACAGAGGGGAGAGAGACAGAGAGAGGAGGGAGAGAGAGAGAGAAGAAGGAGAGAGAGAGAGAGACAGACAGAGAGAAGACAGACAGACAGACAGACAGACAGAGACAGAGTTCTCAACTGTTTGGGAATGGATATTTACCAAATCTAGGTCAAAGGTGAGGACGTTTCAGGAGCTGCCGTGTCATGGGGTGCCATCATTGCTCTTAGCGTTTTTTAATTTCCAAAACATGGTCCTCATGTCGCTGAACCAATTTAACAAGTCTCTGCCTTAAAAATACAACAACAAAAAAACAGAGAGGGACTTTAATACCAATGTCAGAACACAATATTACATACAATAACAAATTCAACAAAATTAAACATGTACAGTCCAATCTGTGCTGCTGGTGAATACAACTAAATGTTGAAGTATCAGGTATAATAAAATCTACATTTGGACTGGGTGTACATCAGAAAACCGTTCAAATCTTCTAAAATGGCAAGACAAATGACAAAAAAAAATGACAAAAGTTTCAGTTTGTTTCTGGCGTACATATCTGTATGAATACAAGATCTCATATGATTGGTGTTAGAAATGGAAGTGTATGCTGGTGGATCAGCAACTATGACATCAACGATGGAAGACCTGTATGAATACTTACGTCTGTGACAGAGGTACAGAAGAATGGGGAAATCCCTCAGTACAGAGGTGTGAACTGTTGGGGAGTCGCGAATATTTTAAGTCTAAAATTCACGGCACCAAGGCACCTGAAATCAGGAAGACGTGCAAACAGCACATCTGCAGAAGTTTCTGACAACACTTAAATTCAACTTTCATTTTTTTTATTACAAGGGAGATGGTCAAAAAGACATAGTAATCCTTTTCATCTCTCATTTTTTTCCCTTTGGAAATATGTAAATTATTTCGTATCGACCAAAGGTGGTGTGTGTGTATATATGAGTGTGTGTGCAGTAAAACTGTAAATTCTTTCAAATACTTAAAAACAGTATTTTGTTGCACTGGTAAGATTCATAATAGTAAAAAACTGCGTATAATCAAGCTCAGAAAGCTATGTATTCTGTATTGGTGACAGCCAGAAATCAAAATTTGCCTATCATTACTGTTCCGAGTTATATATCTATATTGTACCTACATTACTGTATAGGTGTAAAAATACAAGGGTGTGAGAACCTGGATTTGCTTGAGAAATTGTAGCTTAAATTTTTGAAGCACTTGTTAAAATTATAGAGAAGCGCTATTACTGAGATTATTGTTGTTATTGTTATTTTTGTTTAAAGACCAGCAGGCTGGGTAGAGCCATACCAGGGCTATTACTGTTTGAAAACATACACAACACTTCAACAGGACAAAACGAAAAAAAAAAACAGAAAAAGAAAACCAAGCACACATATCAACGCACCCGCGCATACAATCCACCATCTTCTGGACACTCATGCTCCAGCCACAACCCGTCTTTTACCTGACCGCCCCCCTACCCCCTGGCTCACTCATGAGATAGCCTGTGCAAAACGTGCCCGCCGCAGAGCAGAGCGCCGCTGGCGCAAATCCAAACTCACTGTACACAGGCAACTTTTCCAAGCCTCTAAAACAAAAGTATCCACCCTCATTGCATCTGCAAAAACAAGCTATTTCCAAACCAAAATCCTGAATGCCTCTTCTTCAAAAGAACTCTTTACAACCATGAATCATCTCCTTGGCACACGAAAAGACTTACCTCTCCCAACAAAACATACAAATGAAGAACTCCCATCTGTATTCTCTAAGTATTTCACCACCAAAATACAAACTCTTCGTGACAGGCTTGACAGGACACCCTGTCAACCATGCCCACCTGACCCTTCCTTCTCTGGCACACCTCTCACTACTTTTACCCCAGTCTCACAAGAAGAAATTTTCAACACAATCAGATCCATGTCGTTCAAAACCTGCGAACTGGATCCTCTTCCAGGTTCTCTCTACTCCGATTGTCTCCCTACTCTCCTCCCATTCATCACTGACATCATCAACACTTCTTTTCAAACTGGAACTGTCCCAGATTCTTTCAAGTCTGCTATTGTTCACCCTCTCCTCAAGAAACACAATTTAGACCCAAATGAACTGAAAAATTACAGGCCTATCTCTAATCTCTCTTTCTTGTCAAAACTCCTTGAAAAGGTCGTCCTCAACCAGCTGAACTCTCACCTGCCAACAATCTCCTCAATCTTTTCCAGTCAGCCTACCGCCAGTGCCATAGCACTGAAACTGCCCTACTACACATTCTCAACAATCTCCTCCTTGCAACTGATACTGGCAAAGTCTCTCTCCTCACACTCCTTGATCTGTCTGCAGCCTTCGATACCATTGACCATGGTATTCTCCTTTCTAGACTTCATCATACTTTTGGCATCTCTGACATTGCTCTCTCCTTTTTCACTTCGTATTTATCAAACAGAAAACAAACTGTTCTCATCAATGGCACTTACTCTCAACCTGCATACCTGACCTGTGGTGTTCCACAAGGATCTGTCCTTGGCCCTGTTCTTTTCACTCTTTATACCTCCCCCCTGTCCACCATCATCAACTCCCACTCTATAAAACACCACTTTTATGCTGATGACACCCAACTTCAAGATAGTGACTCACCTGATAATATACAGCGCCTGTTGACTCGCACCACTGAGTGTTACTCGGACATTAAGAACTGGATGACACACAATAGACTTCAGCTTAATGACAACAAGACAGAAACTATCCTCATTGGCACCCGTCAGAAACTTTCCCAGCTGCCTCCTCTTTCTCTCCCATTATGTAACACATCAGTCCCAATTTCTGATTCAGCTAAAAACCTTGGTGTCTGCATTGACTCTACCCTGTCCATGAACAACTTTGTTTCTCAAACTGCCAGATCTTGCTACTATCATCTCCATCGTATAAGCCTGATCAGGAAGTATCTCTCTGTCGAAACAACTGCAAAACTCGTTCTCTCCTTCATAATGTCTCGCATTGACTATTGCAATTCACTCCTGTCTGGTCTTCCTGCCTCCACCATTCACATCCTACAGCGCATTCAAAACAATGCTGTACGCCTTGTACTCAAAAAGAAAAAAGCTGACCACATATCTCCTCTCCTGGCACAACTTCACTGGCTCCCTGTATCAAAGCGCATACAGTACAAACTAGACACCATGTGCTACAAAAGCCTCAATAATGCAGCCCCCGATTACCTGTCAAGCCTACTTGAGATCTATGTTCCCTCACGTACCCTCCGCTCTGCCTCCGATCCTCTGACTTTTCGCTTTCCACGCACTAAGCTCAATACCTATGGTCCACGAGCCTTCTCTGTTTCTGGTCCACTCTCCTGGAACAAACTTCCTCTCTCAGTCCGTCAGCAACCTACTTTTGCCTCCTTCAAGTCCGCTCTCAAAACTCACCTTTTCTCCTCTGCATAAAATCCTAACTTCACTAAACCCCCCTCTGTAGCCTGTCTCCGCTCGGAGGGGAATCACTTTGTTTTAATATATAATTGTATATGATGTGCTCTCTGTGGTTTTCCATTGGTTTTATTCTTGCTTTTATTGCTTTTATTCTTTTCTCCCCATTTGTGGCCATGCATGTGTGTGTGTGTGTGTGTGTGTGTGTGTGTGTGTGTGTGTGTGTGTGTGTGTGTGCGTGTGTGTGCGTGCGTGCGTGCGTGCGTGTGTGTCTTTTCGGCGCTTGGATTTGATTTTGTCGAGATTTGCGCTACATAAATATTGTAATTATTATGTATGCATGTGCGTACGTATGTATGTATGTATGTATGTATGTATGTATGTATATGCTTAGATTTATGTATGTATGTATGTATGTATGCATGTATACGCTCAGCTTAGATTTATGTATGTAAGTATGTAAGCATGTATGTATGCATGTATACGCTCATATGTATGTAGGTATGTAAGCATGTATACGCTCAGCGCTTAGATTTGATTTTATCAAGATTTTGCGCTATATAAATAAAATATATTATTATTATTATAGAAGCCCCCGCCGCCGACTATTCTGTCCAAATTATCGCACAGGTGATATAAAAAATACCTGCATACAAATTTAAACATAACTATGGCCACTAAAGCATATATGAAACTGGGCCTAAATTACCTAATATTGTTTCTGCATATCTCATTTCCCTAGAGCCAAAAATACACTTAACATATGTATCCAATTATCAATCCTGAGAGAACGTACATAACATTTTATCGAACACATACAGGTGAATGGACCAGCACGGTAGAAAATGATAGGAAGAAATGACGGAAAGCACAGAATTTCCAGAAGGTGGGGCTACTATTTGTACTGAAAGAACCTGCAGCGTCCCCGTGGTGGGGGGGGGGGGGGGGTATTACTGAGATGGTGTCGGCTGAAATGGGGTTACATCCAATTTCAGTACTGGTTAATTCTAAAATGATTTTATTTTTGGTGTAGCCTTTTTGTCATATGACAACGCAGAGAAACACTGTTAAATTGTACAAACTTCTCTATGATTTATACCTAGAACAACAAGCACTGTTCAGACTGGTTAGTCAAATTCAGCAAATTCAGGGATAGACGAAAGTTTCGATTTTGCTTGTGAATCTCAAATTTTTGTGAACAAATATACATTTTGTAAAAACCGTTACTTACTCACTCCAGGGTAACTACATGCAAGCCTGGAGGACAGCTATGGAAACCAGTATTAAATACATATTATACCGAAATTCCAAAAACGAATCTGGAACGGAGACATGTGTAATACAGTCACGGATATTTATGTTTTTCTTATGATTAAATTTCGATGCTGCTGTCACAAGCCAGATTACTGAAGCTTTGTGATGACAATACCTTAGGTGATGAGTTTCACTTTATTTTCAAATGTTGTAAATTCCGTGGCAAAAAAAAAAAGACAGAAGCTAAATTTATCAAATTTTTTAGTCTAAAATCATGTAGTTATCTTTTGAATACGTAAGTATTCTACAATAAGACAAAAATTGTACTTTTTTTCTGTTGAACTAAGTTCTTTCTCCTTCATGTTATACGTTGATACCGTCATTTATTTGCCGTTATCCTCCCTGCCCCTACTGGGGTTGAATGATGTATTAAACATTCAACAGTGTGTGTGTGTGTGTGTGTGTGTGTGTGTGTGTGTGTGTGTGTGTGTGTGTGTGTGTGTGTGTGTGTGTGTGTGAGAGAGAGAGAGAGAGAGAGAGAGAGAGAGAGAGAGAAACAAACAGATGACAGATAGACAGACAGACAGACAGAGAGAGAGAGAGAGAATATTAGCAAGATTTTCTCACTGTTTGGGGATGTATCTTTACCAAATCAGCCGTGTCGCAGAGCGCCATCAGTGATCTTGTTCTTTTTTTTAAAATTTCCAGACATGGTCCTCATGTTGCTGAACCAATCTACCTAGTCTCTCCCTTAAAACACAAACACGGAGATGAGCTTAAATACCAATGTCAGAACACAATATTACTTACAATTACAAATTCAACAAAGTATAATCTGTAGAGTCCAATGCGTGTTGCCTGGTGAAATACAAGTAAATTCTGGAGTATCGGGTATCAAGACAAAAAATATTTGACAAGTGTTCATCAGAAAACTGTTCAAACCCTCTGAGATGACAGAGAAAAATATCAGTTCCAGTTTCTCGAGATACAGTCATAAACACTTACACATCCGTATGAAAACAAGATGCCACATGATCGTTGTCAGAAATGGAAGTGCATGCTGGTGGATAAACAACTATGATATCAACGAAGAAGACGTGTGTTTGTGTGTGCGTGTGTATGTTTGTGTGCGTATGTGTGTGAAAGAGAAAGAGAGAGACAGCGAGAGAGAGAAACAGACAGACAGTCAGACAGAAACAGAAACAGAGACAGAGAGAATGTTATCAAGATTTTCTCAACTCTTTGGGAATGGATCTTTACCAAAGCTTGGTCAAAGGTGAGGACGTCTCACGAACAGCCATGCTGCGGGGCGTCGTCACTCCTCTTATTCTTTTTAAATTTCCCAAACACTGTCCTCATCTTGCTGAACGAAGTTGCCGAGTTTCTGCCTTAAAAATACAAAAACAAAGACGGACTTAAATATCAATGTCAGATAACCATATTATTTACAAAAACAAATTCAATAAAGTAAAAACGTCTGAGTCCCATGCGTGCTGCCTGGTGAAATGCAAGTAATTTGAAATACCATGTGTCCGGTTAAGACAAAATTGTTTGGGGGTTCATCAGAAAACCGTTCAAATCCTCTGAAATGACAGAAGACGGCGAAAGAATACTTAAAATTTCAGTTTCAATTGTTCAAGATGTATCCATTGGGAATGAATTGCATACGCACTGATGCCATTCAATGCATGTGATGGAGAAGATCCAAAATTAAAATGGCACAAGCCTAAAAACTGCTCCATATGCTTGCCAGTCTTGAGGTCCTACCTACTGTAAAGTTTTTTTGTTTGTTTTTAAATCGTACTAGTATGTCACTGGAACAATCTTTTTTTTTCTTTTTTACGATCACTGCACTCAGGGAGGTTACCTTTGTGCTCACCTTTTTTTTTTCGTTCCATTTTCTACGCCACTTTATTGGCCACAGAAGCTGAAACAGTTTTTATTATGCGACGATGATGATGTTGATGTGGATGATAATCATGATGCTATGGAGTTCCATCTAGGATTGAGACTGCGTGACAGGGTTGTACTCTACGCATACTATCATAATATATCCTGGCGTTAACCAGACCAGAGAGATACAGACACCTGCGGTGTTGGTCAGAAGATTTGAACAACACCCTCAATGACGCATCCGTGAAGTGATGAGACTCGATTGTGTGGTCCCAAGTCTTCACAATGAGCCCATAGCACGCCCAACTCTGGGTAGGAGCTGGTTAGAGCCGAAAAATCCCACAATGATTTTTGAAGGTACTGATGGGGATTCGAACCCACAACCTTAGCTAAATTGTAAAGACATGTGTATTTGTGTATCTCATCCTTAAAAAGGGAACGTATAAAAGCACAACCAGCCACTAAGCATAAACTTATGTCATCAGCGTTTTATATGATTACATCACAAAAGACTCCTCAATCACTGCAACACAGTCTCCTCTGCCTATCAACATGATTAAATAAATGTCTCATTTATGTAGCTCATCCAGTCTATCGTTCACGTCAAAGAAAAAAACCCCAGATAAATAAGAAATAACAATAAAAACAGTCACACGTGCACACCCCACACCCACACCCGGAAAACAATACAATGAACCACGCGAGTAATTCAAACAAAAAAGAAAAAACAAGAACAAAAAATGAACACATGCACGCACACACACACCAGCCCATTAAGACTCAACAGAAAATAGCAAATACTATGACAAATTTAAACACAGACACACACACACACACACACACAGACAGACACACACACACACACACACACACACACACACACACACACACACACACACACACACACACACACATACATTCAGGCCTGGTGGACAACACACCTTCATCACAGGTATTCACTGGTTAGAACGGGGTTGAGGTCGTCGAGGACTTCACTCACCTGGGCAGTTCAATCAACAATTGAAGCAAAGAACTAAAGTGTGGCATGGGTAAAACAACGGTAGCATTCAACAGGATGTCAAAAATATGCAACAGTAAGAAAACATCTCTCAAACTGAAATTGCGGTTTTATAACTCCAACGTTCCCTCACCTTTGCTTACACCTGTAACACGTAGCACGTCTGCAAGTGTCCACAGAGTTAGGTGGACCATGCCACTAGACTGCCGTCTTCCAGACCTGTCAACTGAGTCCTGAACTGGAACCCTGGGGGACAAGCGAGGGGAGGGGGGACCACAACTGAACCGGCGCCAGATGTTGCTGTTGTTGTTTACAGCCCAGCCGACTGCTCAGAGCCATATCAGGGCTGTAACCGCTTCAAAACATACTCAATATTTCATTTCATTTCATTTCATATTGACTCATAGCCCAGCCGACCACTAGTGCCAGATCAGGGTTAACACCACGTCAAAAGAAAAGAACCACCCGTTAAGATAAAAGACAACAGTTAAAAACCAAGCTCACCGTTAATCTTGCAAATACGCAATATTTCACCATGCAAAACAGAACAGAAAATTAAGTACACGTATCAATGCATTCGCGCACATAATCTAAGGACATGCCCCTGGCGTTGACCACTCTGTCGTATTTATCGCACAAAACACATCTTTCTTTTTTTCTTTTATTGTAGTGTAAAGCCCAGCCGACTGCGCAGAGCCATATCAGGGCTATAACCGCTTCAAAACACACAAAACTTCAACAGGAAAAAAAAGAAAAGAAAATTAAGTACACATATCAATGCATTCGCGCACATAATCTGAGGGCATGCCCCCGGCGTAGGACCATTCCGTCCGATTTATCGCACAGGGGAGATTTGAAAAACACACCTGAATACAAATATAAGCATACATAAGGACACCAAAACATATATAAAAACAGGCATAAATTACCTAAAATTGCTTCCGCATATCTCACCTCCTTAGAGCCAAAAATGCACTTAATACATGTACCTAATTATCAATCCGAAGAAAAAGCGCGTAAGACTTTATCAAAAAAATACAGGTGAATGGACCATTAAAGCAGAAATAAGTAGAAATGACAAAAAGCAAGGCAACAAGGCAAAAACAAAGAGAGTGACAGAAAACAGGAAATTTCTAGCACAGAATTTCCAGGTGGGGATACTATTTACACTGAAAGAGCCCCTGGCAACCCAACGGGGGAACAAAACACACCTGAATACAAACTTAAACATACCTAAGGACACCAAAACATACATAAAAACAGGCATAAATTACCTAAAACTGCTTCTGCATATCTCACCTCCCTAGAGCCAAAAATGCACTTGATACATGTACCCAATTTTCAATTCTAAGAAAAAGTACGTAAGACTTTATCGCACAAATACAGGTGAATGGAGCACTCAGGGGTTGATTCCTCTGCAATATCAGTAGCATCAACAGGCACATAAGGCACTTCTGATTTTGATTATGGCGGTGGTCTGTCATATGAATCCGTCTTGGTCTTTTTGGCTGGCAATAACAGCTGTGTATGAAATGAGTAGAGCTTGCGTAGTGACCTGGCACACTGAGCTTTGTGGTCTAAACAGTTGTAGTCTCAGGCTCAAACAAAAGACAAAAAAATAATAAATGCACAACTGTTTGCATAAAAAAAAAACAGTAGACAGCATCCCAATTCCAAGATTCAGATTCATACTGCTCACAGCCCTGCCGACTACTAGAGCCGTATCAGGGCTACCGCCATGTCAAAAGCGACAACCATGTTAAGATAAAAGACAACAGTTAGAAACCATGCAACCTGTGTATTAAGTTCCACGCCCTGGCAAAGTCTTTTAAGTCATGGCCATACAATTGAATCAGTCTACAGCTTTTGAGTCCGTGTTCAAGTTTCTGCCTGTTAGATAATTAAAAAAAATTATTATAAAACCATACTTACCGTTATTCAAGTCCTGCAGGAGCTGGTCAGAGAAGCTGTAGTGCTTGGTCCCCATCCTCATTAGCCTCCTCCATGTCAACGTCCTTTTCAGCGGCAGGCGCCGATTTGATGCATGCAGGGAAGTGAAACGGTAAAAGAAAAGACATTACAAGTAAGAAATCTATACAGCAGAGTTGTTTCATGCAAAAAAATTGTTTTGCGGTGTTAAAAATGTGTGTGTAAGTGGGTGTGTGCAAGTGTTGTGTGTGTGTGTGTGTGTTGTGCGGGTGTGGTGTGTGTGTGGTGTGTGTGGTGTGGTGTGGTGTGTGTGTGATCGAGTGTGTGTGTGTGTGTGTGTGTGTGTGTGTGTGATGTGTGTGTGTGTGTGTGTGTGTGTGTGTGTGTGGTGTGTGTGTGTGTGTGTGTGATCGAGTGTGTGTGATCGAGTGTGTGTGCATGTATGTAGCTGTAAAATGTGACTTAAGGATCACGATTACTTTGCCAAATTGCCTGCACTCCACCTTCAGAGTCGACTGTTTTCACGATCCACAACTGCCGTGCGGTGTGTCGCCAAATGCCATCACTGCTCTAATTCTTCTCAAGTTCCCCAAACATGGTCCTCATGCTGCTAAATCATGTTGCCAACTTTTTGCCTGAAAAATACAAAAATAGATGGGGTATAAACACCATTACAGTCAAAATGGCAACAACAAATATAACAAAATAAAACATGTGTTTGTCTTGTATATTATAAGTAAATTTATCCGGTATAAACTGAAATATAATTTGAGTGGATGTACATCAGAAAACAGTTAAAACCTTCAGAAAAGGCAGAGAAAGACAAATGGATGTTTAAAACAAGTACTTACCAGCCATTCCAGGTTGCTTAGCGTTGTCCTCCAACGTCCCGACTTTTTCCCCTCGTCCTTAAAATCTCTCCCAGCGTAGTCGTAGAACAAATCATGATCTTGTAACCATTCGATGGGCATCTCCTTGTGCATCAGATACAGCTGAGGAACTGCTTGGACCATGGTCTTCTCCTGTGTGGACGCCGTAGACTGGGAGAACTCGAGGGTTGGTTCTTCCTCAGTATCAGTAGTATCAAAATAGGACCATCGGACACTTCAGGTTGTAATTCCATGAGTGACTGGTTCAGATTTGTATTGCTTAGAGCCCGGCCGACTACTAAAGCCATATCAGGGCTAACACTACATCAAAAATGACAACCAGGTTAAATTAAAAGACAACAGTTGAAAAAATCATGCTCAACGTTAACCTTGCAAGTTTAAAAATAAAATGCAATTAAAGAAAAGTATACTTGGAAGTAAAACCATATCAGGCGAAATCTATTGATCTCTTGTCAAAACTGGAAAATTGCATCGGGAGAGACGTCTCGGAAAAGATTCTTTAAGGAGTCCGCCGCCATGTAGTGCTTTTGTCTCATAATTTCTTAACCTTCATTTGTAAGAGTAGAAAACAGTTCGAAGAACTTCTGAAGCTCAAGGTGACTAATGTTTCGGCGAGCAATTGCCTGAAAAGTGTAAAGGCAATCCGAAAAAAATGAGAACATCTTATGCTTGAATTTGGACACCATTTTTGGTGCTGAGAGTGCTTGTCATGTCTTGGTCTTCTTGACTGGGACACATAGCTGTGGACAAGTAAGCACAGTCGGAGTACCGAGTTGATAAAGTACGTTTTGTGGTCTGAGCGATCGTAGTTGATTGATCGATTTGATTCACTTTTACATCAGCACCCACCTCAAATGATAAGTTTGATTGGAATAACTATCCCAGAGAACTGGGGGAAGGGGACCTGAGATCCTATACTGCGCAACTATTATGTTGAGATGGGCAATAAGATTTCATTCATATTGCTTATAGCCCAGCCGACTGCCAGTTTTAAAGTAGGCACCACGTGGTTTGAACCCATAACCATTAGCACGTGAACCTGACGCTCGACTATGTGAGCCATCGAGACCTGCAGAGACAGTGGCCTCAAGTGGCGAATTATATATGGTCAGTAAATGTCGCAATCCACAACCACTAAGGAACCAACCGGGTAGGTCAGCTGTTGCTCCAATGACTTCATATTCCGTTTGTTTTGTATTTCGCTCGTGACATTCCAAGGTACAGTCCGCAACTGCTCGGAAAACTAGCCGAGCGCTATCTGACCAACATAGGACCGGATGGCAACTATTCGTAAAGTGATCGTAATTACATACAAAATCACTTCACAACTGTCACGATTTGTTTAACGACTATCACGACTTCTACGCGACCAGTCGCAAAACTTTTTAAAATTAAAGTAGTCGTGATAGCGCGACACTCCTTTGGTGAGAGTCACGACTGGTCGTATATATAATAATTTAAAACAGGTCGCATCTATCTCATGAGTGGTTTACGAGGTTTCCGACTACTTCACTCGGCAAGATCGTACGCTGCTTATTGTGAATACACAATAACTAGTCAACGACCGATTCTGACGTGATGAGCTAGTAAGAACTATCACGAGTAATGAACTTTTTAAATAATTTGGAGAGCATTTTGCGACATTTTTAAAAGCTTGGCTATAATCTGGTTGTAAACCAATCTTTGTCCTGGTGTGACTTGAGGTCTTCAGTCGTATTTCACTCATGACATTCGTGGGCGCATTCAGCAAATTAGTCAAGTACCAAGTTCATATTGCCTATAGCCCAGCCGACTACCACAGCCATATCAGGGCTAACACAACGTCAAAAACAAAAACCCGGTTAAGATTAAAGAAAAAACAGTTAAAAACCATGCTCACCGTTAACCTTGCAAGTCTAAAAATTTTATTAAAGAAAAACAGCCGTAAAATCATATCAAGTGAAATCTATTGATCTCTCGTAAAAACTGTAAAAATGCATCAGGAGGAACGTCTCAGACGAGCTTCTTCAAGGAGTCCGCCGTGTAGTGCTTTTGTCTCACATCTTACAAGTCCCAGCAATCGAGGAGGAGGTGTCTGATGCTCAACGGCTCGTCACACGGTATACACCATGGTGCTTCTTCAATCTTTTAAAAGGTATGAATGAGCGTAGGATGTATGACCTGTGTGTAACCTACATGTCTCTTTCTTACGGTTTCCTGCAGCAGATGGGAGAATTTCTTTCAGACTAGGGCGGATTTGGAAAAGTTTGTTATCTGTCTGTTCATTCCAATCCTCCTGCCACAGATTTCTCACGTAACTGTGTACTTTCGATCTGACATCTGTGTAAGGAATCAAGGATTTAGACATCTTTCCCCTTGTGGCCTTCCTGGCCAGGCAGTCAGCCTTTTTACTGCTAATACCAACACGGCCAGGAATCCATGCAAAAACAATCCCATAACCTTCATTTGTAAGAGTAGAAAACAGTTCGAAGAACTTCACAAGTTCAGGGTGACTAATGTTTAGGCCAGCAATTGCCTGCAAAGCGGAAAGAGTCAGAAAAAATGAAAAAATCTTTGTGTTTGGATTTGGATACCATTTTAGTGCCAAAACCAGAGCAGTCAGTTCAATAGTATAAACGGAACTGTCAGACGGAATATGTTTTGAAAATTCTCGATTGGGAATCTCGAAGCAAAAGGCAGCGGCAGCAACACCGTCATCACACTTCCATTCTAGTAGGATGACGGAAATTTCTCACACAGTTCTGCATAAAACGACCTGTACGCCAGTGAACTGGTACTATCTTTACGTTAATGTTGTGTTAATGACCTTGGCTATATCGCATAGTTCAGAAGAAGGAAAAACCGGCCTTGATTCCGTGTCAACAACAATGGTTCTCTCACAGCAAAACACAACGATAAACAAACAAAAAGCTCTGTTAATAACCTCAGCCATCTCTTACAGCTTAGAAGAAAAAAAACTATTTAGATTCCATTCAACAACAATGGTTATCTCATGGCAAAAAAACAAAAATACCATGGTAACAACAGATGAACTAAAAGAACTACTAAGATCACAAAGCAATCAAGATGAATTTTAAGAAGATATCCACTTTCACATTCGATCAATGCAGGTTAAAGTCCAAAAGCTATGTCTCTCTCTCTCTCTCTCTCTCTCTCTCTCTCTCTCTCTCTCTCTCTCTCTCTCTCTCTCTCTCTCACACACACACACTCTCTCTCTCTCTCCACTCTCCCCCTCCCTCCCTCTCTCTCTCTCTCTCTCACACACACACACACAAAGCACACAGACACGTACAGACTCAACACTCAAAATACGCTTAACCTATACAACACACACACACACACACACACACACACACACACACACACACACACACACACACACACACACACACACACACATACACACACACACACACACACACCCTTTTCATTTCAGTTCAGTTCATTATGCTTATAGTCCAGCCGACTACTACAGCTGTATCAGGGCTAACACCATGTCAAAAATAACCGGTTAAAAGACAAGTTAAAAATTTTGCTCACTGTTAACCTTGCAAGTCTAAAACGCAATAAAGAAAAGCAGACATGAAATCGTATCAGGACTCAGACACACACATATTCTCTCTCTCTCTCTCTCTCTCTCGCTCTCACACACACACACACACACACACACACACCGCTCTCTCTCTCTCTCTCTTTCACACACACACACACACACACACACATACACACACATACATTTTTCATTTTTAGTTTTGTTTAATGCCCAGCCAACTGCATAGAGCCATATCAGGGCTGGAACCTGTTTCAAAACACACAGTACTTCAACAGAGAAAGAAAGGAAGAAAATTAGGTACAGATATCAATCCTTTCGCGCACATAATCTAAGGAGATGCCCCTGGCGTTGACTACTCCATCCAATTTATCACACATGGGATTTAAAAAACATACCTTAATACAAATTTAAACATAACTAAGGGCATTAAAACATAAAACTGGCCCTGTGGTCGGATCAGGATGATGTTTTGATGAACACCATTACAGACTACTTGACAAGAGTGGAACTGTTTGTTGCAGACAAGAGGTGACAGTATCTTTGTAAAAGGGTTCATGTCCTTGAAACTCCTGCTGGTCTTTTTACAATGTGCTTTTAGTTCGACTGGATCGTAAGTAGACTGTTGATCCTTTCAGTCAATCTTTTCGGTCCTGACAGTATTGAATCTATTAAGCTGTCCTAGCACTTGTGTTGATTCAGAACATTAAGAACTCGTTTAAACTGCATAAAACTGGCATTCAGATGCAAATTAAATTTTCAAAAAAGACAAGAAAGCGGTTTGTATGAGTTGCTTTCGATTTGTATTAATTTCACATTATTATCTGAGTTACAGACTCATCAGACAGAACCAAAGGTTAGTTACACATCTGTCAGATAGAAATATTAGAAGCAGAAACATTCTCTCTGTCTAGATGATGGGCAGCGTTCTTTTTTAAGAACGTGTGTGCGGGTGGGGTGGGGTGTGTGTGTGTGTGCGGGGGGGGGGGGGGGCATTGCGGGCATGTCTTTTTGAGTTTTATTCATTTGTTGATTCATTTGCTTGTTTGATTTAGTGATTGTTTGATTTGCTCTAGTCATTATCATAATTTGTATCGATGTAAAGCGCTTAGAGCTCAGTCGAGAAAAGGCGCTCAACAAATCTTCGTTATTATTATTATTATTAACATTGCTTCCGCATATCTCACCTCCCTAAAGCCAAAAATGTACTTAATAAATGTATCCAATTATCCCTCCCAAGAGAAAGTACGTAAGACTTTATCGAACACATACAAGTGAATCGACCAGCAAGGCAGAAAATGATTGGAAGAAATGACGGAAAGCAATTGAACAAGGCAGAAACAAAGAGTGACAGAAAAGAGGAAATTTGGAAATTTCTAGCACAGAATTTCCAGAAGGTGGGGATGCTTTTTATGCCAAAAGAGCCCCCGACATCCCAACGGGTGGTCTCACATACATAATGGGTATTAGAGCTTATTACTGTGTCAGTTAAATGTACTAGAGATTTTTTTCCAAACGTTTAACAAAAACTCATTCACCCCATGGGAAACACCTATCTCACTTTTATAGACACATATGCACACGTGCGTGCGCACACAAACACACACTTTTATATCCACACACACACACACACACACACACAGGCATACACACACAGAGACACAAACACAAACACACACACACACACACACACACACACACACACACACACACACACACACACACGCACGCACACACACGCACACACACACACACACAAATTGTAATCACTGTTCAACTAAAGCGGGTTTTCATTATCATTTTACACCCAACAAAGCTTTTTTTAAATCAACAACTGAATGTTATGGTCAACAGCAAACGTTATTTCATGACGGCACTTTGTCAAGAATCTAATGCCGGCAACACGGATCATCTCTTAGTGCATAGAAGAACAAAAAACTTAATTCTTTGTCACCAAATTGGTTCTAATGGTGAAATAAAATACAAAAACAAAGAAGTCATGAATTTAATTTGATGTTACCGACTTGGTCGCAGGCAAAACAAAATAAAAAAAGACATGGTAAGGACACCAGTAATCTCCCATTGTCAAGAAGAAAAAATCTGGTTGTTTAAAGCCCAGCAGACTGCGTAGAGCCATATCAGGGCTATAACATGTTTCAGAGCTTTTTAGAAAAAATACAGGTAAATGGATCAGCAAGGCACAAAATGACAGGTAGAGATACAAGAAAGCAAAAGAGCAAGGCAGAAAGAAACAGTGACAGGAAAGAGGATACTTCTGGCACAGAATTTTTCGAAGGTGGGGTTACTATTTTACACTGAAAGACCTCCTGGCGTTCCCACAGGGGTTTTTAGACAAAACACTGAAAATAAAAAGAAAATAAATAAATCATTCAAATAAAACCTAAAAACACACACACACAGACAACCAGCCAACCAACCATCTAAAACAGCCAAAAACCAAAAGCTGCCATGATAACGACTTATGTCATCATCTATTGTCAAAAACAAAACAAAACAAAAAACAAACAAAAAACTTTTTAATTCCGTGTCAACAACAATGGTCATCTCACGGTAAAACACAAGGGAGAAAACCCAAAACATCCGTTATGACCTCGTCCATCTCTCACAGTTTAGAAGAAGAAAAAAACCTTGGTTCCTTATCAACAATGGTTATCTCACGGCAAAACAAAAGAAAAAAACAAAAACTTTCAATGACCTCGACCATCTCTCACAGTTTAGAAGATAAAAATTGGTCTTGATGCCTTGTCAACAACAATGGTTATCTCACGGCAAAACACAAAGAAAAACAAAGAAAAAAACCTCTATTAATTACTTCAGTCATCTCTCATAGTCTAGAAGACAAAAAACCGTCCTGATTCCATATCAACAATACTGGTTTACCTCGGGGCAAAACACAAAGAAAAAGAAACACCCAAAACTCCGTTAAGGACCTCGGCCATCTCTCAGTTTTGAAGAAGAAAACAACCTCCTTGATTCCATATCAACAACAACAGTTGTCTCACAGCAAAACGCTATGAAAACCAAACAAGAAACTCTGTTAAGGACCTCGACCATCTCTCACAATTTAGAAGAAGAAACAACCTTCTTGACTCCATGTCAACAACAATGGTTATTTCATGGCAAAACACACAGAAAAAACAAACAGTTCTGTTGATGACTTTGGTCATTTTCATGGTACAAAAAAAACCACCTTCCTTGGTTCCTCAGCCATCTCTCATAGCTTAGAAGAAAGATGTTTTGATTCCATGTCAACAACAATGGTTATCTCACGGAAAACAAAACAGGAACAGAAATGCTATGGTAACGACAGATCAACTATAAAAATAAAAAGACAACGAATTGTAATAATGTATCCACTTTCATCTGTCGATCGGCGATCAAAACAGGAAAAAAAGATAAATCGAAAAAGCAATCGATCTCTCTCACTCTCTCTCTCTCTCTCACACCCCACACACACACACACACACACACACACTACACACACACACACACACACACGTACAGACAACACAAATACGCATAACACACACACACACACACACACACACACACGTACAGACTCAACACTCAAATACCACGCAAACATAACAATACAACACCAACACACACACACACAACAACACACACACACACACACACACACACACACACACACACACACACACACGCGCGCGCGCCACGCAACAATCAATACACACACACAGAAACGTACAGACTCAACACTCAAACACACACATACACACACACACGTACAGACTCAACACTCAAATACGCATAACATATACAACAACACACACACACACACACACACACACACACACACACACCACACACACACACACACACACACACACACGTTTTCACATACAGTTAATTGTTAATTTTGTTTAAAGTCCAACCGACAGCATAGAGCCATATCAGGGCTATATCCTGTTTCAGACCTTTTACTACAGGTAAATCGACCAGCAAGGCACAAAATGACAGAG
>JAPXFY010000015.1:42422865-42425365 GCA_030674185.1 Monoplex corrugatus | reverse complement strand
CACACACACACACACACACACACACACACACACACACACACACAACCTACAGACTCAACACTCAAACACACACACACACACACACAAAACACAAACAAAATAAAGCTTTGTTGATGACTTCGGCCATTTTCATAGTTAAGAAGAAACAAAACACCTTAATTCCTTGGCCATCTCTCAAAGCTTAGAAGAAAAACAGTTTTGGCTCCGTGTCAACAACAATGGTTATCTCACGGAAAACAAAACAAATACAAAACTGCAATGGTAACCACATATCAAGAGCAAAAATAAAAAGATGATGAATCATAATAATATATCCACTTTCATGTGTCGATCAGCGATCAAAAACGGGAAAAAAATTTAAAATCGAGAAAGCAAAAACAGCAATGAATCTCTCTCTCTCTCTCCCTCTCACACACACACTCACACATACAGACAACACTCAAATACGCATTGCACACACACACACACACATACACACACGCACGCACAGACAACACTCAAATACGCATTAGATACACACATATACACGCGCGCACACACCCCACCCCCACCCCCACACACAAGCACAGACTGAACACTCAAACACGCATTACACACACACACACACACACACACACACACACACACACACACACACACACACACACCCCACACACACACATACACATACACACACACACACACACACACAATACAAAGGAAAAAAGAAAAAGCTCTGTTGATGACTTCGGCCATTTTCATAGTTAAGAAGGAAAAAAAATAATTCTACAGCCATCTCTCATAGTTTAGAACAAAAAAAAACCCGTTTTGATTCCATGTCAACAACAATGGTTATCTCATGGAAAACAAAACAATAACAAAAATGCCATGGTAACGACAGACGAACTACAAAAATAAAAAATAATGAATTATAATAATGTATCCACTTCCATCTGTCGATCGACAAACAAAACATGGAAAAAAATTAATAAATCGAAAAAGCAATGAATCTCTCTCTGTCTCTCTCTCACACACACACAACACTAAAATACGCATTAAACACACACACACATACACACACACACACACACACCACACACACACACACACATACACACACACACACAGACACACACACGTACAGACTCAACACTCAAATACGCATTAAAGCAGTTTTGATTACATGTCAACAACAATGGTTATCTCATGGAAAACAAAACAATAACAAAATTGCCATGGTAACGACAGATGAACAACAAAAATAAAAAGATAATGAATTGTAATTATGTATCCACTTTCATCTGTCGATCGGCGAACTAAACAGGAAAAAAAGACTTCATAAAGCAAAAAAGCAATGAATCTCTCTCTCTCTCTCCCTCTCTCTCACACACACACACACACACACACAACACACACACACACGTACAGACCAACACCACCTACGCATCACACATACAAAACACACACACACACACAAAACACAAAAGAAATAAAGCTTTGTCGATGACTTCGGCCATTTTCATAGTAAAGTAGAAACAAAACACCTTAATTCCTTGGCCATCTCTCTCAAAGCTTAGAAGAAAAACAGTTTTAACTCCGCGTCAACAGCAATGCCATGGTAACGACAGATGAACTACAAAAATAAAAAGTAATGAATTCTAATAATGTATCCACTTTCATCTGTAGATCGGCGAACTACACATGGAAAAAATTTAATAAATCGAAAAGGAAATGAATCTCTCTCTCCCTCTCTAACACACACACACACACATACACACACACACACACACACAACACTCAAATACGTATTACACACACACACACACACACACACACACACACACACACACACACACACACACACACACACACACACACAAACGTACAGACTCAACAAATAGACATTAAAACAGTTTTGATTCCATGTCAACAACAATGGTTATCACACGGAAAACAAAACAATAACAAATATGCCATAGTAACGACAGATGAACAACAAAAATAAACAGATAATGAATTATAATAATATATCCACTTTCATCTGTCAATCGGCGAACTAAACAGGAAAAAAAAACTTCATAAAGCAAAAAAGCAATGAATCTCTCTCTCTCTCCTCTCTCTCTCTCTCTCTCTCTCTCTCTCACACACACACCACACACACACACACACACACACACACACACGACTCAAACGATACAGACTCACCAACACTACAACAACACACACACACACACACACACTACACCAACACAAACACACACACACACACACACACAAAACACAAACAAAATAAAGCTTTGTCGATGACCTCGGCCATTTTCATAGTTAAGAAGAAACAAAACACCTTAATTCCTTGGCCATCTCTCAAAGCTTAGAAGAAAAACAGTTTTAACTCCGTGTCAACAACAATGGTTATCTCACGGAAAACAAAACAAATACAAAAATGCAATGGTAACCACAGATCAAAAGCAAAAATAAAAAGATGATGAATCATAATAATATATACACGTTCATTGTCGAT
>JAPXFY010000015.1:42402865-42417865 GCA_030674185.1 Monoplex corrugatus | reverse complement strand
ACACACACACACACACACACACACACACACACACCACACCACGCACGGAAAAACATACACATATTATTGTCATAATTATAAACTATTTCACTCTCAGTAACATGCGAGTTGTACTGGCATTCACGATATGTATAACGAAACGTGAAATGAAACAAACACATGAATTAAGCTACTGAAACGTGCTTTGTAGTGTTAAATGATCGAATTAGTAATTTTAAACCGGCTAAAATTCTGAACAATCTTTATCAAAAAAATAAACTGAAACTTGCTCCTCTCCTTCTCACTTCTCTCTCACTCTCACACACCCACACACACTCCACACACCACCACAACCACCACACACGCGGCGCACCATACACAACACACATACAATTTATACGCACCACACACACCACCCAACACACATGACATTATTAAATTACTCGTTATCACATCTTAAGAACACACAACATACACACACACACACACACACACACACCACACACTAAATCACTTAATGAACAGACATAATCATAGACCACACACACACACACACAATGACACTTAATTAATACTGTATTCACTGTATAGTAATCTAAAGACCACGCGCGCGCGCGCACACGCATCACAACACAACAATGAAATAAACGCACTCGCGCGCACACACACATATACAACACACGCACACAAATACACACGCACACACATATTCATCCCACCCAATCATGCGGACACACGCACGTGCATGTACACGCACGCACATACACACATGCGCAAGCTTTAAATTAACACACACACACACACACACACACACAACACACACACACACACGCACGCACGCACGCACACGCACATCACACATACACGCACGCACGCACATACACACACACACACGCACACACATACACACCACACACTCTCTCTCTCTCTCTCTCCACACCTCCACACACACACACACACACGCACACACACACACTTTAATCATGTAAAGTGTTTTTCACTGCCAGTTAAAATATGAATTCTGTATCGACAGAGCAATGGCTCTTTTATAGGAACAGTTTGTCATGAATACTTTATGGGCTACAATGGTTATCTTTCATTGTTTAAAACAAAGAAGTAATTCCATGTCACCAAGAAAGGTAATCTCACGGCAAACCAAACATAAACAAGAGAGAGAGACAGAGACAGAGACAGACAGAGAGGGAGACAGAGAGAGAGAAGCCCCGTATTAACAATGGTCATCTCATTGTTTATTAAGTAAGAAGAAAAAAGCGTAAAATTGTTATCTTATGGTGAAACAAAAGAAAAGCAGTCATGTTAATTAACGATAGTGGCCATCTCTCAACATTTAGAAGAAAAAGAAATTTTATTGACACCAACTGTCTCATTGCAAAACAAAAACAAAGTCCTGTTAATGACACTGGTCATCTCACTGTTCAGATATGTAAAATGAAATCCAAGTTTTTTGTCACCAATAAAGGTTATATCATGGCACAATAAAATAAAAGTCATGTTAACACTGTGAGGTTTGCTATTGAGACTGTAATTTGTAATGCAGCCTTATACACCCAACGACAAGATATTCGTGTAAACATGATATCGTGTAAATATGATATTCGTGTAAATGTGAACCGAACGTGCATCTGATTGCTGTTCATGTTAACATGTATATAAGTGTCAGTTGAGAATCAGTCAGTCTTCCATTAAAGACTAGAAGCATTGCTCTGTCTCCGGAGTCGTCAACTGCAAGAATGTAATAAACACCACTGGTCATATCTCATTATTCAGAAGAATAAAAGAAACTTAAATCTTTGTCGCCAGCAATGGTTGTCATGGCAAAGTAAAAAAATAAAGCCATGTTAACGACACTGGTCATATCTCATTGTTCAGAAGAATAAAAGAACTTAAATCTTTGTCGCCAGCAATGGTTATGTCATGGCAAAGTAAAAATAAACAAGCCATGTTAACGACACTGGTCATCTCTCATTATTCAGAAGAATAAAGAGCTTAAATCTTTGTCGCCACAATGGTTTTTTCATGGCAAAGTAAAAATAAACAAGCCATGTTAACGACACTGGTCATATCTCATTATTCAGAAGAAAAAAGAACTAATCTTTGTTACCAATAATAAAAAAACAAAAGAAGCCATGCTAACGGTAGTGGTCACCTGATTTTTCAGAAAAATAACGAAATGAAAACAAAAGCAAAGAAGCCATGGGTGACGGTATTGGTCATCTCATATTGTTTAGAAAAACATGTCTTGTCACCAATGAAAACAACAACAACAACAACCGGACGGACGGACGCTGTTGAAGAAGATTGATGGGGGGATGATGATGATGATGATGATGGACGATGACGACGACGATGACGACGACGACGACAATCACCATCATCATCATAATTATTACTGCTTTGTTATTTATTATTATTATTATTATTATCGTCGTTGTTGTTGTTGTTGTTGTTATCATCATCATCTTTATCACTATGTAAAGCCCAGCTGACTACACAGAGCCATATCGGGGCTATAATCATCGAAAATTATACAGATCACCGCGACCTGAAGGAAAAAAAATGAAAAAAAATTAAGTGCACACGTCAATGCATTCGCGCACATAATATAAGAATATGCCCCAAGCATCGACCACTCTATCCAATTTATCACCATGAGATCCAAATAATACTCAATACCAAGGGTAAACATAACTAAGGACACAAGAACATATACGTGTAAAATCTGGTCTAAATTATCTTAAGTTGTTTATGTACTTCGCATTTCCGTAGAGCCAAAAACGCTGTCAATACATTGTACCCAATTATGAATCCTGACAGAAAGTATGCAAGATTTTGTAGAACACATACAGATGAATGGACCAGCAAGGCAAAAAATGTTAAGCAGAGAGGACAGGAAGCAAAAAAGCCCAGCAGAAACAAAGAATGTGACTGAAAAACGTGAAACTTCTAGCAGAGAATTTCCAGAAGGTGGGGACATTATTCATACTGATAGAACCCCCAGCATATCCACGGAAAAAAACATGTTAACAACACTAAGGGTCGTCTCTTATTGTTCAGCAGAAAAAAGAACATAGGTGTTTGTTACCAACTTAAGTTATATCCTGGCAAAGCAAGAATATACAAGCCATGTTAACGACATTGGTCATCTCTCATGTTTTCAGAAAAATAAAAAACGATTCCATGTCGAAATCAATTCTCACTCTTTTGTTGTTTGTTCGTTTGTTTGTTTGTTTGTTCGTTTGTTGTTAAAGCCCAGCCGACTGCGTAGAGCCATATCAGGGCCATAACTGTTTCAAAACATACACAATACTTCAACAGGGAGAAAAGGTAAAAGAAAATTAAGTACACACTTCAATGCATTCGCACACATAATCTCAGGAGATGCCCTGGCTTTGACCACTCTGTCCAATTTATCGCACAGGGTATTTAAAATACATACCTTAACAGCAATTTAAACATAACTAAGGACACTAAAACATATACAAAAAACGAGTCTAAATTACCAAAAACTGCTTCCGCATAACTCACTTCCCTTGGCCAAAAATGCACTTAATAATGTACCTAATTATCACTCCTAAGAGAAAGTATGTAAGACTTTATCGAACACATACAGGCGAGTGTACTAGCAAGGCAGAAAATGATAGAAAAAGACAGAAAGCAAAGGAGGAAGAAGAAAAAAGAGAGTAACAGAAAAGAGGAAATTCCTATCACAGAATTTCGTGAAGGTGGGGATACTGTTTATACTGAAAGTCTCCGGCATCCCCATGGGGATGACAGCAGCTATTGCTATTTCATGGCAAAAGAAAAAACAAAAAAAAGGACGCCATGGTAACGAGCGACAGTGACTGTCTCGTGGTACTCTATGGGTTTGATTCTGTACTTATTCCCGATCTCCAGTGACCAGTCATCACACTCTTCTACTGTCACTTTATTCCCTTATTAAAGATTAGTGTTATATAGACATTGGATCTTGATACCAAGTATTGTGTAAGTTCAGGACACACACACACACACACACACACACACACACACACACACACACACACACACACACACACACACACACACACACACACACACCCCTACTCCTTATTACACATCAACAACATCGATTTTCACTACCGTTAAAAGCCAAGCCAACCACTGATTCCTATATCATCAATAGCAATGTCTACTTCATGGCACCGTTTTCATACAAATCCAAACAAAAAATGAAACACTAAGACCTAAAGGTGGAATGAACGAGCGAGGCACAAAATAATAAAGGAATGAATGACAGAAAGAAGCACGTCAAAAATAAAGACAGTGAGAGAAAAGTGATAACTTCAAGCACGAGATTACCAAAAGGACAGGATATTACTTATGCTTAAAGAGGACCCTGGCATCCCCAAACCTGGCATCTCCAAAGGAAATGGTCCAGAAGAACAAAGAACTTGACTCCATGTCACTAGCGATGGTTACATCATGTCCAAACAGACCAAAAACAAAAAACCCATGTTAACGACACTGGTCACCTCTAATTGCATACATGTAGACGAAACCAAAACTTAATTCCTTCCATGTCATTCACAATGACTATTTCACGATAAAACAGAACAATAACCAAGAATCTATGGCAATGACAGACAAGCTGGAATAATACGATTTTTTTTCCTTAAAAATACGTTCAACAAACATTCTTACCGTGTCTCACTGATAAAATAGCCGGCAGCATTTGGTCTTCCTGACCTGTACCAATACTTTTCCGCCTAATGCTTAAATCACAAATCTGTATACAGGCAGCTCAAAAGAGAAATTCGCCATAAGCCATCCCGAAAGGGAGGCCAGGTTGCCAAACTCTTCAGTGGCGCCCTTGGAAAAAGAGGGATGCCACCTCCTGAATAAGACTGGAACGGGCCATGGGATTCTGCCGAGGTTTGAAGGCCTAATGGGTGGAGCTCAAGACGCACGCCAGGTAGGCCAGAAGAGAACCACTTAGGCGCTCTGTGGGAGGGACTCTGCCCAAGAGCCTGGTCTCAGTGGATATCGGCCAGGCTGTTAATAATGACACTGACATGATGTCCAAAAAGACAGCATTCCTGAACGGGGAGAGAGGTGAGAAATGAGAGGTAGCAAACTGGTCCAGGGAAAAGCTCTTGACGACAGAAATCCTTCACGCTAAAACCATGTATATATAGAGGCCCACAAAGAACGTGGCCGAAAACCGAAGGCCCTGAGCGACCATCTTAAGAGGATGGGTGATGCTGGAGTTGAAAAACCCATCCCAAAAAACCTGGAGAAGGGTTGATATCAAGGACTTCTACAAACAAAGGCACCAAGGAGGGAACACACAACCAAAGAAGCTTCGGATCTCTCTCTCTCTCTCTCTCTCTCTCTCTCTCTCTCTCTCTCTCTCTCTCTCTCTCTCTCTATGTATGTATCTATCTCAATCTCCCCCAATTCAGCCAGGATCCAGTCAGAGATAGGCATGCAGCGCCAGGCGGACCACAAACTCTGGGAGAGGGAAAAGTACGACACGTGGAAATACCTCTTGTGAGAGAGAGGGAGACCTAGAAAGAGAAGCTTCTGGACCCTCAGCACCTTTCCACACAGAAAGATAGCGGCAAAGTCCAGAATGATATCAACCTTGGGAATATGCCAGCCGGCTAAAAGCTCCGGATCCGCTCCTGAACATGACATATCATCGGCCACGCTGGCTTCCTCAATATAGGCAATGTGATGAAGCCTGGGCCAAAGAGCCTAGAGCAGATTCAACCACTGAGTGGAATGGGAAGTCTGCCATGGAAGATACCTACACCACGCTTGGGACCCAATCCTCGGGGCGATTAAGTGAGTAACTCAAAGATCACGCTGATGGGACAGGGAGAGTGATCATCATACTCCTTGGAATCTGGCTCTTTGGAATAGCACAGCAATGCCTCCTTGGAATCTGGCCCTGTGGAATAGCACAGAATACCCATTAGGACTCTGGGTGGTACACTGAAACGCGGATGGAAAAGCGCCGAGCTCGTGGGGAAGGGCCTGAACTCAGCTGCCCCGTGAGCTATGGCTCGGACTACTGGTCTGAAGAGTCCAGATGACCTATCAAGCCGTGTGGGGAGAAGTGGATCCCATGTCCAAGACTTGGCAGCCCATACCTTGGGGGGGGGGGGGGAGGCAAAAGAACCCCCAGCCAACCAACTGCAGCAAAAGCATTCCCGATGAGGACGATCTTTGCAGAGAGTTTATCCCTAAGCATAGAAACCTGCCAGTACCCTGGGCAGTCCGTACCTGGAGGGCAAAAGGACCCCCAGACGGCCAACTGATGCAACAAGCTCTAGCAGAAGTTTCCCCTCGGCCCAGACATTGTCAGGAGTGGACCATGTGGGCGTGTTTTGGGGGGGAACCTCAAAGGTTTGCAACGATACAGTGGTAGGAACTGTGGAAACCGGCATCGGAACGGCCGCCTTACCACTTACGAAGAGATGACACGAAAAAGCAAGGGAAGCAACCCTAGAAACAAACCGATGGGCCAAACGGGGTTATTCCCCTGAAGCCACGATGAAACAAGCCTGCTGTGATACTGAATGGACATCTCGAAACGTGACAGCAGTCTGCATTCACCCTGTGTGTGTAATCAAGTCCTCTCCCGAAGAAGAGGGTGGGCTGGAATACGATTGTGAAACCCTTCGGAGGGCGTCACAAAAGAAGATATTCCCTACCCGATGACACGCGAGAACCGCCTGAACCCGGAGGGGTTAGAAAATAGTAGCGGGGAAAAATAGCTGTGGTGGGTTAGATTCAGCAAAAACCTTGAGCAACTCGGACATATTCCTTTCCCTTGGGGGGGGGGGGGGGGGGGGAGAACACAAAGAAATCTGAAGAAGCAAACGACAACTGATCGGATCAAGCAAACAAAAGTGAAATAGATTTAACAGCTCAAATACGTGTGGGGACAGGAAAAACGGGAGCAGGAAGAGAGGAAGTTACATGACAAGTTCTACGCGCCTATAGATTTCTGATTTCCGCGTATTAGACGAGGGGCGGAAAAGTCAAATGCTGCTGGCTACTGCTGCAATGAGACACGGTACTGTGTGGGTGATTTTAACAACGTCACGTAAGCAATGAAAAGGGACTACAATAAGTATTCACTTCCATGTCATTCTGCCATCCAAACGGGTGAAAAAATCTTTACTACAAGTACAAAAGTAACTAAGACATGTCTCTCTCAGCACCGCCCCTCTCTCACACATACACACACACACACAGATTAAACGTTCATCTCAGACACTCGTTCATTTAAACAACACACACACACACACACACTCTCTCTCTCTCTCTCTCACACACACACACACACACACACACACACACACACACACACACACACACACACACACACACACACACACACACACACACAAAACAACGAAGACATTTTTTCACTGAAATTTATACCTAACAAGTTCATTTTTTTTAAGATTGTCAAGAACACTGGTTATTTCATGATGTTTTAACATTAATCCGAAGTCGGCGACACTGATCATCTCTCGTTGTTTGAAAGAAAGAAGAAAAGAATTCCATGTCATGAAACTGCTTTTCATGTGGCAAACAAGAATCAAAAACAAGTAAGCCACGATGAAGACCGTGATCATGACACCATGTCTCCAGGACATGGCAAATCACATTGGATCAAAATATTATAATTCACTTTTGGATTTGACTCAAGCTAAACCCAAAACGGTGTGCACGTGCTTTTGAGACTAAAATGTAATCGTTTCACACATTCCAATTTGCGTCCAGACTTTGCAACAGCTGTACCGTAGTGTACGAACTTGATGCTTGTGGCATGTCATTGGCTATCCCATTTTGGCACGGCTGATGGTGACAGTATTCTTTTTAACAACACGATCCGACATATCGATCTGCTACTCTCGTTTTTATCTCCTTATATGCTTTTAAAAATATAAACCAAACAAAAAACATGTTTCTGGAAAGTTTATTTCTCAAATCAAACACGACAGAGCCACATCACGATGTTTCGTCACCCAGTTCATATACGAGAATGAAAAAAATATGCAAGTCTAACCAGCAACTTGACGGAATCCGGTTTTCAAACCGAAGCCCTCGCCATTGAATTTGGAGCAAGGGGGCTAGTGCGAGTTTTATGACCTCACAGAACAGCTCTCAATTTCTGGGAAGAGAAGGACTAGGGCCCTAAAAGCAATGACAGAAACAGCTCGAAAGAAATCCAGCTGGAACTGGTCGAGAAATACACAAAAGTAAACCTCATAAAGAATCAATGTTTTCCTATGTATGCAGGTGTCTGATATCTAAGCATTACTGGGTTTTCAGACGCCCGACCAAGTTGGCGCGAGGTAGAAGCCAGCTGGAAAAAAAAAAGAAAGAGAAAACAAAAGAGAAAAAAAAGAAAGAAAAGGCGAAGCAGAGAGAGACCCAAGAGTCATGACCTGGATGGCCCAGAACCTTTAGAGAGTGGGGAGTTTGGGTCCCAAACGCTTGCCTGAATAGGGCTTCTCCTCTGGGACGTTCTGCTGTCCTGCTCTTCCAAGGGTTTCTTGCTACTACTTAACAGCCTCATTCGACTTCAGCATTATTTAATATTTCCTAAAATCCTCTCGACTTCCAAAAATATTCAGTATCTGACTTGACACTTGTTAAGCAAAGTCTCCAGTCACGATAAAATACAGTTTATTTCGCAAAGCCCCAAGTTATGATACACTACAGTTTAGTTCTTATTATTCTGATTAATTTTGTCATAAAGAATTGTAATGCTTAATGCAGAATCGCCCTTAAGGTAAAAAAAAAAGGTTTCATTTTAGGTTTGTCTTGAAATCAGCAGTGTATGACAGCGATACCGATTATGACATTGTAATCATGTATACATACATACATACATATATCAGAATGAATGAATGAATGAATTTTCTGGCTTTTTGAGAGGCTTGAAAACTCAAAAACTGATTGTTGTTGAACTGTTTCACTGAAACATTTGTTAAGTGTAATTTTTTTATGAGCTGGCATACATATTAAACTTAAATAACGAAATTTATGCGTGCGTCCGTGTGTGCGAGAGAGACAGACAGACAAGACAGACAAACAGCGAGACAGAGAGAGGTGAATATAGAAAAAAAAGAGAATAGCCAAATATTTAAATAGCCAAACATTTAAATCAATGATGTAAACACAGGATTAGGTGCATGTCTGGTGTTACAGAAACTGACAGACTGATGCAAGGGGACTGTACCCCACTGACAGTGACAGAGATCCATTCAGTCAAAACACTGAGACCGACAACAATGGCTACACATGTCTTTATTTCATAATAGCCTTCTGGAGGAAAAACTAAATCCACGGAAAATACATCCTGAGGAAAATGATATGACGGTCGCGGTAGCGAAAGTGGACGCTGGATTATTGATCAAAAGATCTGGGTTCGATCTTGTCTGCGTAGGCGTACATTAACGAAACAAAGAGCGTTCGGTTTACTATTATTATCTCCAGACGTACGCTACGCCGGTAACTGCCACAGATCTTCTTCTTCTTCTTTCTTGGAACATCCACCATCATCGTTTTGATCCCAAGTCTTTTGTCGCCTCATTCTTATTTTACGTATACACACCTGCACATGCGCGCGTGATGGCGGGCGCGCGCGCACACACACACACACACACACACACACACACACACACACACACCAACAAAGTATCAGACGGACACTCGTACAGTGACAAACGAATGTGGACGAGCGCGCACGTTCTCACGTAGCATACGCAAAGACGTTACAAGAACTTTCGCCATTCAACTTTGAGAATCCTGTTCAATATAAAAATTTGTGGGCGCAGGAGTCATGTGGTAAAGATTCAGATTTTCAATCGGAAGGTTGGGGTTCGAACCTGCCTGGATACCTCCCACCTGTTGGGTAACGGGTGAAGATTTTTCCGTTCTCCCAGGTCTTCAAAGTATGCATATACAGATCCTGTAAGTCATGTCATATCCAGTGGCTTCTGGAAACATGAAAACACGTGGTACGCACGCCCACTGATGACGGAGCGTGTAAAGTGCGCAGCAACTTGCCGTCCCCGTACAGTGCGAACAAAACAATGTGCATAGGCCATAGCAGCATACAGAGTACAGACACCCGCATCCGCAAAAAATCGAACACTTGTTAAAAAACAAAACAAAACAAACAAAAATATGTATAACACCATATACGACTTACCGGTACATGGCTAATGCGCTACAAACTTGTCAAATGCAGTCTCTGCCACTGCCGGCACTGGTGTCGCGGTCAGTTTGAGTTCACCCCATGATAACTTCAATCCACGACAGTGTCCCAGAAAAATGACTGGTAAAATGGCGGCACTTAAGTTTCTTCTTCAAACTGCTGGGTGCATCATTCAAAACGCTACTCTGTCTTGAAATACATACAACAAAAAATGAAGGTCAAAAAGTACTATTTAGGCGTTAATGGAGACCAAAACTAACCTACATTTTCGCCCAAAAAGCGACGGAGCAAGAAAGGTCCTGCTTACTGTTTTAAATTTGCGAAAAGCTCGTGAATTTCTGCCGTAAAGTGTGACGACATGACGTCAGACGACTAAGGGGGGAAAAACTAGCAAGAAAAAAATAAAAGGGGAAGGTCCGATAACCCTGAAGTTGTACGAGTGAAATGAAGAGGTCTCACTTACTATAGGTAAAGATTATCTCATAGCTCTTTGGTTGCAGAAGAGTGTTGGTGGTAGAGATCTCAGTACAATAGGTAAAGGTTGCTGCATTGATTTATGAATTGAATGATTGATTCATCGATTGTTTAGTTTAATTGTCAATTAATGGGATGAATTATTAAATAAGCAATTGAATGTTTAAAAAAAAGACAAGCTTTTCATATAATCCTGTGGTCGTAGGGGAGTGAAGTGGTAGAGATCTCACTAGTAGAGGTAAATATTGTCACAGAATTCTGAGGTCGTAGGATTAATGAGGTAGTTGGTAAAGTCCTCAATCTTTCTCAGTGCTAGGATTATGACAGGGTGTCCATCTCTTTTACTTCGCTGACATACCTTCTCCAACCCTGAACAGGACGGACTTGAGGCTCCAGACACATTTTCCCCTAGAGCTAAAATTGAACGCATGTAAGTCAGAATTGAAGGCAAGAGCTTTATCCGTACGCCAAACATCCAAACATCCTTTAAAATATGCCAGTAGCATTCAGTGCCAACATCGATGGATGTGTGTGTGTGTACGGTGTGTGTGTGTGTGTGTGTGTGTGTGTGTGTGTGTGTGTGTGTTAGTGTGTGTGTGTGTGTGTGTATGTGTGTGTGTGCGTGTGTGTGTGTGTGTGTGTGTGTGTTGTGTGTGTGTGTGTGTGTGTGTGTGTGTGTGTGTGTGTGTGTGTGTGTGTGTGTGTGTGTGTGTGTGTGTGAAGAAAATGTGCCAGCAATAGTTTCTCATATGTTTGTGGAAAGGATCTTACCCAATTTGATTTCTGTTTTCTTTCAGCACGTACTTGCGAATATGTAAACATGGTCTGGCATGGGATGGTCCAGATGTGAATATGTTTAAGTGGAGATATGTGGGCTGTTTAGAGACGGATTTATAACCCTGTTGGGGACAAATTTTCTGGTGTGGAAACTCAATGTCTTCTTGTCAGTTTCATATTTAAAGCTACATGGTGTCAGTAAGGGATTCCATTGTGGCTTTTACAGTCAGCAACAATATATCCAGTTTAATACATGGTTACAGTTGCATAAAGATCCAAACCAACATTTCCATCGCTGTAACTGAAACGACAGTAAGATAAAATATTTACACTTCGGCTATTTTACATCACTTAAACCAACTGTAAGCTAAGCATCTGGTATACCGGTAGGCTACTATTGCACATTTGATCACTGACCATTCAGGTTGATCAGTTGAGTCTGTGGGCAAATCAAGGGTCACCTTCCACATTGGTGTAGCTGTCTTTTATTTCTTTTGATGATACACCATTCTGGCAGTATACTCTCAAAATACCGCACGAAACATAAGTGGGCAAAAAACACTGAAGGGCGATTATTCATATTGTTGGACCGTCTTGTCTGTTTTTGTAGTCACTTTTCAAAGTGCATTATATTTTTAGAATTTATCGGCAGAAGTATCCATATTTTCAGACATACATTGATGTAGAAAAGCGTCAATCGTGGATTCAGTATTACGAATATATATGACTGATATTCAATGATGATTTCTCCTGTAGGCAAGAAAGTAACCAAACCGTAACATTTACGCCACCCTGAAGCTCTTTAATCCATTTTCAATAACAAAACCAGGAACACACACGCAAATATGACCATATCAGTAAAATATTGATAATTTTCAAGGTGTAGAATTAGCGTCCTTGTGTAAATGAGAAGATGCAATGTGTACGACATTGTACGTCCGACTTTGTTTTTATAATACAGACAGAAAAAAATCCCAAACACACATACGTACATAGGCACGCAGGCACGCAGGCACGCAGGCACGCAGGCACGCACGCATGTACACAAGCACACACTCTGTACGCACATTGAATAATCCCATAACCTGCCCAGAATTATTGAAATAGTAATAGCACCAAAAAAAAAATTTTAATTGTTGAGATAAATCTGTAACAATTCATGAACTATGCATACATTAATATATGTAAAGCATATCTCCAGCCAATGATAGGTATTACTGCCCTCCACCCCCCACCCCCAAATTTTTAACACTTATCCCCTTCAAGAGAAGCCATTAGAAAAACTTTTGTTGGGAAGGGGGTGGGGAGGGATGGCGGTGCATAGAAAAGGGGAAATTGATAGAATGGCTCGACCATCTCGTTTCTGTTTGTTTGTTTGTTTGTTTGTTTGTTTGTTTGTTTTTTGTTTGTTTGTTTGTTAAGACACGAAGAAAAGAAGGACGGAAGGAACAGAAGACGACAGATGAGGAGAAGAAGGAAGAAGATAACAAGAAGAAAGCCTGAACCAACAAGCATGGAAACGAAGAAAAAGTCAATAAGAGACACGCCAAAGAGTATAGTACACGGAAGAAGAAGGAAAAGGAGACGAGAAGAAAAAAATGAGCAAGAGCTGCCATTCTCTTTTCACGCTAATGCATTTCAATGTTTGCAAACACTCTTCTAATTGGGTTTTTTTTGTTTTTTTACCTAGATGTCCATGGTCAAAACAGAAAAAAAAATTCTCTAAAAAGTCAGCAGGATAAGAAAAAATGCGTTGTTGTCCCGAAATGTTCCCTTTCTTATAAATAATCTGTTCTCTCTGTGTGTCTCTGTCTCTTTCTGTCTGTCTGTCTGTCTCTCTCTCTTTCTCTCTCTCTTTCTCACTCTCTCTCTCTCTCGCTTTCGGTCTCTCTCTTTCTCTCACTCTCTCTCGCTTTCGCTCTCTCTCTCTCTCTCTCCCTCGCTCTCTCTCTCTCTCTCTCTCTCTCGCTGTCTGTCTGTTTGTCTGTTTCTGTCTCATTCTGTCTGTGTCTGTGTCTCTGTCTCATTCTTTTTCTCTGTCTGTGTCTCTGTCTGTGTCTGTGTTTGTGTCTTTGTCTGTGTCTTTGTCTCTGTCTTTGTGTCTTTGTCTCATTCTGTCTCTCTGTCGGTGTCTGTGTCTGTGTCTGTGTCTTTGTCGGGTCTGTGTCTGTGTCCTTGTCTCTGTCTGTGTCTCTGTGTCTCTGTCTTTGTCTCAGTCTCTATCTCTCTCTTCCGCTCTCTCTCTCTTCTGCTCTCTCTCTCTCTCTCACTCTCTCGCTTTCGCTCTCTCTCTCTCTTTTTTCTCTGTCTGTCTGTCTGTCTCTGCCTCTCTTTCACTCTCTGTCTGTCTGTCTGTCTGTCTGACTCTCTCTCTCTCTCTCTCTCTCTCTCTCTCTCTCTCTCTCTTGTACGGGTATGGAAGTCAAGAGGGTAAATGTTGGACTTCTAGTCTTAAGGTCCTGGGTTCGATCTGCCAAGACACCTCCGTCTGGTGGGTAAAGGTGGAGATTTTTCCCATTCCCCAGGTCAACATGGCGTACAGACCTGCTAGTGCCTAAACCCTATTCGTGTGTACATACATGTAGAATATGATGTACGTTAAGCATTCTGTAAATAATGTCAGTGGCTGCCTTATGAAAACACCCAGTAAGCAAGCAACGTCAAGTTTGAAGAAAAAAGGCTTTTGACTGATGCCTTCTACCGTTGGAAAATAATATATCACTTTTCATTATCTCTCTCATTATCACTATAGATATATTCTAACCAATGAAGTCAAGACATCATCATCATGTGCGCTGCTGCATAGCGCTGGCGATCATGGCCCTCCATACGAATCTATCCCCTGTTGCTGCAAGGACATCTCCCACCCTCTCTGTCCTCAGCCAACCTGCAAGTCCGTCCAATATTTTCTCTCTGGGTCTACCTGGTGTTCTCTTTCCCTCCAGCTTTCCTGTTGTGACCAGGCTGCAGCATAAAAATGTCTGGCCTGGCCGCTACTCACTTTAATGTCTGTTAAGCGTGTTTCATTGACACCGTTGTTTTCAACACCCCTCCCCCCCCCCCTTCGCCATTTCAATAGCCTGCTATCGCTATATAGGGTTTTGGCTCGGGCTTAAGGAGTCTGCCAGATAATTACCGAAGTGGAACCCAAATGGACTTGTCAGAGTTCGATGGATCCTTCTTGAACAAAATCCAGGCAAAATTCAAACTTCAAGACAGTTCCATCGCACGGAGACAATCATGTATGTTCATTTACTTACTTGCTCACTTACTCCCTATACTCATTTACTAACTTACTTCCTTACTTACTGCCTATACTCATTTACCAACTTACTTCCTTACTTACTGCCTATACTCATTTACCAACTTACTTCCTATTACTGCCTATACTCATTTACTAACTTACTTCCTTACTTACTGCCTATACTCATTTAATAACTTACTTCCTTACTTACTGCCTATACTCATTTACTAACTTACTTCCTTACTTACTGCCTATACTCATTTATAACTTACTTCCTTAC
>JAPXFY010000015.1:42392865-42397865 GCA_030674185.1 Monoplex corrugatus | reverse complement strand
CTTTTTGTCGGGATTTTCCTCTATATAAAAACACAGTGACACATATCCACACTTTTATACTCTCTCTCTCTGCCTGCTTGTCTGTCTGCCTGCCTGTCTCTGTCTGTATCCATCTGTCTGTCTCTGTCTGTTAGTCTGTCTCTGTATCTGTCTTTCTGTCTCTCTGTCTGCTGACTGTCTGCCCCCTCTCTCTCTCAGTCTTTGTGTATACGACTATACTTGTCGTGTTAGCTACAAGAATCAGAATCTTCCCTCTTCCTTCCTCCTTCCACCCCCACCTCCACACACGCCACATGCACACTTTCAAATGTCCCACTCCTACTCTTTTCCACTAGAAATGAAGATTTGAAAAAAAAAAAAAAAAAAAGAAGCCACCGATATGCCCAGGCACGGAGTCTAATGACTGCTTTGTGTACTTTTTCTCCTCAAGCTCTCTCAGAAAAGCTTCCGATGTGTGTCGGTTTGCCGAGATCCCCCATTTTTTTTTTTTTTTTTTTAACCGCAGCCCATTTCTCCTTGTCTTTTTACCGCACTCACTCGGAACTCTCTTCCGCTCATCTGCTGGCATGATTCGAACAGGCTGATTCATGCAAATTTTCCCATTTAGCTTCTGTTTTTCTTTGGATGGAGAGAATTCTTGACGGCTCTTCCCCCAGAATGTGTATGTTTGTATGGATGGCGGGGGGAGGACGAGTGGCTGTGAGAGGTCTTGACAAATTTAAAAGGTGATTGTGTGTCAGGGGCGACTGTTTCTAGTTGTCGTCGTTGATGTTATTGTTTAATAATCATGTCATTGCCGTTGCTTTCTTTCGTTTGTTTGTTGTTCATTTGGCTGCCTGTGTGGTTAGATTTGTTTTGGTCTATTGATTTTTGTTGTTGTATTATTTTGAATTAATTGTCATCATCATCGTGTGCCTTGTCACATGGCGTTGGCGATCATGACCCTCCATATGAATCTATCATTTGACGCTGCAAGCACATCTCCTACGCTGTTTGTTCCCACCCACTCTACAAAACTGTTTTCTCCTTGTCTACCTGGTGCGACTTTTCTTGTCTAGCTTTCATGTTGTGATTAGATGCTCAAATTTCTCTTGCCTCATAAAATGTGCTATAGATGTAGTTTGTGGCTTTTTTAATCTTCTTCATCAATGTTCTGTTTGTGTTTTTTAAGACAGTCTCGATTTCTTGCTTGTTTTTGTTGCTGTTGTTGTTTTCTTTTTTCTTTTTGTTTTGTTTTTGTTGCAATCCATGGTTGCTGTCTCAGTTGATTTTTCTGTGGGAGTTCTAAGGATATATATGGCATTAACAGTTCCTTTCCCTTCGACGAATCCACATGGTTCTTCTGTTGTTTCTGATTTGATTTTATTCCTTGTCCTCATCAGGATTATTCTTAATAGACTCATTGTAACATGACTCATCCAGCTGACTGTAAAATGGAGCTCGCATTCTATAGCCCCTGCTTTCTTTGGTAGTGCAACGCAAATTGACTTTGCCATATCTGTAGATATTTTTCCGGTGTCATGAATTTCATTTTAGGAGGACTGTTACTCTCTCAATACCAAATTCATCTAGAGTCTCAATAATTTATATAGGAACATTGTATGATCCAGGTGTATTTCCTTGTTTCATCTTTGTCATCGCTGCTCTAACTTCATGTTTCATTATTGGTGGTCCTTCAGAGTTCTTTTTAATGATGTGATCTTCCCTTCTGTCATGTTCAAAAAGGTCTTCGATGTACTGTCCCCATCTGCTAATTATTTTGTCTTTTTCCATAATAATTGTACCATCTTTAGATTGTAAGAACGGGCTGGGTTAGATACGGTAGCCACGCTTTAACTGTATAGTATTTTGAATTATTTATCTTTATTTTTTGTTGCCTACATATTCTTGTGTTGTGTTTTGTTCATTTATTTAATTGTTGTTCTTGTTTTTTCCCCTTGTCTCTCGTGTGATCTGAGTGGCACATTTTTATCCGAAACTTTTGAATTTCTCTAGCTTTGTAATACAACCAAAGCCAAATTCTTTTGATCTCATCGATCACATGTTTAAGAAATGTTTTTATATGACCCGTTTTCACAAATAGCGGCACATCTCGCACGCAAGAGAAACGAGATACAGCCTGAGAAAGATGTCGAGGGTCCATTTGGTAAAAAATATATTAGCTGCATTTGTTCTTTTTGTTTCACAGTAAAATTTATTCCAAAAAGGAATAAAATTAAGTGATTATTGCAATATCCATCGTAAGTACTTTGTTGAAATTACCTGAAATGATAGCTTTTAAACCGCCACCGCAGCTCAACACCTTAGAGAATGTCAACACTCCATACACTATCTTTGAAACTTATGACGTCAAATTCCGAGCGCAGCACACATTGATTCCAAGCAGCTCAATCAGAATTCACAGCAGAACATTCACAAGTATTTGCCTGGACAAAAAACTGACAAGGAATGTTCTCAAACTTTCTCCCCCATTTTCTCAAAACAAGGATTATACACATGTGACATTTCAACTGGCCACAATCCCTTCAATATTTGTACAGCAGCTTCATTCACGTATCATTTGAAAGGCCATGAAATTTCCTTTGCATTGACATCAATAAGTAGATATAATAACTGACATATCTTCTTTTATTCGAATGCCGGCACATGTATCAAATGATTCTGGGAAACGATAGCAGAATTATTAAATTTAAATCAGATGGTAGTACATATGCAAATATAGAATTTCTGAAAACATGGTACTGTTTGGTATTGATTTAAAGTATACATACAGAGTTTACAGTAATTTTCTTTCTTGGTAAAATGTAGGCCTACATTCACACGTGCAAATTTGAGGAGACTCTGCCAAACATATTTTTTTTCTAAAGGATATCTTACTACAACGTACAATAGATACATTACTATAGTAGACCATATTCGGCTATAGGTGATGTCTGTGATAATTGTTTAATTCAAATTCTCTAAGTACTCAAAGAATTGTCAAGAATTATAGCTACAGTTTCAATGAAATTCATGCAAAGTTTTTACAATCTCAGGCTCACCATTATAAGTCTACAAATCTCTATACAGGTATAGTCTGTAACTGTTTCCGTCAATGTTTTACCAAGAAATTGTGGCCTACAATTTCAACAAAATGGATACGCCTATAAATCGTATGTGAAAAAGTCTTTGGTGATGTAGGCCTACTTCACTAACTTAGTCAACAGACACAAACAAATACACATACTCAGTTCTCAAGTTTGCCCGGTTGGTTGGAGCGGCGCACCACATTTTACAGCCGGTATTGCTGGTTCAGTTGTTAAAGCTGCGGACCCGAGATCTGATGTTTCGAATTCAAATCAAGCCCGCTGCATAGACACATGGCTTGTTCACTGCCCATCTTAATGCTCCAATCATGTTAGTGGTGTCCGTGTTTCATGACTTCCCCCCTCCTTTACCCGGGTTTTGCGCAGACCTACCAGATAATTGCTGGCTTATTCAGGTGGCATGGTTGTAGACTTGTCTGATTACTTCTTATTAGACAAACTCAAACTCAGTATGAAATGATACATAACTACAACGAAGCCACTGTTACCAGTCAATGTCAGTAACATGTTATTATCAAAGTTGATGATTCATGGTAACTTCAGCTCCAAATCCTTGTTTCTGTTCTTTTAAAATTCAGCCCATGGCAATCATTTCACGATCTTGACCAAACCGTACTTGAATCAGTACACGCTTTCATTTTTCATTGTATAAAAGGTGATCTTTTTCCTTCAAAGCTGCTTTGGGCTTAACCCTTTGATTGCCTCCCAGAGCCACGAGCTACAAAAACTTAACACTTTCACCTTCACCCTAACTATCAGCTTCCTGCAACAAGTTGATGGATACAGTGAGGGAATGAAAGGATTACGATTTGATTTTACCGACATGGCTATAGTTCTGTTAGGAACGGATAGGGTTTGGGAACGAAAGGGTTAAAGTTTTTCTTTTTTCTTTCAAGACTGATCATGCTCGAAGCTGGTGGAAAGGGTAAGGAAATGAAAGGATTATGTTTTTGCTTTGCTTTTATGGCTGATAATGCAGGAGCGGATGGATAATGTGAGAGAGTGAAAGGTGTATGGTTTTACTTTGCTTTCAAGACTGATAACTCGGGTCAAGGATGGACAGTGAGAGAAACGGCAGTGCACATATATCTATATCTGCAGATAGATAGATAGATAGATAGATGGATAGATGGATAGATAGATAGATAGATAGATGGATAGATAGATGGATAGATAGATAGATGGATAGATAGATAGATAGATAGATAGATGGATGAATAGAGAGATAGATAGATGGATAGATAGATAGATAGATATAGATAGATAGATAGATATACTTGGACCGACTTGAGAAGCGGATGAAGACAGGATGGGAGATGTACTTGCAGCAACAAAGGATAAATTCGTATGGAGGGCCATGATCGCCAACGCCAAGCGGCAGGGCACATGGTGATGAGTGGGACAGAATGAAAGGGTTAAGTTTCTGCTTCGCTATCATATTGCTGGATATTCGTAGGAAGGGCGAGAAAGTCAAACGGTTAAACTCAACAGTTCACTAAACCTGGAACAGGCCACAAAGATTGAATGGAGGACAGAGACAAAAGTTCGAAAACAGTAGCCTACACGACACGCAAGCATCACAGTCTGCAAATTTGATACCATTATCTGAAATTTAGAGGCATGGATGTATACTGCCGTCCCTGCGTCTACAGAAATGAAGACAGAATGTTGCCAACCACGAACAGCCAAGGCAGTTAAAATGGACGACGCAGCGGAGAGAAAGAATGATTCTGTGCAGAAAAATGCCAACACTTTGGTTACAAATGGCTACAGTTTTCTGACTGGTTAAAAAAAAAAAAAGTCGTTGATATGTAAAGACTTGTAGCTCTCTGTCTGTCTGTCTGTCTGTCTATCTGTCTGTCTCTGTCTGTCTGTCTGTCTGTCTCTTGTAACGATATCTTAAATTTTAGTATT
>JAPXFY010000015.1:42340365-42387865 GCA_030674185.1 Monoplex corrugatus | reverse complement strand
ATAAAATGTTACTAACACAAGAAATGAATATGCATGCACTGAATTAATACAAACATGAAAACACTGACAGCAGTAAAAAATTTTGTGGTTCTTATCTCAAAGGTGTATCATTTTCAGTAATTTTGTACATGTGATCTGATTACAAATGCACCCACACACATACCGAAAACTACAAATGCATGCACATAAACACATACATGCACCCATGCATACATATACACACATGCTGGTGTGTATACACATATGAAATCACACACACACACACACACACACACACACACATACAACACACACACACACATACACACACACAACACACTCAAAGTACAGGGTTTATGGCTGGTTGAACTGAAACGCAGATGAACATCGCACACACACACACACAGACACACACACACACAGACACACACACACACACAGACACACACACACACACACACACACAGACACACACACACACACGCACACATACAGTAATTATGGTAATAAGTCATTCTTGTATGGCACTATTCTACAGGCTCGTTTGGAATTACTAAACACTACCCCTTAGAACCACGGAACAGAAAATATGTACAGAAAATCTTATTACACACACACACACACACACACACACACAACACACACACACACACACACACACACACAAGCAAAACACACACACACAACATACACACACACACACACACACACACACAAAAATCAAGCCACAAGACCAATGAAACACTCAGCTGACACCACCAGAACAACTACAGCATTAGGATGGGTGGCAAACAGGCCAGTTTGTATGTTGCAAGTTGTGATTCATCTTCAAACATCAGATTTGAGTCCACTAGAGCCAGCTATCCTCTTAAAAATAACTGGGTTAGTCTGAAGGCCAACCCATTCTTACTCTTATTCTTAATGTTGCTTAAAGCCCAGCTGACTGCGTTCAGACATACTATTTCTATGTACACACAGTTCTTCAACAGATTAAAAAAAGGAAACAAAATTAAGTACACATATCAACGCATTCGCGCACATAATCTATAGTGATGCCCCTGGCGTTGACCACTTCATCAAATTTATTACACAGGAGATTTAAAAAAATACCTCAATACGAATTTAAACATAACTAAGGACACTAAAACATATGTAAAAACAGGCCTAAATTACCTAAAACTGCTTCCGCACATCTCATTTCCCTACAGCCAAAAATGCACTTAATATATGTATGCAATTATCAATCCTAAGAGAAAGTATGTAAGACTTTATTGAACACAGACAGATGAACGGACCAGCAATGCAGAAACTGATAGGAAGAAATGACAGAGAGCAAATGAACAAATCAGAAATAAAGTAAGTTATAGAAAAGATGTAATTTCTAGCACATAATTTCCAGAAGGTGGGGATACTATTTATACTAAAAGAGCCCTCGGCATCCCCAGAGGAGAACACCAACCCATAAGCTTGTGTTTTTACAATGGTGCTCTGACCAGTTGAGATAACGGGGCCATTCATTTGGAAAAAAAAAGGCAAAAAGTACTTATAATTGGATCCTAGTTCAATCAGCATTTTCTCCCTCCTCCAGTAGACCTGGACAGGTGACCTTGGTGCTAATCTATTACAAGAGATGATAAAGTGTGATCTTGTGTGCACCGTACATTCTGACTTGTAAATGAACCCACAGGGACAAAGAAGTCGTCCCTTGCAAAAGTCTGGAGAAAAATACACTTTCATGAATAAACAGAAATTTACACACACGCGCACGCACACACACACGCACACATGCACGCACGCGCACACACACACACACACACACTTGTGATGTGTAGCAATGCACTCTACAATCAATAAACAACCCAAATTTCATACAATGTCATTGTAACAAGACACAAATACAAAACAATACAATGCAACAAAATACAATGGAATATAATACAATACCATCCAAAAGAATACAATGGAATACATGACATTGCACTACAATACGATGCAGCATACTGAAATTTAATACTATACAATGACCATGAAAATAATACTCTCTCTTCCAAAAGTAGGAGTTACTATCTAAAAGCCATTCTTCAAACTTGCCATTGGAAACACACCTATCTGTCAAAAACAGCATATACTGAAAAATTATTCATAAATCAAAAAATTATGACATGATACACGAGGAAGTCAAATAACAGGAGCATTTGTTGTCATCTGAGAGAGACAGGGAGATGTACTATGTAGGAAAATAGTAACCAACATGAGTGTATGTGTGAGAGTGTGTGTGTGTGTGTGTGCTTGTGTGTGTGTGTGCGTGTGTGTGTGTGTGTGTGTGTGTGTGTGTGTGTGTGTGTGTGTGTGTGTGTGTGTATGTGTGTGTTGTGTATGTGTGTGTATGTGTTTCATTCGTTATTTCTTTTAACGTCTATTCATCTATTCACATATGTGCCTTCAGACAAGTCTGTGTGTTTGTGTGGTGGTCTTTCATTTAATGTCTATTCACTTAAGTGATTTTAGACAAAAACAAAAAACAAAAAAAACAAAAACAAAAAAAATTCATGAGGAGTGAAGAGTATACTTGGAAATGGTTAATCTTCAGGAAAAAGAAATGAACCAGAAAACAACTGTGCCGAAGACGAGAAGGAACAAAATCACAAGACGCTATCATAATGAACGATTGAAACAATAAAATTGGCTAACCATAACATTGAACATGTGAAATAACGGCGTGTTAAAGATAATTTGCTATAGGACTTTTTGACAGGCTAACAAAAAATTCATATGTTAAGGATGGTGAGGCAAATATATCAGAAACTGTCTTAGATAGTGTAGGAATATGTCTTTTCACCCGAGCGCATGAAAGAATATGACTATGTGTTATCTTTTTTCCACACAGACATACTATATTCCTGGTGTATTTTGTTTTAAATGCATCAAGTTTCCACCTATACATAAGGGATTGTATACTTCTGCTGGCAGGAAACTGCTTAAGTGTTTTGCTAATTTCAAAGTTCATATAACAGTTTTCATACTTTTTCTGTTTATCTTGAAACTGCTTCCATACATAGGAGTCCACTAAGGTATAACACTCATGCAATGAGAGGGAAAGTTGTACATTATTTGAATCTGGGGAACTCTTTGCCCCCCGTTAGGCATCCCTATCAACCATATCGTTATAATGAAAAGAACTATGAGATGGTATCCAGCAGAAAGTAATATCAATGCCTCTTAAGGATAAACTATTAATCAAGTGAGTCATTTCCAATATCATTTCAGATCTTGTTTGTAATTTTGATAATTCAAGAGCTTGAAGTACAGATTTCTGAATCAACGCAAAAAAGTATCTTGGGAAGTGTCCTAGGAAAATTTATCATATAATTCAAAGCCATTAAGATTGCAAAGAGTTAGAGAGAGGAGAGAGAGAGAGAGAGAGAGAGAGAGAGAGTGTGTGTGTGTGTGTGGTGTGTGTGTGTGTGTGTGTGTGTGTGTGTGTGTGTGTGTGTGTGTGTGTGTGTGTGTGTGTGTGTGTTTGTGTATGCATGTGTGTTTCATCCGTTGTTTCTTTTAACATCTATTCACCTATAATATATGTGCCTTCAGACAAGTGTGTGTGTGTGTGTGTGTGTGTGTGTGTGTGTGTGTGTGTGTGTGTGTGTGTGTGTGTGTGTGTGTGTGTGTGTGTGTGAGTGTATGTGTGTGTGTGTGTGTGTGTGTGTCTGCAGTAAGAGAGAGATGGGCAGAAAACATGTATATATATATATACATACATATATATGAAGCCCTGAGGGACTTTACTGGACTCTGGGAATGTCACAGTGCATAAACAACCTTTAGCTTCTCGCTGGTCGCACTACCCGTTCAGTAGTATGGCCTGCTGAGGTCACTGTCATCACACCACCAAGCCATGCCTTCAAAGGCGATGGGATTGCCGGTACCATCAGCACTACTGTGAGCCTCCTCTTCGGTGTCCCCTTCAGTTTCCTGACCCCATTGATAAGATACAGACTGACAGAGAGAGAGGAAGAGAGGGGAGGAAAAAGAGAGGAGAACATGAAAGCTTTCCCGAAACTACTATCATAAAAGTTGTTAACAATAATATAAACAACAATGTAAACAAGTAAATGTACATGTACATTACCACTATCAATATATAGCATCATAAATTGTTAACATAAACAACACAGTCAAAAAAGTAACTAAATCATACAAATGGACAATACCATCAAATCAGATCATAAGGAAGGGAGTAAAATGGGGAATTTAAGGAAACAAATCAAATCAAATATGAGCAAATAAGTTAATAACTAAATCAAACATTGAGCAACAAAAAAGGCAAATCTATATATTGAACCAAGTTAACAGAATAGTATCTGAATGAACATTTTGTCAATATTATTATTACATCAAACACAAACTGTGACAAAGTAACTTCATAATTATAGTACTGGAATTTGTAATACAAATGACATTATTTCCATTAGCAATAACATGCACTTGTATCCACTGATTTGTACATGTGTACCTACACACATATAAACTGAATCACATGTAATGATACCACTATTAGTATTACTGCTACTACTACTAGTACCACAAGTACTATTACTACCACTACCACTTCCATTTATATGCTGCAAACAGTCCATTTCAAAGCATGCATACAAAGGTTTACATAGCAAAAAAAAAAAAAAAACAAGTAGAGGGGATAGGGGGGATGCTATGTCCATATGTTATTGCATAATCAACACAGATTTTATGTAAGAAAAACATACAATTTGATAAGTATACATACACACTAACATACACAGGAGTGGTGGTGGTGGGGGACCGGGTCCATACATTAATGCAGCATAAACATAGACATTAGTTTCACACGGCGTGCAAAACTGGCCAAATCGTTCTCTTTAGTTTACCTGCGGACGGCCTTCAAAGCCTGGCATTCCAGATTGGGGAAGGGGGTGGGATGCAGGGTCGAGACGGGGTCACGGCAGTAGCTGCGGATGAATCCCTTCTTTGTCTGTATTAAAACTGGGTCATTTCACTCCCTCTTCTCCTGTCTGTAGACACGGAACCTAAGATATCTGGATGTTGATTTTTTGTGATTTACAAGTTTGTTCTAAGTGCCTGCATTACGACTAAGAATTAGAATTTGTACTGTTGGCTGAAGTTTGTAATCTACAAACTTTTGCAGTCACTGTGTGTTCAGTTGCTGTGCTTTTTGGTTAAAACGTGTATTCTTCACTTGTTAAAACTTCTAATTCCACCGATGCTGATTTTTTGTTCTCCCCCCCCCCACCTTTTTTTTTTTTTCCTCGTTTTCTCATCCTTTTGTTCTCGTTTTATTTCATCTATTTATTTGTTGTTTTTTTGCATTGACTTGGAGACTGGTTTCCAAATATATATGTGATGCTGAAGTATTGATGTGTATGAAGTTAAGTGAAAGTCTAAGGATAAGTTACTCACTATAATCTGCTTTGAACATCACATCATTCAGTCTTGTATTCAGAGCAATGTTGTGAGAGAACTGAACAGTTTTGTTATTTCAATCGTAGTTCTTTCCTTACGTATTAGTGTTAAGTGTTGTGCGTAGAATTGAACAATGGCTGTTGTTTATGAACACACTGCATTTTTGCACCATGAGAGACTTCAGTCTTTGTGTCGAGCATGTGGTGGGTGTTCCAGCAAAAAAGCAAAGCCCAGGGCTCCCATTCTCTGTCAGTATGTGCTCAAAGTGCTATGCATGGCTGAGAAAACTGAAGATGTCGTCTGTTCCATCGAAAACAATAATGAAAACCAGTCTGTCTGATGTGGAGAAGGCGGCACCGATGTGGGTTAACTTTGATGCAGCCTTGTCTGTTCACCAGTGTTCCGTTTGCTCCGCGTTTGTCAGTCAAACAAAGGGAGGAAGGCCAGCCAAGAGAAAGAGAAGCTCACAACAAATTGACTGACATGTGCAGTTGAGTTACACTATTCCTTACTGTGTTAAAACTTTAACTTGCATTCAATACGCAGTGTGTGATGACCAACCTCTTGACCCCAATTCAGTGGAGTAATTAAAACGCGCGCCTCTCCTCCCAGGTTCAGGTCGAAATCTTTCAAGTAAGTGGAGGTGCACGCTGGCATGCTGTAGTTTGTGTGGCATGTTGTTCTGTGTGCATGAAAACTGTCAGGACTGCAATAACGGCAGTTTAAAACAGCAAAATTTTGTGAAATCGGAAATTATCCGTCTCCATACTTGTGATTGTGCATGTATTTGAACTAACACTGCAGTCTGCTTTGCCTGTCAAACATATTCGTGTTTGGTGTCATTTTAAAGCTTGTGGTTCTGGCCATCCAGCTATCTACAATACACTCTAGTTTGGCTAAAGCGCTTTAAAAAAAAAGTAACATTTAAAGTCATACCCATTTCCCCCAGTTAAACACCAGATGTCAGCTATGGCTGCTGACAGGCGAGATGTAAACAATCTGCCCAGGGAAAGCAGGCATCATGGTCAAGTCACGCATAGGTCAGCACACTCGGCTCAGCAACTAAAGGGAAGGTTGGAACAGCAGTGTTCAGTTTCAGTTTATGAAGATAATGATTCCATACTTGGAATAAATTCTATATGCACTGAACCCACTGATGTCAGGCAAAAAAATTTTAATGGCCTGAAATCAATAAGACAAGACATAACACCACACACACACACACACACACACACGCACACACACACACGCACACGCACACACACACACACACACACACACACACAAAACACACGCACACACACACACACCCATACACACTTGTATAAAACAATCTCCTTTTCTATCTAAATTCATGTGATTGTACTATATGGCAACTGCAGCATCCCTACAAATGCCTATCTGATGATCACTTTGTATGGTTTGAGCAAAGGCCATTTGGTACAGGTAAAAGAAATCATTGAAAGAATGCAAAATAGTCTCAGCAGTCAAACTGGTGGGAAAGGAAATACAGGTATACTCTATGCCTCACACACACACACATCCTGATGGGTATGAAGGTCTGAATTGACCCTTTCACTCCCTCAGCCTGTCTATATGCTGCAAAAACTAAACCCTTTCAACCCCTCACCTTATCCACCAGGAAGCTGGTGAATAGGGTAAGAGACTGAAAGGGTTAAGGTTTTGCTTTGCTATCATGGCTGACAACGCAGGATGCTGTCTGACAGGGTGAGGGAGTCAAAAGGTTAACTGATATTTCTTTCTTTTCAAAACTTTGTCAATCTTTGGGGGAAAAAGTACAAATAGAGAAAAAAATAGTGTTTTAAAAGAAATTTAAATTTGAAGGGTAGGTTTACTGTGTACACAATACAGATGAACTCACAGTGTATGTCACTTTCGTTGACTTCATTACAGTCAGTTGTCCACTGGTGCCCGAAGTATCGCGTCCTTGTCGTGATGTGAGCTATTGGCTATCCCAGGGACCCTTCAGCATGACTGAATGGCTCACAACCACACCACACAAAGATGAAGGGTTTTGTCAGATGGAGCATCCCTTCAGTCCCCCACAAAAAGCACAATGGCTTAGAGATTTGATGATAAACATGCTTGAGTAACTCCCAACAACTCTAAACCGAGATGAATGATTTTGCTGGTTGCTGCATCTCACCCTTCCCCACAACAACCACGATGTCTACAAAATCTGATGATCAGCATGAGCAACTCGCTCACAGCAACAACACAGAGACGGAGTGTATTGTTGGTTGACATGTCTCATTACTCCTGTAACAACTGCCATGGCTACGCGATCTGACAGTAACGATGATAAAAAACAGGCGGTAAAGAAAATTTCACCACCACCTGAATCAAACAGGTGGTAAACAACATTTCGTCACCATCTTACATAAACACCAACTAATCAAATATAGAAGAAAAATAAAGTTTCAGTTCCAATGCAGGTTTCCGAAGTCTGCAACTGGAGAGATGTTCAACGAGATCACCAACTTTGACGCCGCAGTTTCTTTGTTTCCACGCCAACATGATTTGGAAGATCAGTTCCTGAGTGCTGTCACGATAGTTCATCTCCAGCTGGGTAAGTGTGGACCCGTCGATTTTCATTTTCCGTGCTGCACAGGCACCAGACAAGATTAGGTGAAATATAATCAGTCATTTTCATGGGGCAAATAGTGAGAGGTAAGATAATAACACTTGATTAAACAATTATGATAATAAAACAACTCATAGAAGGGCCATCTAATAAGAAGCAAGAATGTTCCAATAAATTAAAAGTAACTGTCGCAGAGCTCTGAAACGTCACACACACATGGTTCAATTATTCCGTGATGTGCTTACAAAATTATATGCAAACATCATGTTGTTTGTTATGATGTCATGCCAGGTACAGTCATTCCACACGCTGAGTGTTGAAGAACAGCATGCTTACATCAAAACCAAATTTCGTAATGGAAGTTCTGATGCAAATATGTCAAAAACACTACAAAGTGCATGAGAGATACAAGCTTTTTTTTGCAAGCTGTACTTCATAGGAGGGTGTCATTTTTTAAAGATGGACAAAATGAAGTTACAGGTCAGCTGAAGACACCGACAAGCAAAAAGTTCAAAAAGTTAGAGAAAATTTAAATGAAGACAATGAAAAATATGTGAAGAGATGGCTCATGACTCTGGTATCAGTCACAGATCAGTTCCTGCGATTCAAGGAGTAAATTTGAAATGAGACGTGTTGCTGTAAAGTGTAAGTGCGTTCTGCACTGCCTTAATGAAGATCAAAAAAATCAAGTTGCTGAGACTCCATTAAACAAGTACAAAAATGAAAGTAACAGCTTTTAAATCACACAGCTGCCATCAACAAAATCTGGTTGAGAAGCTATAAGCCAGAATTAAAGAGCCAATCACCAAAGTGGTACACCTTGCCTATTCTCATGATATCAACTCCCTCCCCCCTGCCCATCCCATCTTTGATATATTTCTCATACTAATAGAACCCCTATGTGAAGCACAGTTCTATAACTTAGATGACTTGGAAGTGGGGGCAGCCAAGCAGGTATAATATGTCAATTCTGGTTGCCTAGCAACCAGCATTTTGAACCATCCCAGTAGGCGGGAATCGGTCATTCACGAAAAGGGATGTTACATCAAAAGAATATAAAAAGGTACTGATCGTTATCTTTTTTCTTTATTTGATTAAACAATATTCTCAATATTTACTGGATGACCATCACATATAAACAAACAACCTAAATGAAGTGAATAAGTGATGCAACAGATACAAAATCAATAATGAAAAAATCCCAAAGCTTCAAAGATTAATGTCAGTTACAAAATTACAAATAATTAAGCAATAAATAAATAAATAAATAGCTATGTGATTAATCAATCAGTAAATCAATCAACCTGACAAAATAGGACAGGTAATTCTTCACTGATACTCTAAGGGAAGCAACTTCTGTTACTGAGCAAAAAGTAATCTCTTCTGACTTATCGACACTGTAGTATGTCTTGAACAGTCTCAGAGGTCTGTGATTCAAAATAAAGTCCTTCAATAAATGCCTTCTCAATTCTTAGCACCTTGACTTTAGATATATGTATAAGAGTTGTTCCTTTTCACTTTATTTGTGATTTTCAATTAAATATTACACTTATCATACTGTATTTTTCGTTTGGTTTGGTTGTGTGTGTGTGTGTGTGTGTGTGTGTGTGTGTGTGTGTGTGTGTGTGTGTGTGTGTGTGTGTGTGTGTGTGTGTGTGTGTGTGTGTGTGTGTGTGTGTGTGTGTGTGTGTGTGTGTGTGTGTGTGTGTGTGTGTGTGTGTGTGTGTGTGTGTGTGTTGTTGTTGTTGTTGTTGCTGTTGTTGTTTTTTTCTGTGTAAGTCCTCTTTCTTTATTTGAAAAGACATTAACACATTCAAATTTAACAGTTTCGTCTTGGTTTTCTTTTATGTGTTCTGATTTGTCTTGGATACATTTATGTTATTTTGGCCACATTGTGCAGACAATACGTTGCTGCAGAATTGGCTCATTACATCTTTGGTGACTGCGAATGCACTCTGTTTTAATATTTCCAAAAGTCACCAGACACTGACATGGCATACAAGATTTTTCAATGTGCCTATTTACTGTTCTCCATGTATATACAAACAAAGGGGGTTTATGTACTAACAGGTCTTCAAACAAGTTGACCTGAGAGATCAGAAAAATCCCCACCCTTCACCCATTAGGCAGGAGGTACCCAGGCAGGATCGAACTCCGACCTGCAAAGATATGTGTAGTAGTGCTTAGCTGAAGTCAGTATCATCATGAGCTAGGGGAGGCAGAAAATCATAAATTCATGATGATGATGACGGAAAAGCTGGAGGGAAAGAGAACACCAGTAGACCCGGGGAGGAAATATTGGACAGACTTGCAGGACAGCTAAGGACAGAGAGGGTGGGAGACATACTTGCAGAGACAGGGGATAAGATTCGTATGGAGGGCCATGATAGCCAACATATGCGGCAGGGCACATGATGATGACGGACTCTCCTGTCAGCATGACAGATGAGAAGGCATACTGGTCTTCACTAACTTCTGTGGGTTTTCTTGTCGGATAGATGATCGATCCTGGAGGCACATTTCTTCCACAGGTACTGTATGGGAAGGAGTCCTGTGACCTTGGGTTCTGCATTCTCCAGTCCCTCTTCTGTTGAATAGCAGCTGTTCTTCACTGTCCATATGAGACTCTGCAATCTCCTGCTTACTATGTTGTGGGCACTGTCTTTCCAGCTGGTGGTATTGAAGCCACAACAGCATCCACAGTATCTATGTATCGCTTTAGTGGTAGTCTTCCCTGGTCATGGTGTTCTTATGTCAGCTCTCCATACTAGAATATCGCTAACATGCAGTTGTCTTCTCACTAAGGGCAGCTATGTTGATTCTATAGTGATCCAATACCCTGGCAATTATGACTGTGTGCTGTCCTCATGTATCACCTTTCTCTGGTAGGGTTTGGAGACTCCACACACCAAAGATTAAAGATTTTGCTGTTCTTGCTATAAAATAAACATAAATATCTTGGAAAGGCATCTGAAAAGAAAGAAATATCTATGAAGCTTAAACCAGACTGGATAATTATACTGTGGATGTGCATGAACTGCATATTTTTGACACCTTCTTTACTGTGTGCTCACTTTATCTCCAAGAAAAGAACTTTTGTGAGGACAGATGATGCCACCACCATTCTTTTTCTTCTTCTTCTTCTTTTTTTTGTGTGTGTGTGTGGGGGGGGAGGTCCTATTCTGCGTGTCACCTTAATGGTAACAGACGCTGGGGCAATTTGTATATTGCCATGATCATGATGATAATGATGACAATCATGATGCTATAGAGTTCCATCTAGAACTGGGACTGAGTGATAGGGCTGTACTCTCTGCTTTAGTGCTTATCATATTTGGTGTTAACCAGGCCAGGAAATCTGAACAACATTCTCAATGACATAGCCATGAACTGAATGAGACTCAATTGTGTGGTCCCAGTCTTCTCAATGAGTCCATAGCACGATCAGCTATGGTAGGAGCCAGATGGGGCCGAAAAAAAATGTTGACAGGACTAAGTCCACTGCCCTAACAACTGCAGCTCCACCATTTTTATTCACCTTTATTTTTCATCTGAAAATAATTATTATAAGACAAAAGGACACATGATTTGAAACAAAGTGATCTGAGAGATAGTTGGAAAAACATGTGTCAACCATTGCATCACACAACAGCAGATCAGGTGGTCTGACCATCTGACCAATGGGCCAATCAACCAGCCAGCTCTTCAAGTTTATAACACCAGACTGTCAGGCTTCACAGCCAAAGGAACACCACCACATGCTGGACAGATGCACTGGCAGACACACTCCAAATTACAACATGACTCAACGCCTAGTTTCTTGTTTAGCTGCAGACTTCCTCTCCCCACAACACTTCCCAGTACAAGTCGATGGAGTTCATGTTCAAGTTCATATTGCTTATAGCCCAGCCGACTACTAAAGCCATATCAGGGCTAACACCACGTCAAAAATGACAACCCGCTTAAGATAAAAGACAAGAGTAAAAAGCATGCTCACTGTTAACTTTGCAAGTCTAAAATGCAATTAAAGAAAAACAGCCGTGAAATCACATCAGGTGAAGTAAGTGGATGGAAAAAGTAAAGTAATCATTACTTACTGAAGAGCACAGACCACTCACCTAGTTTCCCATAGTTAGTATTCCCGTCACAATGGCTTGCTACATGGTTTAGAAACTTTTCCTCCAAATCACGCTCTAGATCTGAAAATAAAAAAGAAGTTTCCTTTTTCAAGTGAACTGTTATGATGGATGTAATAACCATATGGTGAGAAAGTCAGATTCCCAAGTGGAAGGTCATGTTTGATCCTGCTTGGTTGCTGCCAATGGGACAGGAGTGGAATATGTCTGATCTGCCACGTCAACATACATTTAGAACTGCTAGTGCCTGAACCTCACTCATGTGTATATGCATGCACAACATAAAATACATATGTTTGGGTCCTGTAAACCATGGCAATAGTGAGAGGCTTATACAAACAAGAAAACACCAAGTATGTAGACCACCACAGACAAGAGTATGCAGACAGTGCAGCATTGTAACACCTGCATAGTACGGACCCAACAATACACCCCAAGAGTAAAAAAACCAATGTTGCTTATAACACATGCACACACACACACACACACACATGTGCACACACACACACATGCACACACACACACATGCGCACACACACATGTGCACACACGCACACATGCACACACACACACATGCGCACACACACACACACACACACACATGCACACACACACACACACACGCACGCGCGCGCACACACACACACACACAAAACCCAGTTTAACATTTCATCAATAATTCATCATTGGTTTAACTCTTTGACTCCAGCACCCTTTCCACCAACATCCTGCATTGTCAGCCATGCTAACAAAGCAAAAACGTAACCACTTGACTCCCTCACCCTAACCACCAGCAGGAAGTGGTTACAGGCTTGCTTCTTTCCATCGCTCATCCCGAGGTGGTGGTATCGCCATCCTCTACAACGACTCACTCCATTCCCGCCTGTCTTTCTCGCAGTCTCTGCCTTTCTCCCATCCTTCTTTCGAGCACGTTGAAGTATCCTTCCAATCCACCCCTCACCCCATCACCTTCTCCTGTGTCTATCGACCTCCACCTAGCTCTGCCAACAAGCTCACCACATCCATATTTCTCTCTGACTTTGATCAACTTCTTGATTACTACTGTCTCTTACCTGGAAATCTCATCATTCTAGGTGACATCAATGTCCACTATGACAACACTCACCGTTATGACACAAGACATATCAACTCTCTGTCCAATCACAATATGACTCAACACATTTCTGAACCAACCCATCAAAAAGGTCACATTCTTGACTGGATCATTTCACGTGATCACCACAATTCAGCTACTGATAACTGCTTAGTTCTTTCTACCCATCTAACTTCAGCCCTTCCATCTGACCACTCTGCAATTCTCTGTTCTCTTGACATTCCTCCTCCTTCCCGTACCATACGCACAGTGACTCGACGCAATCTCAAATCTATCGACCTCTCCTCATTTTCATCTGATGCCTTCCGTCTCCTTTCTGAAAAGTCACATAACCTTGCCGATGAATTCTACACTACTCTCCACCATCTTCTGGACACTCATGCTCCAGCCACAACCCGTCTTTTACCTGACCACCCCCATACCCCCTGGCTCACTCATGAGATTGCCTGTGCAAGACGTGCCCGCCGCAGAGCAGAGCGCCGCTGGCGCAAATCCAAACTCACTGTACATAGGCAACTTTTCCAAGCCTCTAAAACAAAAGTATCCACCCTCATTGCATCTGCAAAAACAAACTATTTCCAAACCAAAATCCTGAATGCCTCTTCTTCAAAAGAACTCTTTACAACCATGAATCATCTCCTTGGCACACGAAAAGATTTACCTCTCCCAACAAAACACACAAATGAAGAACTCCCATCTATATTCTCCAAGTATTTCACCACCAAAACACAAACTCTTCGTGACAGGCTCGACAGAACACCCTGTCAACCATGCCACACCTGACCCTTCCTTCTCTGGCACACTCCTTACTACTCTTACCCCAGTCTCACAAGAAGAAATTCTCAACACAATCAGATCCATGTCGTTCAAAACCTGCGAACTGGATCCTCTTCCAGGTTCTCTCTACTCTGACTGGCTCCCTACTCTCCTCCCATTCATCACTGACATCATCAACACTTCTCTCCAAACTGGAACTGTCCCAGATTCTTTCAAGTCTGCTATTGTTCACCCTCTCCTCAAGAAATACAATTTAGACCCAAATGAACTGAAAAATTACCGGCCTATCTCTCTCTTTCTTGTCAAAACTGCTTGAAAAAGTTGTCCTCAACCAACTGAACTCTCACCTGTCTGCCAACAATCTCCTCAATCCTTTCCAGTCAGCCTACCGCCAGTGCCATAGCACTGAAACTGCCTTGCTACACATTCTCAACAATCTCCTCCTTGCAACTGATACTGGCAAAGTCTCTCTCCTCACACTCCTTGATCTGTCTGCAGCCTTTGATACCATTGATCATGGTATTCTCCTTTCTAGACTTCATCATACTTTTGGCATCTCTGACATTGCTCTCTCCTGGTTCACTTCTTATCTATCAAACAGAAAACAAACTGTTCTCATCAATGGCACTTACTCTCAACCTGCATACCTGACCTGTGGTGTTCCACAAGGATCTGTCCTTGGCCCTGTTCTTTTCACTCTTTACACCTCCCCCATGTCCACCATCCTCAACACCCACTCTATAAAACACCACTTCTACGCTGATGACACCCAACTTCAAGACAGTGACTCACCTGGCAATATACAGCGCCTCCTGACTCGCACCACTGAGTGTTACTCGGACATCAAAAATTGGATGACATACAACAAACTTCAGCTAAATGATGACAAGACAGAAGCTATCCTCATTGGCACCCGTTAGAAACTTTCTCAGCTGCCTCCTCTTTCTCTCCCATTATGTAACACATCAGTCCCAATTTCTGATTCAGCTAAAAACCTTGGTGTCTGCATTGACTCTACCCTCTCCATGAACAACTTTGTTTCTCAAACTGCCAGATCTTGCTACTATCACCTCCATCGTATAAGCCTGATCAGGAAGTATCTCTCTGTGGAAACAACTGCAAAACTCATTCTCTCCTTCATAATGTCTCGCATTGACTATTGCAATTCACTCCTGTCCGGTCTTCCTGCCTCCACCACTCACATCCTACAGCGCATTCAAAACAATGCTGCACGCCTTGTACTCAAAAAGAAAAAAGCTGACCACATATCTCCTCTCCTAGCACAACTTCACTGGCTCCCTGTATCAAAGCGCATACAGTACAAACTAGACACCATGTGCTACAAAAGCCTCAATAACGCAGCCCCCGATTACCTGTCAAGCCTACTTGAGATCTATGTTCCCTCACGTACCCTCCGCTCTGCCTCCGATCCTCTGACTTTTCGCTTTCCACGCACTAAGCTCAATACCTATGGTCCACAAGCCTTCTCTGTTTCTGGTCCGCTCTCCTGGAACAAACTTCCTCTCTCAGTCCGTCAGCAACCTACTTTTGTCTCCTTCAAGTCCGCTCTCAAAACTCACCTTTTCTCCTCTGCATAAAATCCTGACCTCACTCAATCCCCTCTGCAGCCTGTCTCCACTCGGAGGGGAATCACACTGCAATATACAATTGTATATAATATGCTCTCTATAATTTTCCATTGTTTTTATTCTTTCTCCCCATTTATAGCCGTGTGTGTGTGTGTGTGTGTGTGTGTGTATGTGTGTGTGTGTGTGTGTGTGTGTGTGTGTGTGTGTGTGTGTGTGTGTGTGTGTGTGTGTGTGTGTGTGTGTGTGTGTGTGTGTGTGTGTGCGCGTGGGTGCGTGTGTGTGTGCGTGCGCGTGTGCGTGTGTGTGTTTCAGCGTTTAGATTTGATTTTATTAAGATTTTGCGCTATATAAATATTGTAATTATTATTATTAATTATAGAGAGTCAAATGGTTAAGTTTTTGCAGTTGGTGGACAGGATGCGGGAATCAAAGGGTTAACTGTTTTGTTTTTGCAGTTGGTGGACAGGAAGCGGGAATCAAAGGGTTAGCTGTTTACCACTGCACTTCCACCAAGCGCTGACTTCAGACAATTAGTGCGCAGCTGAATGCACTGGACGGCCTCAAGGTTGCTGCATTTAAACTGTCATAAACCTCACCACTCAATGTGGCAAAGTGGTTAATGCAACACACTACTTACTGGGGTGTCTTGGGTTCAAACACTCATTAGACCCCACCTCCTTAAAAATCTACTGTTGGACTTTTCAATCTTGACAAACTCCAACCCATGCTGTGGGCTCAATGGGAAGACTGGGACCACACATTCAAGTTCCATCCACTTAACGAAATGCATCAAAGAAAGCTGAAATTAAACCAAGTGTTTATCCAGGATAATGACAGAATGTCACAAGAGTGGGAGCAGATTTTGATTATAGTCAAAAGTTCCTGAGAAAAAGCTGCCCACACACTGTCCTTACAAAGTGCTGATCTTAGGTAAATTTTGGTCAATGTGACTTTGACCTTGACACCTTGGCCTCCAAGTTTTAAATTTATGCATTCAACAGTCCAAAGATCTAAGGCTGAGAAAATCTTGCTTACACATTTTGGTCACACACACACACACACACACACACACACACACACACACACACACACACACACACACACACACACACACACATATACACACACATACACACACACACACATACACACACACACACACACACACCTCCATGGTAATAAGAAATTAAAAAAAACAAGAGATTAAAAAATAATAAACAAACAAAGAAAAATTATCACCTGTCTTTAACGTACCTTGCTCTTTAAAATGGTGAGACAAATCTTCAGGGGGAGGCAGGTCCCGTAATGCTTGGTCATTAGGGTCAGGAGGGCGGCGTGAGCGATGCGTGTATCGAGGTGGATTCATGATGACGATGGGATTATTCATCGTCACACGCTGGTTGCTAACCTGTGTCAGTTGAAATCTTTCTGCAGAAATGTTGAAGTTGTACTGGTGCCTCCCTGCTTCCTCATGCTGGCCTGTGAAATGGGAAAGCTGATGCATGTTATGGATGGATAGAAATACACACTACCTTATGTACACACACACACACACATCATATGGATGCAACTGTATTTATAAATACATGCACATATTCAAGCAGGGGTATGCCTGCACATATGAACACATACGCATATCTGGAAGCATGCACACACACACAAACACAATGACCAACTGACAAGTACATTGGAGGCACTCACATTCACATACAAACACAATAAACAACGAATAAGTACTCACACACACACACACTCTCTCTCTCTCTCTCTCTCACACACACACACACACACACACACACACACACACACACACACACACACACACACACACACACACACACACACACACACACCAAAAACACACCACATGCATGCATGCATGCAAGCATACAAGCGCATACTCTCATGCACAATACAGGTCACCAGATATACATAGACCTTGATGCCTGTCACATGGCATTTCTCCACCTCAGGCTTCACAGCTCACTGCTGACCATCAACTCTTTCTCCTTGCAAAAATATATATATATTCATAGTGGTACAACACACCTCACTTCACCTCTCTCCCTCACCAGGATTGGCGGTAGGAGCCACACTCGACATCACACGTTTTCTCCAGGTCATCTGATTGAGACATCTGTGGGCGACCTCCTAGATCTCCTTACCACAGACTTCAGCGATGTTATTGAAATGGTGTGTGGTCGTCCCTTTCTTCTCATCGCCTCAGTTGAGGTGATCTGGTGATTTTGCTTCTTTGCTGATTCTGATGTATGCCTGACACAGGCCAACTGACTGAAAATATGTGCCTACAGTCTTGTCCCCTCAACTAAGCATGTGTTCATTGTTCTAGTTTTCTTTTCATGCATCTCCGCTTTCTTTCTTTCTTTCTTTTTTTTTTATATAAATACTTACCTCTCCTTCTTCCATCAAAGGATGGACCAGTGTTTGTGTCTTCAGGGCTGGCAATAGGCTCAGGACCAACGTCACTGTCTTCATATCCCCCGGAGGCCATTTCATATTCAATGAGCCAGCTAGCTCTGAGAAATCTGCTAGAAAAAAACAAAAGATACAATAATGATAACAATAATAATGAGTAGTTGTAAACACTGCCTCTCACAGCAGTCTTAAGCACATCACAAAAGCATAAGTGACAGAGGCACACACATTTTAACCCCTTTCATCCCTCACCCCATCCACCAGCTTCCTGCAGAAAGCTGGCGGATAGGGTGAGGGAGACAAAGGGTTGAGTTTTTGCTTTACTAGCATGGTGGGCAATGCAGGATGCCAGTGAACAGGGTGCGGGAGTCAGAGGGTTAAACAAATTTATACGTATCCACCCATACTGCTATGATGAAAACAGACAACCTATAACCAGACACACATGTAAAAGAAGCAATTAAATGAATAACAGTAAAATATCTACTTCTACATGTCAACTGATCATGCAATGACGACAGAACAAAACAAAGTGCTAAAGCGATAAACATATTTTTCTCTCTCTCACAATCACATACAGAACGCAATGGCTACCTCTTGGACAAACTCTGAACAAACTCATAACTTTATGATAACCGGATGAGCAATCACCCAATTATGAAAACATACATACTACTGGCTGTAAAAATGTAACTTAAACTGCCCATTGTGCAAGATACTGATAATTAATACGATAGTAGAGAGCGATCTCCTAATAGTCCCATCAACTCCAAGACAACTGTGAGAATTGCTTACCATGACCCATATGAAAACAGAACTTGCACAGCCCAAAGTGAAAGAACACCTGATGAATTAAAATATAAACTGACACCTTGTCGCATGTGTATGTTCTTTCTTTAAAATGAACAAAAACAAATTTGAGGGGGGGGGGGGGGATCAAACAACAAAGTACAGTAGTACAATGCATGTCAGTCCTGATAGTAAATTACAATGCTGGAATCTGGAATTTGTTCACGGCACTTTGAGAGTTCTTCCACTAAAATCTACCAGCAGTTATCTGATAAATGCCTTGAGCTTTCAAAAACTTTGTGTGTACAGGCAAAGTCTTGAAATGGGGTGGTGAACAGGACCTATGAAACACTGACACTGTCAGAATGATGGGAGCACTAAGATGGGGCAGCTAAAAAACCAATCTTTATAAATGTTACATGGTGGGGGTAAACTGGAGGCATAGCCTGAATCCACATCATCATCATCATCACCATGTGCCCTGCCGCATGGCGTTGTTGATCAGGGCTCTCCATATGCATCTATTCCTTGCCATTGCAAGTACATCTTCCACCTTCCCTGACTTCAGCCACCCTGCAGGTCCATCCAATATTTTCTCCCTAGGTCTACCTGGTGCTCTCTTTCCCTCCAGATTTCCTGTTGTGACCACGTGCTCCAATTCCCCTTTCCTCATAAAATGGCCTATAAATGTTACTTGTCTTTTCCTAATCTTCCTTACGAATGATCTTCTTGTGTCTGCCTCCATCAAGACTGACTCGTTTGTTTTCTTTGCTGTCCATGGAACTCTCAATATTCTTCTTAGAAACCACATTTTGGCTGCCTCAATCTTGTTCTGGCTTTGCGTGTTGACTGTTCATGCCTCACAACTGTATAACAGTATTGGTTCTATATAACATTCAAGAACTCTCTTCCTGATGTTCATTGATAGGCATTTGTTGGTAAGAATGATTTTCATCTTCTTGAATGCTGTTTTGGTTTGGCCGATTCTGCTGGCTATTTCTGATGTGCATCTGCTGTCTGGTGAGATGACTGTTCCCACATATTTAAACTTATCAACCTCTCTCAAAGTTGTGCCATTTGCTGTTATTTTGCATGAGGGGATTTCCTGTTTTTCAATGATTACCATGACTTCAGTCTTCTTGCTATTTAGCTCCAACCCTTCATTTTTGCTTTCTATTTCTATTATATTCACAAGGTTTTGTAGGTCCCTTTCATTATCTGTATTAAGCACGGAGTCATCTGCGTAACGAATGTTGTTTATCATTTTTCCTCCAACCTTTATCCCAGGGCAGCTCTATCAAAAATGTCAGTCAGTCCACACACAAAAATGTGGCCTGCCTCAGAGTCCCGCCCCTGACCCCTGAACTGTCAGCATGGCACTATAACCAACTGAGTAGACAGGTCCACATAAAAGTTCACTAGCCCACATGAAGCTTGAGCCCACAACCTCCTCGCTATCAAAAGGGCACTTTAACCACATGATCTATTGGGTTGTCTTAACTACACACAGTGACACACACACACACACACACACATATGTATACACACACACTCACACACACACATGTACCCAACGTTCAATGCACTAAACATCAATACAGCGTAGTACAACAGTGTATGTATACACTACAACAAATGTGTATACTTTAGTTTCAGGATGAGGCAATCAGTCCATTGCTTGTACAACTAGAATAAGTATTTAATTTAAGACCCATAATAAAATTATTCTTCATGTCTAGGACAGTAAATCCAGTAGCAGCTCAACAAAACAGTTTAATTTCAGATAATCATAACAATAAATTATTCTTGAATAGTGCTGTTCATTCTTCATTTAGAAAACACACAGAGTTGTGTGTGTGTGTGTGTGGTGTGTGTGTGTGTGTGTGTGTTGTGTGTGTGGTGTGTGTGTAGAGAGAGAGAGACAGACAGACAGACAGACGGACTGAGACAGAGAGATAGATAGATAGATAGATAGATAGACAAATAGATAGATAGATAGATAGATAGACTGATAGATAGATAGATAGATAGATAGATATAGTTCTATAGATCTATACTAAGATAGTTAGACAGATAGACAGATAGATAAACAGACGAGAGGGAGAGAGAGAGAGGGGAGAGAGAGAGAGAGAGAGAGAGAGAGAGAGAGAGAGAGAGAGAGAGAAGAGAGAGAGAGAGAGAGAGAGAGAGAGAGAGAGAGAGAGAGAGAGAAGAGAGAGCTACACATGCATGAAGGACCACATGATGCCACATGCTAAGTAGTTAAAAATGAAAGTACATACTGCTTTACTAGTGGATGAATACTTATGAACAATAATGGAAGGCCTGGTTGAACAGGTAAGTCTTCAAGTGTGACTCGAAGAGGAAAAAGCAGTTCCCTCAGATATATGTATATTTCAGTAACAAAATGAGACAATAAAACTGACTGCCATCACAGCAATTTGTAAAAGTACAAGCATTCAATTTAAGACCCATAATGATAATATTTTAAAAGTATTCTGGAGATTATCCAGGAGATTCTATTCAGTAGCGTGCACCATCAACATATTTTCTTATCACAGCATCTTACTTTATATGTTTTTTCCTCCTTCTTCTTCTTGTACATGGCTTCAGACAACAATCTTACCATCTTGCCACAATCTACAAGGGTCTGAAAGTTAAAGGAGATGGAAGGATTTATATTTCATTGTTTCTCTTGACACAATATTCATTGTGTCAGCATCACAAATCATTTGTGACAGCTGCCCCACCCAAATTGTGAAATATCGCATAGGCTACATCACCAAAAATTTAATAATGTGTTTTGTCTGATGCTCTTATCTACACCCATCCCACCACTAACATTGTGTACTTTTGATAGACAAGTGCATGGTAACCGTTAAGCTATAACTGTATGAAATTACTGGACTGAACAGAACAGGTCAACCTTGTTCCTGGACATGTCCATTTGGGAAAACCAACAAACCTTTAATAGCCCATTCAACTTACGAAACTTCGATCTGAGAAACTGAAAATTCAAAGTGCAGGCGTAAAAAGTAAAATGTCCTCATACTAAGTATAACTTTGGACAAGTAAGGAAGTACGCGTTCATGACTAGATCTTGAGTGACAGTTGTAGAATGACGGTTTACAAATGTTTCTGGGAAGTGATGGACGCTCCGTGATGTTCGAATGTATCCGACTGGATGAAGGGGTGAATAATCGAGGAAGAGGGAACTAGTAAAACTGAGAAATGCGAAGCAATGAATCACAAATCTATCTAGTATTGCCTTGTCTCTGTGTGCGGTCGTGTTTATTTTTAACACCAAGCATTAACATAAACTGTTACAATGAACCTTTATTACATGTTAGAATGATCGTAATATAGAATTGACCTCCTGTGAACCTGTCTATGATCATGGAGAAACGAAAGTAGATCTAGATGACGAAGATGATACTGATCATAAAGTAGATTCCAATTCATCTTTTTCAACAGTCCCTGATATTTTCGAAGGAACGCTGATAAAATCCAAGAACAGCATACTCACGACTATAGGCCTATGTTGATCATATGCCTGCTGTTTTTCCAGATGTCTTACTCATTTTGTTATAAAAATATGCAACGGGAAAATAAAGACACGAATGTGACTATGCACAAAGCAAGCCTAGTGGGCAGTTTCGCTATGGGTTGGTTGATCAGGGTCTCTCCCGTGCCAGGTAAGTATTATCGCTATAGACATCGATGTCATTTATTTATGCTTAAGCAATGGACTAATACACACAGATACACACACACACACACACACACACAACACACACACACACACACACACACACACACACACACACACACGCACGTACACACACATCTTTCTATCTCTCTATCTCTATCTACATCTATATATCTATATCTATATGTCTATGATTATATATATCTATGTACACACACACACACACACACACACACACACACACACACACACACACACACACATATATATATATATATATATATAACATATATATATGGCTGGATAAGGGAATAGGTGGCCTGTAATAGAAGAGAAGAGTAAAACAGAACTATCACAACAAACAAATAAATAAAAAAAATAAAACACACACACACACACACACACGCACACACACACACACACACACACACACACACACACACACACTCTCTCTCTCTCTCTCTCTCTCTCTTTTAAATACATGAACTGGTTACTGCGGCCCATACTCTATCCACCACCATATCACAGAATTAAGAAATTGTACGTAGCTTATTGATGGACACACCAGTATGTTTTTAGAGCTGGTGCTTACTATGTGATTCTGGAATGGGAATTGTGAGCCACATGTTGTGTATGATAGCTAGAAAATTATACATGGAGACAGGCATGTCTACTGAGAAACAAAAGAGCAGTGGCCAAATCAAGCAGCTCTGGAGGAATTCTATGAGGCGAAAAGGGGGAATTAATGAAAACAACACCCTTTATTCTCACCATTGGATTGACTATTTGAGGAGTCATTATGCTCAAAGACTCCTCCCTCCCCCCCCCAAAAAAAAAACAACAACAACAACAACAGCAGCAAATCTCTCTGTTGCATTCTGTGATAAAATAACTTCCTAATACCATGTGGTCTGCAAACATACTTCGCTAATTACGTTGCTGTAACATTCACATAGCTTCGGTCTAGTTCAGTTTTATAGCCACTGTCTGTTGTTGTTGTTGTTATGATGCTGATGCTGATGATGATGATGATGATGATGATGATGATGATGACGACGATGATAATAATAATGATATTGATGACGATGGTGGTGATGGCGGTGGTGGTGATGATGACAATGATGATGATGATGATGATGATGATGATAACGTGAAATCAACAAGCAAAATCTGAGTAAGATTGAGGCAGATGAACAGCAAAGAAAACAAACAAGAGAGCCTTGAAAGAAACAAACACGAAAAGAACATTAATAAAGAAGACCAGGTGAAGGCAAGCACCATTTATGGAATATTTTATGAGGCAAGAGAAATTTGAGCACATGGTCACAACAGGAAAACTTGAGATGAAAACAGCACAAGGTAGACCTATGGAGAAAACACTAGACAACTTTGCAGAGTGGGTGGGAACGAAAAGGATTGGAGATATGCTAACAGCAACAAAAGATAGATTTGTATGGAGGGCCATGACCGCTAACGCCATGCGGCAAGGCACGTGATGATGATGATGATAATGATGATGATGGGCAGCAAACAGGCCAATATTTATATCATGTTGCGGGATGGGACTGAACTGGAGATACATCTTGAGTCCACAACTTCATTGCAGGACTCGCTAGTCCGTTTAAATTATTGTATTAATTAACCGGGAAACGAACCGGGCTGATTGCATGGCAGGCGTTGTGAGAAAAGTAAAACTAAACAGAAATACTTGACAGTTTGCGCGTCAATTTAATGATTTCACCGCAGCTGCTCATATAGCTGTTAACAAGGAAGCAAATCCGAACACATTTATTCCCCCTTGCTTGTTCAGGATGACTTCCCATCTCACTTTCACTTGTACGACACACCCCCTTTCAGAAAAAATAAATCGTTTAAATGTAATATATTTGTGTGTCATCAGATGATAAACTCAAAACACAAGCATTTTCATGCTCTGTTTATCTAAGCATAAAACGGGGTTATTACAAAATCGGTTGGGCTCATTATGCTAATTCAGTAAATGTTTTGATCATGATGCCCTAATTCCAATCCTAAATTTCTATGGGACTCAACCAGCATGGCCGACAGCGGCTACGAATCAGTTTTGTGTGTAAAAAATGAAGTATTTGTTTACAAAATTCCGCCGCGCCCGTCCAATAGGGGATATAGGTAAGATAAAACTTACCAAGGAACATTTGTCTGAGCTATTATTCAGCTATTGTGTGTTTGATTTCTGTAATGATTTGCTAATTAATTCAGGAACAGACGCAGGGAGCAGAAACGTAAAGGGGGTGTGAATCGTCTGCTGTCACTGAAACGGCATTGGTGCGTGTCAGATTGTAGTCGTTGAATTTTTACAACTATCTGATACAGACAGGGGTGAGGGGAAATATTGTGTTAAGAGAGTGAGAGAAAGAGAGCGGCTACCCATTACTACTGTCATAAATTATTGACATAAACACAGCTCCAAAAGTTGGTATTTTCGCCTTTTACACAAAAGTACTAACCTTTGGCTGGTTCTTCAAAATTCTTACCAGCCAGATTGAAAAAATTATCAGCCAAAATGCATGAAAAAAATACCTCTGGCATTGAAAAACTTATCAGCCAAAATACATGAAAAATTTACCTGCCAAAATACAAGCCCAGCCACACAATAGGAAGGTGCTGCTATGAGATAGTATATGCTTAGATTGATTTGATTTGTATGATTGATTGTATGGGGGGGAAACAAGGACAGCACTGAATTTTCAAACTTATATTTCAATAAATACAGAAGTACAATGTTACAGAAAACCAAAAAGAATTGTAATAGAAATAAAGAAGAACAAAACAAAACAAGACAGTCTCTCAGTCTCAAACTCTGGTACAGTCGGTTCATCTTGATCTTATGTCTTCATCTTCATAAAGCAGTTCCAGATTGTCTGGCTGCTTGATGTATTGGAGCTTCCTTAGCCTGTGGGAAGAGGTGGTCCACTTTACTTTTGCCATGGAACAACAGTATTTCCTTTTTAACATTATCTGAACCAGTGAAACTGAAAGTCCAACTTGCCTGAGAGTGACGAATTAATCTCAAGATCTTGCATGTCATCAAATGTGGCGGTTCATTATATTCCAGCCATGTAAACTTCTTGTTCCATTTGGGGAGAAAGCTTCATTGACTCTGATGACTGGCTTTTCTTCCCACTAGAAGTTTCTGATCCAAAAGCTGCAGCAAGTTAAATAATCACCACTTTCAGGGCTTATGCAAGAAAGCAGGCCTAACTTATAAATGGACACAAATTGTCGAATCAGAGCAGTTGGAAAGGGAGTAAAAAATGAGACAAAAATGGAGAGTTTAGAGAAAGAAACTAAAATAAATATGGGTATTTTGTTATTGATACACAATAACATTGCCTACTTGTGCAGTGTCTCAGCTCATTAGAGCCTTGACTGCTTCATAAAAGTATGAGAGACAAAAGCAGATACACAAAAAGGAAACACAGGTCAACTCTAACATTGTGATGAAAACAGATGAACCATGACACAGTACATGTATACAATGATAAAGAAGTTATATGTTACAAGTATAAACGATGTGACAAAGTACAATTTCCTTAAGTCAGTTGGCCAAGAGGTTTAGTGCTTCATGAATTAGTGAGAGATTTCCCCTACTGATGATAGCAGTGATAATTAAATGAAATAGAATATGACAAATAAATGTATTCAAGTAAGTATCATAACAATAGAACAATGACAATGGCACCAGCATAAACACTGATCAATTAGCAACATTAAAATGTAAATCAGAAGTGAGCAGATCCACAGTTATGTGTAACTATAGAGAAACATATTGCTTGTGGATGTACAGGTATAGTAACTATAGTGTAATGAAATATATTGCTTGTGGATCTACAGGTATGTGTAACTATAATGAAACATATTGCATGTGGATCTATCTATCTAAATGCCATGGTTAGGACAGGTAATGTAATCAATAACATAGAAACACAAAATGCATATATATGAAAACATGACATGAATAAGTATAAAAATAATAATGGAAATAGAGAGGTGCCTAGTACATGCTTGCCAAGAGTTTCGACTCATTGTTAGTCTGAAGAAGACAGAGATCGTGAGACAGAATATCAGTGAAGACTTCAGCATCAGCATCAGTGATCACGCTCTCCAAGTGGTAAACGAATTCATCTACCTCGGATGGACATCCTGTTCTGCTTAGATGTCAGGACCCCCGACTCGACCTTGCTGATGTAGAATTACTAAGTAGCAGAGAAACAAGTGCAGAAATTGAAGAAATATCTTGTGCTATATCTCGTAGTAAAGATCGAATATTATACAAGTCATAATGGCAAACTGATATGTGGACAGTATTGTGGGTTCAAACCTCATCATTCAAAACAAACAAACAAACAAACAAACAAAACAGAAAAATGTTGTGGGATTTTGTTATCCAGATCAGCTTCTGCTTATAGTTTATTGTGCTGTGGACCTGTTGGGAAGACTGTGACTATACAATCAAGTCTTATCCACGTTACAAGTGTGTCATTGAGGGTGTTTCTCAAAATTTTTAACCACACCACAGCTGTCTGTAAGTGTATCTCTCAGCATAGATTACAGCCTGGTCACGCAATCTCAGTCAGCATCACCACTATAATTCCCATTCTCTGACAGGTGCTGTAGTCAAATAGGTAAACATGAGACTTCCAGCTGGAAGGTCCGGGTTTGATCTTGCCTGGGTGCATTCTGCTTGGGTGAGTAAAGGGTGACGATTTGTACAATCTGTCAGATCAGCATGTGTGCAGACCTGTTAAAAGTCCATATCCCCTTCATGTGTATATGCATACAGAACATCAAATATGCATGTTAAAGATCCTGTAAGTCATGTCAGTGTCTAGTGGAACGGTGCGAGTGTGATGATGGCAGGAAGCTGGAATTCATCATGTCTCTTTGAATTGTAAGCAACTTGACACCCAGCTGACGTAATGGAGAGTCAGGTGTCAATTTACTTTCCCAGTACATTCAGATTGTTCATGAATAACCTTTTTTTTCCAGGGCTTCTGAATGGAAACTGGATGCTCCAGACTGGACAGGTCGATTGAGGGTGGTGGCGATCAACAAGGATCTCTTTATCAAGCTAGAAGACAAATCTACAGGTGTGTGTGTGTGTGTGTGTGTTTATATATAATTGTATATATGCTATGCTCTCTATAATTTTCCATTGCTTTTATTCTTGCTTTTATTGCTTTTATTCTTTCTCCCCATTTATAGCCATGCGTGTGTGTGAGTGTGTGTGTGTGTGTGTGTGTGTGTGTGTGTGTGTGTGTGTGTGTGTGTGTGTGTGTGTGTGTGTGTGTGTGTGTGTGTGTGTGTGTGTGTGTGCGTGTGTGTGTGTGCGTGCGTGCATGCGTGCTTGCGTGTGTGTCTGCTTCAGCGCTTAGATTTGATTTTATCAAGATTTTGCGCTATATAAAAATAAAAATATATTATAAATATGTGTGCACGCTCGCGCGCATGTGTGTGGTGTGTGTGTGTGTGTGTGTGTGTGTGTGTGTGTGTGTGTGTGGTGTGGGGTTTTCTTTGATTTAATGTCTATTCACTAAAGTGATTTTAGACAAAAAAAAAAAAAAAAAAAAGAGGGGGGAGGGAATGATAGAGGAGGAGTGAAGAGGATATTTGAAAATTGTCAATTTTGAATTTGAGAAAAGATGATCCAGAAAACAACTGTTTTGAAGAGGGGAAGGTAGAACTAACAAATAATGTTACCATAATTATCGATTTAAACAAACAAACTAACAAACAAAATTAGTAAATATCCGGAAGAAATGAATAAAAAGTAAAACTAATAATTGACTAACCACAACAGTGAACAAGTGAAATAACATTTTAAAGGTAATTCGCTATAGGACTTTTTGACAGGCTAACAAAAAATTCATACAGTAATGATGATGAGGCAAATATGTCAGAAACTGTACTCATAGATAGTGTTGGAATATGTCGTTTTACCCTAACACAAGAAAGAATATGACTATGTGTTATCTTCTTTCCACACAGACACACTATGTTATTGGTATATTTTGTTTTGAATGCATCAAGTTTCCATCTGTACATAAGGGACTGTGTAGTTCTGCTGGCATGAAGCTGCTTAAGTATTTTGCTAACTTCAAAGTTCATGTGACATTTATCATACTTTTTCTGTTTTAATTGGAACTGCTTCCAGACATAGTTGTCCACTAAAGTGTAATTCTCGTGCAACGAGAGAGAAAGCTGGATATTGTTTGAATCTGGTGAGTTATTAGCTCCCCGTTTGGCAGCCCTGTCAACTTTATCATTATAACTAAAAGAACTATGAGAAGGTATCCAGCAGAAAGTAATATCAGTGCCTCTTAAAGATAAATTATGAATCAAGTGACTTATTTCCAGAATCATTTCTGATCTTGTTTGTAGTTTTGATAATTCAAGAGCCTGAAGTACTGATTTTGAATCAACGCAAAGAAATATCTGAAAAATTGTCCTAGGAAGACTTATCAGAAAGTTTAAAGCCATTAATATTGCAAAGAGTTCAGCTGTAAAGATAGATTTATCAAGTCCTATGTAGAAAGATTTTTCAATTTTGAGAGCAGGTATTAAAAACGCTGAGCCTGCTTTTCTTTCAATTACTGATCCATCAGTGTAAATTTTCAAATGATCGGAATATACGTCGTCTATATGACATTTAACCTGACTTGCCAGTAAGTTTATATTGTCTCCTTTTTTTAAATTAGTGTGGTGTACGTCAAATCGTGCTCTTTGGAGTTCCCAACTGGATACTGGCGAAAAGGAAGGTTTTATAGATACAGGATCTACGTCTAGATCAATTCCCGAGCCTTTCATGACGTCAGATGTGTATGTTGCAAGTGTGACCTGTGAAGATATTGATTTAGCTCGTTTTGGAAAGTCGGTACGCGGTATCTGATCTCAGTTTAATTTCTGTTTCTGAGATGTTTTCTACGGTGGTGTTTCTTAACAAAAATTTAGTAGAAGCGACTTTCCTTTGCTCGTCAAGTGGCAACAGTTTGATTTCATTATATGTCCGAAGACAGGAAGCATGCATTGGAAGACCCAGTGCAAGTTTGAAACCTTTACAATCAATGCTCTGCAGTTTTTTTAGTAAGTGTTTCGGTGCACTGAAGAAGATTTCTTGGGCATAAGTTAATTTAGATCTAACAAGCGATTTACAAAGATGAACAAGTGTTGATGAATCTTGACCCCATGTCTGTTTGCGAACTATTTTTAAGAAATTTAAACTTTTTTGAGCTTTGGTTAATAAGTATTCATTATGCTGATTCCAAGATAATTTTGCTGTAAGGAAAACTCCTAAGAACTTAATCGACTCGTTAAACTGAGGAAGAGTATCTCCCAGTTTGAAAGTGGGAATATTTACTGGGTTAGCTCCATTATTAAATAAAACTATTTTTGTTTTTTCCAGGGATAGATGTAACCCATTTTCTACCATGTATCGCGCTATTTTATCAAGTTCTAATTGGTAGCATTTGCGTGTATAATTGATACAGCGCAAAGGAGTTTTCTTTTTCATATTTACCTGCATCCACATGCATAAATCGTCAGCATATTGAGCTAAAAGTAAAACTACATGCTTAGATACTTTACGGGGTAAGTCATGCATTAATATCATGAAAAGAAGGGGAGCTATAACGGATCCCTGAGGGATACCCATTTGAAGAATTCGTTTGGTGGAATATACATTTTCAATCCTCGTTTGAAATACTCTGTTTTCTAAGAAACACTTAACATAGTCAAAAATGTGACCTGTCAGCCCAATACTTTTAAATTTGAATAACAATCGGGAGTGCCACACTTGATCATATGCTTTCGTTATAACTTATATAAAAAAAATGTAGCTAAAACACATTGACGTCTTGCAAATTGTTGTTTTATATTAGTAGTTAGCTTTGTTAGGATTTCTACTGGTGACCTGCCTTTTCAGAATCCTGCCTGATTTACTGGTATTATTTTATTCTTTTCACAATAGTGCATCAGTCTCTTTAAGATTATTTTCTCCATTAGTTTACATACATGTGATGTTAATGCAATTGGCCTGTAGTTTTTCAAATTGGTATTACATTTACCTGGTGTGTGTGTGTATGTGTGTGTGTGTGTGTGTGTGTGTGTGTGTGTGTGTGTGTGTGTGTGTGTGTGTGTGTGTGTGTGTGTGTGTGCGCGCGCGCGCGCTCGCGATATGATGTTGACCAGCAGGAAAGGACAAATAAACAAAATCTTTAAATCTTGGATCTTGAATCTAAGAATTATGAGATGAACTGCTGGATAGATGTGTCCCAAGTTACAAGCATGGGCATAGGCATAGTGATGTGGAGAACCTGCTATTGCTGGGGAGGGGAAATGTGAATGACAGGGGCAGGGAACATTCTGGTCCAGTTTTCTCTCTCTGCTCTGTATGTGTGTGTGTGTGTGTGTGTGTGTGTGTGTGTGTGTGTGTGGTGTGTGTGTGTGTGTGTGTGTGTGTGTGTGTGTGTGTGTGTTGTGTGTGTGTGTGTGTGTGTTGTGGTGTGAGAGAGAGAGAGAGAGAGAGAGAGAGAGAGAGAGAGACAAAGAGAGAAAGAAAAAGAGAAGGAGGGAGGCAGGGAGAGAGAGAGGAGAGGAGAATGACTGTGAATGAAAGAATTGTGGCTTTTCAGGACTTGTGATAGTCTGGTTAAATGTTTGCAAGCTGTATTGTTACAAAAAGAATCTTTGTTTATTCCAGATTCATTTCATACACACTTTCATCATGGTTTTTGAGATGTGAGTGATTTAGAATCATAGGTGTAATTTTTTTTTTCTAATTTGCACAGTACACACTGAAGCCAAAAGCAGAAGCAAATAAAGCAGTGAAGGGGTGAACTGTTACAGTGTCTGTTTGCAGGAGATCTCTTTGCTCAGTGCCCTGTCGATACATACCCTAGTATTGCTGTGGAAGCAGTCATGGACTCCAGTCGATACTTTGTCATCAGAATCAAAGATCCTAGTGGTAAGCTTTTTTTTTTTTTAAATGCTCTGGGGTGTGTGTAAGTATTTTGTTTAGCCCAGACTGCATAAGTGATATGTTGCCGCACAGTCTGCATACTTCGTCTTTGGCGAGTGTGTATGCAGGGTGTTTTCATGTTTTTGTAAGCCACCAGACACAGACATGACTTGTTGTATCTTTAACTTGCATGTTTGATGTTCTGCGTACGTTTACCTATGAAGGCGGTTTATGTTTGTTGCAGTTGTAAATCACATGTTTGTCTTGTGTGGAGCTTTTGATGGACTTTGTTTTTTAGTGGATAAAGCAGGCTTCCCCCTTCCCCTTCTTAGGACGTAAGAAACTTGGGTTTGAATCCTAGTCAGACAGGGAGTTTTCTGCCCATTTCATTAGATCTGTGGTAATTTGAATGTCTCTTTTTTTTTCTTTTTTTTTTTTAAGGATCATCGCTCACCTTTTGTTTTTTCCCGTCCCATTTTCTACACCATCTTAATGGCCACAGAAGCTGACACAGTTGTTTTTTTTTTTAACAATGCGATGATGATGATGTCAATGAGGATGACAATCATGATGCTATGGAGTTCCATCTAGGATTGAGACTGCGTGACAGGATTGTACTCTGTGCTTACTGTCATAATATATCCTGGCTTCAACCAGGCCTGAGAGATACAGAACCTGCGTTGCTGGTCAGAAGATTTGAGCAACACCCTAAATGACGCATTGGTTAAGTGGATGAGACTCGACTGTGTGGTCCCAGTCTTCCCTTATTACACCCATCTCTGGGGAGGAGCTGGTTAGAGCCGAAAAATCCCACAATGATATAGTTTTGAAGGGGCTGAAGGGGATTTGAACCCACAACCTTCCAGTCAGTAGTCCATTTTGTTAACAACTACACCACGGTGACTGGTTGGTAATGTGAATGTTAATCTTTCAGATGAAATGATGAAGCAAAATTGTATGCTGTGAAGTTGGGGTGGGGGGGGGGGAGTGTGGGTATATATTGGAATAAAGTACCTGCCAAGGTTGCAAAAAACCTGGGTTCAGCTCCTAGTTGGAGTGGGATTTGTCTCCTCGTTCCACTAGATCTTGAGTGATAGTCTCAAGTCTGGGTCCTAATCTTTTATTATGAGAAACGAATTTAATTTCCCTGTACAGCATGCTCTCAGTGCACACAAAAGATCCCATGGTAACAAAAGAATTGTCCCCGAGTGAATTTCCATGGAATGGTCCAGTGTCATACATGAAACAAAAATGCGCATATACAGGGGAGAAAAAGTTGTTTTCCTCGGGGAGAGCAGCCTGTATTTCATTAGGAAAAGTTGTTTTGTGAATCAAGTCTGACCCAGTACAGTTTCAGCAAGTGTTTATTACTTATGTATAACTTTTTAACCCTTTGACTCCTGCACCCTGTCCACCGGCATCCTGCATTGCCAACCATGCCAGCAAAGCAAAAACTTAACCCTTCGTTTTCCTCACCCTATCCACCAGCTTCCTGCAGGAAGCTGATGGATAGTGTGAGGGAACCAAAGGGTTAAGTTTTAGCAGTTGGTGGATAGGGTGCGGGAGTTAGAGGGTTAATAATATGTTTATTGTGTTTTGATGAATAAGATGATAATTTGTTTGAATTATCCAGGACATGTGCAAATGCAAAAACAATAGTAAATACAGGGTAAAGTGGAGTATGTACTGCTGCAAGGACTGGATTCTTTTGTCCCTTGTTTTGAACTACTACTACTTTTTTGTCAGTTTAATCAATGCATGTAAATAATTGTCTGACCCCTCCCCCCCCCCCCCCCCCCCCCCCCCAAAAAAAAAACAACAAGAAAAAGAAAAAAAATACCCACACATTCACACATTTCTTCTTTCTTTTACTATCTGCATGGCACATTTCCTCTTTCTTTTACTATCTGCATGGTAATGCAACATCTGGCTATGAATGTGACCTTTTTTTCCCAGTTCTTACTGGTTGCCATGGAGTTCGATGGCCAGAGGGTACATGATGGGCCCTCTGTCTTTGTGCACATGGAGTTTGGAGTTCATTCAAGAGGGATTCATTACACTCAGACAGTTCCCTTCATTCAAGAGGGATTCATTACACTCAGACATTTCCCTTCATTCAAGAGGGATTCATTACACTCAGACATTTCCCTTCATTCAAGAGGGATTCATTACACTCAGACATTTCCCTTCATTCAAGAGGGATTTATTACATTCAGACACTTCCCTTCATTCAAGAGGGATTCATTACACTCAGACATTTCTCTTCATTCAAGAGGGATTCATTACACTCAGACATTTCCCTTCATTCAAGAGGGATTCATTACACTCAGACATTTCCCTTCATTCAAGAGGGATTCATTACACTCAGACAGTTTCCCTTCATTCAAGAGGGATTCATTACACTCAGACATTTCTCTTCATTCAAGAGGGATTCATTACACTCAGACATTTCCCTTCATTCAAGAGGGATTCATTACACTCAGACAGTTCCCTTCATCCAAGAGGGATTCATTACACTCAGACAGTTCCCTTCATTCAAGAGGGATTCATTACACTCAGACATTTCCCTTCATTCAAGAGGGATTCATTACACTCAGACAGTTTCCCTTCATTCAAGAGGGATTCATTACACTCAGACATTTCTCTTCATTCAAGAGGGATTCATTACACTCAGACATTTCCCTTCATTCAAGAGGGATTCATTATACTCAGACATTTCCCTTCATTCAAGAGGGATTCATTACACTCAGACATTTCCACTTTTGCTCCACCCATATGGCAGACATAGTCAGCCCACACAATGCCCTATGCACTGGCATGATCATTAAATGGGAGCGGCTGGAAAGAACAGAAGCCCATGAAATGCTGACTCTATCAGAATGACTGAAGTATTAACCCTTTGACTCCTGCATCTTATCCACCAACTGTAAAAACTTAACCTTTTCACTCCCTCACCCTATCCACCAGTTTCCTCCAGGAAGCTGGCGAATAGGTAGAGAGAGTCAGAAGGTTAAGCTTTTGCTTTGCTAGCATAGTTGACAATGCAGGATGCTGGTGGAGAGGGTGCAGGAGTTAAAGGGTTAAGGTTGGCAACAAATAAGGCATTTTTGATGTTGCGGTATGGGATTGGAGTCAACAAATCTGATATTGAGTCCATGACTCAACAAATCTGATCTTGAGTCAATGACACAACAAATCTGATCTTGAGTCCATGACTCAACAAATCTGATCTTGAGTCCATGACTCGGTCAAATGAACCAGCTATCCCACATGGATGTGGTGGTATAACACATAAAGTTGTAAACAAGAGATTAATTTTTTGGTTAATGTAAAAGATTTGCCTTGTGAATATTTGCAGTCAGAGTAAATGAAGACTTTGAGGTGCCAATTTCTTTCATTTTCCAAGCTGTTTTCATGGGATAATTGGAGAAATGAGTGAAACAAAAAAGCTGTACTTCCATGCCTGGGTTTATTTGATAGAGCTTGTTTTATTTTTACTGTATATGTATAGTGTCGACAAGTTACCAACTGTGAAATGTATTGTCTGAGAAGAGCTGTCAATAAAAGCAGAGTGACATGATCAGAAACATCAGGATCAGAAAAATGATGGGAACACCAGCTCACCATCATATTGTTCATCATCAGAGGTCAAAGTTGTTTGGTCTCTGACCTGAATACCATTTCACAAGCTGGCACAACAAGCATACAACAGAAGATACGTGGATTTAAAGTGACAGACAGACCAAGGAAGACTTGGATCAATGATGTGAAGAAGACTTTGATATCACTTGGCATTTCTCTTCTTAGACCTTCTAGCTTGCCACTGACTGACAGGTTTGTCTCCCTGTGACATCCATGAAGGTACAAATGGAAAGGTAAAGAAAGAAAGAAAAGATAGCACACTAAGACAGTAAATACCAAACCTGGGGTTATTTGTGCATAGCGATAAAAACTCTTATAGTATTTGGTATTTCAGAGTAACATTAGAAATTTATGTTGATTTGTGATTTTCAGGAAGGAGCGCTTTCATTGGCATTGGGTTTTCTGACCGATCAGATTCTTTTGATCTGAATGTGTCACTGCAAGACCATTTCAAGTGAGTTTCTTTGTGTATGCACATGAATGCATGTACATGTGTGTATAGCTGCTTGTGTGTTAATGTGTGTGTGTGGCGCAATGTGTGTATATCTGTTTCTATGTGAATGCATTTTTGAGTGTGCACATGCTTATGCACACTCACAGAAACGGGTAGATACATATGTGCACTAGTGTTTTTGCATATATGTGTGTGTGTGTAAGATGAATTTGTGTGCACATGTTGTGTGGTGTGTGTGTGTGCATGTGTGTGGTGTATGTGTGTGGAGTGTGTGTGTGTGGTGTGTGTGTGTGTGTGTGTGTGTGTGTGTGTGTGTGTGTGTGTGTGTGTGTGTGCGCATTTATCATGCATAAACTGTGTTTAATTATGCCTGTGCAAAGATTGTGTATGTGCTAGTAAAATCCACATTTCCATGTGCAGATGGTTAAAGCAAGAGGCAGAAGCAGAAAAAGCTGCAACAGAACTGACTCAGGGACCTAAACTGGACTTGGGTTTCAAAGCAGGACAGACCATCACTCTCAACATTGGGGTATGTCATTTTATAGCATGAATTGGATTCAATCAGACTGGATTGATTTTGTTGAGCGTGGAACGTCATCTTGAGAAACTGAAACTGAAGCTGTTGTTTTCATTGGTGTGTGTGTGTGTGTGTGTGTGTGTGTGTGTGTGTGTGTGTTGTTTGTGTGTGTGTGTGTGGTGTGTGTGTGTGTGTGTGTGTGTGTGTGTGTGTGTGTGTGTGTGTGTGTGTGTTGTGTGTGTGTGTGTAGGGGGGGGGGGGTTCAAAACGGGAATTTTTCATTGTGAATTGCTAGTTAGTCTCCTTAATGAAAATACATCAAATAATATGGCACCACTTTGTTTTTTCTTTTTTCCCTGTATGCATACATTTTTGTTTATCTATGGAAGGGGATTTTTTTCCTACAGAAATGTGCTTTGGACAACTCTGTTGTTGCTTTTGGATCTTTTATGTGTGCCATGTACATGCTGGACTTACAACTCTGGTTTAAGGTCTCATCTGAAAGGCTAGCGCCCAGACCACCACCCAGAGTCTAGTGGAGGGAGAACAAAATGCTGGGGGTGGAGGCTGAATCCCTCTTTCCTAGTATTCTTTCTGTAACGTTTTTACAATGTAGCATGCATGCCAGAACACATGATAAGCGTATTACATGCGCTGTAAAAGTTTACAGTTACAGTGTTTAGACTGTTGTACTGTTTTACGGACACCACTGTGTGTATGCCAGAGACAGTGTGTTACCTGTGCATCCCAAAGATGCTTCTGAATGGAAGCTGAAGCGAAGACAACTGACTGGGGACGATTGCTGAAGTGATATTAGGACAAACTGAAGGCCAAAGCCATTCCCATTGGCTGCAGCATCAGTACCAAGTTAGAAGATGTTGCCTGTTACAGAGTAAGCTGGTGGCAGCAGTGCATGCAGGGCACAGTTACATTTGAATAATGCAGAAGGACTGCCATTCAACAGAAGATAGACCGGCTGAATAATTAATAACAACAATAATAATAACGATATAATAATATAATAATAATTTATAATAATAATAATAATAATAATAATGACAATGATAATAACAACAACAATAACAACAGCAATAAATAATAATAATAATAACAATAGTAATACTACAACTACGACTACTAGTAATGATAATGATGATAATGATAACAGTAATTACAGTATTCATATGGCACCAAATCCTGACAATTTAAATCAAAGCGCGCTCACCGACCAGACATACGCATGCGATCAACGCAGACCATCTTACAACACGTTAAAAAAAACCACACACACAAACTGTTGAAAAGCAGCAGTTTCAGAATTCATTGTTGGAGAAAAGAGGTGGGTTTTTAAACTATTTAAAAGCAGAAAAGATAGGTGATGGACAAAGGGAGAATGGAAGTTTATTCCAGGCAGATGGTCCCAAAACAGCAAAAAAGCTGAAGCAGAACACAGGGCCGCAGGACTCCTCCCTATGCTGTGCATGCAGAAGAACATGTGTCTCCAGGATTTGTCTTGTATTCCACATGAAAACCCTCACCAGCTGCTGAAGATCAGCATGCCTGTTCATGACAGATTCATGGAGATCGTACATCATCATCAGTGTTTTACTGAAACCATTTTTGGTCAGCGTAGAGGTTATCATTACTATAGATCCGATTTAGAATACAAGAAATGTTTTGCTGACATTCGATTATATCTGTAAATACTATGCACATCTCAAGGGGAGTAATTTAATGTGTAATTGGGAAACTTGGTAGCAGAGTATACATTGTAACTAGGTGTGTTTTTTATACTATGGTCCTCTGTCACTATCCCAGTGCTTTCCAACACACCTTCAAATCCATGAAACCAGTTTCATCCTGACAATAGGGCATGAAGGGCCACAGAATGTGGAACAGTTTTGTACAAGTTTTATAATGATTAGAATAAGGATGATAATGATGATCCTGTAGAGTTCCATTTCAGATTGAGGTTGCTGGAATAGCTGTATTCTATGCTTAATATATCCTGCTGTCAACCAGGTTCAAGAGATTCAGACACCTGCAGTCAGGAATTTTGAATGCCAGTGACATGCAGATCTGTAAAGTGGATGAGATTCTACTGTGTGGTGTCACTCTTCCAAGTGAGCTGGTAGCAGACTCGACTCTGTGTAGAAGTTGATTAGGGCCTAAAAATCCCACAAAACAATTATTCAGACAAGCTCTTTTCTCAGTATATCAGTCTTTTATATCTATCACTGTTATTTTTACAAGTACATGGCAAAGCCAAGTGTCACATTTTTATTATGTTCAAAAGAAAATAAACAAAGGTGAGATGACTACTTTCAATCAAGAGACTCAACTTCATTTTACTTCAAATCCTTTCAGAGCAAGAAAGGAGATGCAGGAGCAAGGACGAAACCAAAACCACGCGCTGCTGCAGGAGGGGGCATATTGCCTCCCCCACCGGGGGGTGGTGCCGTAAAACTCCCCCCACCTTCAGGAGGAGGGGGTCTCATTGCACCCCCCTCCTCATCAACCAGCGCTGGCTCGGGTTCCGTCTCTGCTCCCCCTCTCCATCCATCCCCAACCAAGACGGGGAGCACTGGATCATCTGCAAACGTGGATCTGTTGTTGGATCTGGCTCCTAGTCCCAGCCAGCCTTCCAGTGCAGCTCCTATGGCGCCAGTTCAGTCTCAGAGCCAGAGCCAGCCGTCTGCGGATTTGTGGGGAGATTTTGCTACTGCTAATAATAGGTAAGTAGAAAAATGCAAAATTAAAGGTAAAAAAAGTTGTTTTTTTCTTTTATATTTGTTGATTTGTTTAGTTTATTTTCATTGTTGTTATTGTTTTGTTGAGTTTTTGATGCATTTTTTTTTTTTATCGAAACTTCCTTCTGTTTGGCATGTTTGGTTGCCTTTTTGTTTTCATGTTATCCATGCCTCTTCAGTGGTATTGTTCCCACCCTGCTTATCTCAGCTTCTGTGCACCTCACCAAAGCCAAATTCGTTTAGCCAGAGTCTTAATGCCAGAACATCTGAAGGAGCCTGCATTGTCGAGTTACTGTTTGAGCCACTTGCCATCAGAGTCTCTGCACTGCCTGCAGGTCTCATCAGTGAAGTTCATCTGTGCCTTTTCTGGTCTTACTCAGGACACTACTTAATAATCTTGCTACTAACAACTGCAATCATTCAGTTGTAGAGCCAGGTGAGGTGAATTATCTTGGTAAGGAGACAGCCACCACATCTGTCTTCTGGCAACCCCCATCAGCACCAAAAAGCCCAACATGAATTTTCCTCAGGCATGGAAGCAGCAAGCTAAAAGAAATTTGTTTATCCTTCAAGAACCATAACCGAATCCAGGCCCAGAATCAGCTGTCTGCTTTTGTTGTGCTTATCATAGAGAACTTCTTCTTGTCAGTTATCAAGAGAAGTGTAAAAACATCTTTTTGTGTTGCTGGCTGACCTCTATACAGTGTCTGTGGCTTTGATCCCATGCCACTCACTCCAGTTAACCCTTTGACTCCCACACCCTGTCCACCAGCATCCTGTATTGTCAACCATGCTAGCAAAGCAAAAACTTAACCCTTTGGTAAATAGGGTACGGGTGTCAAAGGGTTAAGCAACACACCTCCAACCCCAAATTCATTTACTTAAAATGCCAGTGCCAGGAAGTCCATGAAAACCGACCATGTGGGGCCATGCACCCGAGGAGATGGGACTGCTGTAGGGTAACTTCGTAGAGTTTCATCCAAGTTGCCGAAGATATTACGTACAGAAAAGTAACAAAAAGAAAAAGAAAAGGATATTGCCTGCTAAACCATCTACTAATGAATGTCAAGACATGTTGATTTATCCCGCTAAAACCAGAGCCAGTTCCATGGCTTACCATGTGTTGATCTTAAGGGAGATTTTACTAATACTAATGATGGATGAGTTCGGAAATTGTGGTGCTCTTTTTGTTGTGTGTGTGTGATTGGGAGCAGATGTAGGAAGTGCGTTCAGGTTACTTCCCTGTCTGCTAATGTCATAAGTTATGATTTTAGTTGGTTTGGTCACATGATAACACTGACCATCCTTGAGGATACTCTGTAAAGTGGCCATCACCGAGATTGACAGGGGAAGAGCTGGATGGCTAATATCGATGACTTGACCAATCTCAGTATTATTATTGGATGGCTAATATTGATGAATGGACCAATCTCAGTATCATTATTTTCAGTAACATAACAACTTTTTTTGGATGTATGTATGTGTGTTGCTTTGCCCACCTTGTGCAGGCTGTATGTTGCTACACAGTCTTCATACTCTGGTGGTTGTGTGTGCTGGGCATCTTCAAGTTTTCCTAAGCCAACCGCTGATTTGACTTGCAGGATCCTTAACATACGTATTTGGTATTCTGCATGTGTGTACACTTGAATGGGGTATAAGCACTGGCAGGTCTGCACACATAATGACTTGAGAGATTGCGAATATCTCCATTCTTTACTCACCAGGCAGAGATGTCTTTCTGGATCGAACCCAGGAGCTTCCATTGGGGAGTCTGATGATGGCTTGGCAGATGAAACCAAGGAGCTTCTGTTTGGAAGTCCAATGTTCATCCATATGACTACTGTGCCCATCGAACTTCAGTATGCCTGAAAAGCTTGTACATGCATGCTGGTCCTGGGATTAGAAGAAGATGATCCCTGTAACTCAGAAAGAGTCGGGATTTGCATGTATACCATGTAAGAATGCATGCTGATAGCACAGATAAAATTCGTCTAATGATTCATGACCTCAATTGCCTATTATCTGTTGCAGTACGGCTCCACCAGCTTCCAGTGCTACAAGCAGCGGGGACAACTGGGTGCAGTTTTAAATGCGGGAGGATTGTAAACCTTTGACTTAAAGTAAAAATGAGGTGTGCCTGTTTGTGTGTATGTGTTTGTGTTAGCCGCTGTCTCACCTCATATTGAAAAAATGGTGTGAAGTTCAGTATTTTGTGTAGATACTGTAATTTTCATATTATAAGGTGATACTTTTGTCCCCCTAAATTAAAATGGGGTGGTGTATTGTGTGGTCCTTCCACCCACCAGTTCTGTCCAAATCATTGTCCTTAACCAGCACCTACCCAGAACTGAGCTTGCTATGGGCTCATTGGAAAGAATAGGACAACACAGTCAAGTCTTGTGTGCTTCGTGGATGTATTATTGAGGGTGTTGCTCTGTTTTCCTGACCAGTACCACCAGTGTCTGTATCTATCAAGCCTGACATCGGGACTGAAAGGAAGCTTAAGAGTACATCCCTGTCAGGTAGTGTCAATCCAGAATGGAACTCCATAGCATTAGCATTCTTATTTTCATGTATCATCATGGCATCATTAAAAATCGTCCCAAACTCTCTGGACACTGAAGCGGACATGGAAGATAGGACAGTAACATATATAAAAAAGGAAAATGTGTAGGTATTTAATGAAAAATAAAAATGGTAATAAATGATTACATAAATGAATGGGTAAAGATGTAATAAATAATAACAAATGAATACATAAATGAAGGCGAAAAAAATTAAAGTAGTAATAAATGTATACATAAATGAATGCGTAAAGATGTATCTGGATGCTTTTTTGTTTGAGAATCACATACATATGAAGATGACAGAGTGTTAACAATTTATTGCTCAGCATGAGATGACTGAAGATAGAACTCACATTTAAGTGTACACATGTGTACTACTATTAAGTATGTATACTGTGTACCTCAAGAGGGGCTGGCTGGCTGTTTTGATGGTGCTGTGGACTCAATGTCTCATGTCTTGCGTTCAGTACCACCCTGCAACATAGAAGTTGTTTTGTTCACCGCCCATCTTAATGCTCATTCATTCTGGTGGTTTCAGTGTTTCATAGGTTCCAGTGCTCAATCATTCTGATGGTGTCAGTGTTTCATAAGTCATAGTCCCCTTCCCGTTTCAAGATCTTGCCAGAGCATAGGGTTTTGACTGGGCTCAAGGAATGTGCCAGACAACTGCCAGCATTTTTGGGTGGAGCGCATAAGGAATTTTCAGTGCATTGAACCCTTCTTGAACAAACTCTAGACTTCAGGTACTTCTTGAGGCCTACCTGGCGTAGAGGTGGAAACCCAGGCTAAGGAACTAAGTGCAAGCGGCCTCTAGTCCACTAAACTGTGTGTGGGAACCTAACCCTTTTCGGGGTTGGGAAAGGTAAGAAGTAGGACCTACCAAACGGCAAACTTGAGAGTAGTGTGGTCTTTGCCATGTTACTTCCCTGTGACCCAGCTAAGGGTTATGGAACTACATGTACCTTGTGTGTGTGTGTGTGTGTGTGTGTGCGCGTGTGCGCGTGTGCGCATGTGCGCGCGCTACTGCTCAAGTCATTCTTCGAGCTGAGTCGAGGTTTACTTGCAGAAGATGACACTTGGCAAATTTTTTGCAGAGATAGAATCATGTGACCGTGTTACAGTTTTGAATATTTGACCTGAATGCATGAATAGCAATTTCCATGTAGAAAGAGAAATAGTGTATTAATAGCGGTTTTTGAGTGTTCTGTGTTTGCGTAAATAATTTGTAGAAAGACAGCTGGGTTGTTGTTAGAGGATTTGAGTGTTCTGTACATGCGCCTGAATCACTAATCATTTGTAGAGGGAGACTCATGATGTTGTTGACGTTTTGAGTGTCCAGTATATGTGCATAAATAACAAGTTATTTGTTGAAGGAGCTGCAGTTAATTGTGTCAGAGACATTCAGTGTTTAGATGCATGAAATACAAGTTATCTGAAGAAAGACAATCAGTTTATTATTACAGGTTTTGAGTGTTCTACAGGCATAAATAACAAGTCATTTGTAGAAAGTGAATTGGTGTATTGATAGTAGTTTTGAGTGTCTGATATGAATGCATAATGGAACAAGTCATTTGTACAAAGAAAGTTGGTAAAGATAGAGGTTTTGAGTGTTCTGTGTGTGCATAAATACATTATTTGTAGAAACGACATCAGTTTATTGTCAGAGGTTTTGAATGTTTTTGAAGTGACCCGATCAGCTCAGTTGGTTAAAGGTGAAATGCAGGGGTCATGGGGTTGACCCTCAGGTGAGCTACAGTGGGGTTGGTTTTTGTTGTTGGTGAGTTTTTGATTTGTTTCATTTTGTTTTGTTTTGTTTTGTTTTGTTTTGTTTTGGGGATTTTTTTGTTTGTTTGTTTTTTTGTATGGTCTGTCTGACTCTTTTGATGAGGCATGGACTTGGACCACATCTGTCAAGTTGATCCCACCCTGGCACGTAAGGTTGGCTTGAGGGCTGCCCATCTTAATGCCGCAGTCATTCAGGTGGAAACAGTGTTTTCGTAGATCACATCTCTTTTCTATCTCATGACATCGCTGATGCATAGATAATTGCTGGCAGATTTGGATGGAATGGAATATGGAATTGGCTGTTGGTGCTGAATCCCATTTGAACAAACTTCAAATTTGGTTTCTTGATAGACGTTTTGAGTGTCTGATTTGTATGCATAAATGCCACAGTATTTTTAAAAAGAGAATCATATAATTTGAATGTTCTATTTGCACACAAATAATGCAAAGTATTTGTAGAAAGAGTTTCGGTTTATTGTTAGAGATTTGGGGTACATGTACTATATCTGATGAACAATGAATTACTTCTTGAAAGAAAATAAGGTTGTTGTTGGAAATTTGGGGTGTTTTAATACCTCAATAACAAGTTGTTTTTTGAAACAGAGTCAGTGTATTATTGTTAGTTATTTTGAATGTTTTTTAAGCATTTAGAAAAAGATACATTGGGAACACCATGCTGAATGTCTTGCCTGTGAAAAAAAAAAGTTTTAATACGGATCATTTTCGATGTATTGATTGGATAGCATAAAACACTAAACAGAAATATGTTACTTGTTAGCAATTGAAAGTTTTCACTATTTGTAGAAAGAGAATTGCACTCCTAGAAGTATTGGATGTCCTCAGTAACTAGAAAGAGATTGTTATAAACATGTTGCTGAATGTTTTGCCATAATAGTTGATAATAATAGAAATTTAGATGGTAACTGTAAGCAGTTACTAGTTTTAAATGTTGTGTGAGTAGGAAAGAGAACTTGTTCAAGAGTATTCAATACATTTGGTGAAATAATATTGTTAAAAAGTTTTGTTAGATGTCCTGTTTTCATTCAGAGGAGATGTTTGTCAGTTCATGAACATATCATCTGTTGTTTGTTTGTTTGTTTTGGTTTGTTATGTATTTTGTTTTGTTTTGGTTTGTTTTTAAAAGATTAAGAAGTTTTACGTTTTACCACCTTATAAATGTGTCTTCTAGATTGTTTGTTTCCTTGTTTGGTTTTAAAAGGTTGGTCACCTTTCATGTTTTATCAGGCATTTGTGTATCAGTTGTTTGGGTTTTTTTCAAAGATTGACAGTGTTATGTTTAAAATACAAATATCTTCAAATTTGTGTTTGTGTGATCAGTTGTTTGCTTTTGTGGTTGTCACGTTCAGTTGTTAGGTTTCACTGAGTCTTGCCTTCCAAAGATGGGTACATGTCAGTCTTCTTATTTGTGATGAGGATAATTGAATGAATAATGTAAAGTGAAAGAAAGAAAGTGTGCTGTCAGTAGCAGTGTCTGTTTTGGATAATTTGCTGTTCTTGTCATCTTGCTTCACGACAGACTGGGAAAAGGCATTCTTTAAATATTTTTTTTTAATTTTATTTTAAAATGCTTGTTCAAGGGAAGGATTTTATTCCCTGACCAAGCTAGTGGTCAACTTGGACCAATTGTGAATGGGCACCTTCCCTGTTCAGGCTTGGGGAAGGTAAAGCATTCTGAGAGAGGAATGGAACCCAGCTCCAAATAACTGACATGAGAGTAGTGTGGTCTCTTCCACCTTACTCCCCTCTGACCCTGCTTTGGATTACAGGGCTACCACCCACCCCCTTTTTTTTCCTCTGCAATATAGGACCAACTTTTTTTGTGTGGATATAGTAATATAAAAAGAAAGAAAAAAATGACTAAAAATGGGAACCATGTAGAATTTTAATACATATACTTTTATTTTTTTTATTTTTCTTCCTTTCTCTGCTATATTCATTTGTTTTTATGTATGTAATTTCCTGTTGGACTTTGTTTTTTGTTGGTATTTTTTATCTTTCAGTTGTGCAATAGAGCCTTTTTTGTTTTAAGATGTATTTTGTGTAACATTAGACCCAAAAACATCTGGCAGCGAACAGTTGAAGGAAATCTCAAGGCCCAGAAATGCATGTGGAATACAGCAGCTGGCCCAGAATATTCATTTATTTCATTCACACCATTGGTGTTATGGGCAGTAAGTAAGAATGTGACATAGGGTAAAAACTGGTGATTGTGGGGAAAAAAAAAAGAAGGAAAATTGAGGAAGTACATATGCCTTCAACAGTTCATTGCTTTAAAACACAGTACACAAGTCCAGGTGACATACCTATTGAAGTTAATGTTCAAAATCATTTTGCATGATATGTCAGTGATCGCTTCTTTTTATGTACAGTATGTTAAATCCAGGTGCCATGCGTGTTGAAGATAATTTGCAGAGTTATTTTGCTCAAGATAATTGTGATTGCCTGCATTTGGAAAAAAAACCTATAAAATTCTTACTCCTGCAATTATATTCCCATTGATGTTGACAGTGATGACATGAGACATCAGAGTAATAATTAGTGATCTCTTGTTTTCCTGCCTATGTCTTAAAGACCTACTTGGATTCTTATGATAAATAAATGAATGCTTGAGTCCATCTGATGACCAACACAAAGATATAAAAAATGCTTCTGAAGAATGATCTGTAACAGCTACAAGCTTACCAAGAACAAGTTCATACAGGCTTTGTAAGGTAATCGCTTATATTCATTTGGAAATGCCAAGGGTAAGTAAGAGTCAAGAACCACAAATTTCCACACACACAAAATTAATGTTTTTACAGAGTATGGGTTGAAGGATTGACGTCTATTTGACCCTCTGATTCCCTCACCCTAGCCACCAGCTTTCTGTATTATCAGTAATGACAACAAAGCAAAAACTGTAGTATTAGGGATTGAAAGGTTCAGGTTTTTTTTTGCTGCTGATTAGCAAGACTGAGAGAGTCAAAAGGTTCAGTGGAAAGGTGGAGGTTTAGACAACATTTTTTTCTTTGATTTGTGTGATTTCATTTAACTTTAGTTTGAGAGAATGCTTGTTGAATTAATATTTTCAGGGCTTTTTGCATGTGTGTGTGTACGGTTTTGTATATGTTTCATTCAGTTGCTTGAATGCTTGCTTGTTCTTATGGCAAGAATGAAAGCAATGAATCTTTATGAAATGAATGTTGAAAGTTGAATGAACATGTTTTGTTGCTTACAGCAGTAATTTTACTAAGTGAACATTTGTTCATGAGCATTCCTGCAGAGCTAGTTGTGGCCTGCTGCTTTTTGACATTTTTTATATTTTTAATGACCATTCCTATTTCCTTGATCATTCTAGCTTATGTGGCCAGGGGGAAATTACTTGTATTTGGGTCTTGAGGGTCACTGAAAAATTGCATGATGACTGGCCTTTAAATAGAAACCCAGCTGATGGAGGTGGATAAAGGATATGTGTATGTGAATTCCAGTTTACCAGACTATGAAAGCATTCTTTCCTTTGTTTAGAGTCGGGGACGGGAAACTATTTTGTGGAAGAGTGGGCATGTCTCGCATTGAACTGGCCTAAAGTAATGAAGTCTTTACCGTTTGATGTTGTCTGGTTCATTCTCAGTTTCAGTTTCTCAGAATGGTGTCCATGTGTTCATGATAAATTAGTTCAGTCTTTCATCAGCCTTAAGTCTTGGGACAGTGATTGTCTTTAGTAGTGAGGTCTGTACCACTCCCCCCCCCCCCACTCCCGACCCAACGTCCCTACGTTATGAGACATATTTTAAAATCTTTTTTAATCTGAGGAGCTGACGGTTAGCATATGAAAATGATGAGGTCTCTATCATCTCACTAAACTGTAATCTAGTTTTGGGTGATGGAATTATTTTTTCTTTCCTTCACCTTTTATATGATTATACGTATACTCTACTGTGTGAGTTTTAAAACAGCCAGGTATATAATTTACAGTACAGACTTTTTCACTGGCAGATCCAAATGCTGTACATCGGAATTGTGCAATGGAATCGTGCAATGGAATGACTTGATGAGGTGCTTGAAGTTAACTTTAGACTTTTTTTTCCAAGTAACAATTATTTGAATAACATGTGGAAATGCCAGTGGTTTGTACACAAGCATGCACTAATGCATGCTTATGTTATGCATGTACATTTTCTCTTTTTTTTTTCTTTCTT
>JAPXFY010000015.1:42330365-42335365 GCA_030674185.1 Monoplex corrugatus | reverse complement strand
GAAAGATGACAAAAACTGGACGGCTGTCAAACAAATACTTACGAATATGTGCAAGAAAAAGGATATAGTCTATCAACCATTGAGAATTTAGTGTATGTGATATTCTGTATCTGCTAGAAACTAGAATGCACCAAGACAAACCGATAGACTTCGAAGAATTCATATTAATTCAAAAATATGATGGTACAAGACCAGCTGTAGTCAGCAAAAAGAACCTACAAGACAAGATAAAGTGTCCAAATTAGGCATATAACGGGGGTGTACACATTCTTGTGAACTGCTGTGTATACGCATTCAAACACGAAAAACAGTGGTGCCTATGTACTTCAGGATCCTGTACCTCAAAAACAACATGGTACTTACGAGAAGAAATTGAAGATGAACTAGGAGACACTTTTGTGGTACATGGAGATCTCGATGCGATATCTGAAATGTGGGATCAGAATGGTACTAACGCCCACGGATATGCTCTGGAAGAGATGCTGTGTGATATCCAGTTCAGCTCATACACAACAACGTCACCAACCCGTACTGGTGCAAGACCAGGATACACAAATAGTAGGCCTACTAATGATACAGCGCTTATCTCTCCTAAACTAACACCAGCAATGAGTGTAGAAATACTGAATACTGCGGCCATGAACCAGTGGTATTTTAGCATAATAAAGCACGCATCATCATCTAATATCGTTTCTCAACTCAAAACTATTAAAAGGGAAATCAAGAAACGATAATTCATCTAGAAATCAACCCCCTTGGTGGAACCATGACACATAAAGTGTCTGGACAGACAAACGGGCTGTCGTAAAAGCTTGGCGAAAGCACAGAAGACATCATTCAGACCATGATAGAACTAGAAAACTGGACGTGTAAAAAAGAAACATGGAGGAAAAAACATTGCGCTTCAACCCCCTAGCTCAGAAAACAAAGGACAATAAATAGAAACACTTCTGGGAAAAACACAACGCTGATGCAGTTGTATTAGTAAACAGAAAGGAAAACCACGAGCAACACGACACCTGACATCACTAACACCGATGGAACCATATTAAGAACAAACGAAGAGAAAGCTTAAGCTCTACTAGAGCTGCATCATTTCATACACAGAGTGACTAGAAAACCCTTGAAGAAAAAAAAGAAAGAAAATTCATTGCTGACCTAAACAAAAACTTGACACAAACTGGACTAGATGAAATAACACGAAATGCATGAAGCACTTGCACGGTGCCGTAAAGACAGCCTCCCGCCACCTCGATCTCCCGTCCTACACTTTGCCAAGCTCATACATTCACATGCAAAGACGCGCTCATACATACACACCTATATGTATATAGATTTTCGCGTACGCACTCATGCACTCACACACACGCACACACATATTTTCACACTTAACTGTTTTTAGAAAAATGCATGAAAAAGATGGGTTTTTTGTTTGTTTTATTTTTTTAAAGAAAAATGAAGATTATTGGTTTAGCTCGACCCTCTTGTTTTTTCTCCCCTTATTTTTACTTACATCTTAATTTTATTCTATAAACCTTTTTATAGATATGGTCTGGGTGTTGCAAGATTTTCCCTGGCAAATTCTATCAGTCATGTGCAAATGCCTTCATTCGTTATGCCTTTTAACGTCTGTTTACACAAGTACTTCTAGACAACCGCGTTATCTGATAGGGGGGGGGGAGGGGGGGGGAAGAGAGAGAAAAAAAGAAAAAGAAAAAAAAATTTTGGGAGGAGGGGAGGCGAGGGGTCGTGGAATTATCATTTGAAGGCACTTAAGTAGCAATGAATTGCGGCTCTCTCCTCTCTCTCTCTCTCTCTCTCTCTCTCTCTCTCTTCTCTCATCTCATTCTCTCTCTCTCTCTCTCTCTCTCTCTCTCTCTCTCCTCTCTCTCTCTCTCTCTGTGCGAGCTGGTTCAGGTGTATGTGTACAGGCGTGCGTGTGCATAGACTGGTTGTGTAAACCAACGAACGGGTCATGTCATTTTGCGATCGGGACACTTGATGTCACTAGAATGGGATGGCACGAGCGTGGCAAATTTTGTTTTGTTATGCGCATTTTATGAATTTCTGTTGTTTTTTAAAAAAAAAAAAGTCACGTATCTACGTCAATGTAAACTGGCAATTGACGCGGAACGTATTCTTGCCGTAAAGAATCTGAAGACAGACTGACAGAGAGTTCATTCATCCCACAAGCATGATGGGGTTGGTAACCTTTGTTAATAAGCGTGTAAGTTGTAGTAGGGCTACCAACCAGACCACCGCTTAAAACTGCTACTGGAAGGGGGCAAGGGGAATCCATGTCTGATCCATGATTTCCAACCAGTAATTGCAGCAGTAGCAGTAGTAGTAGTAGTAGTGGTAGTAATAAGTAGTAGCAGTAAGTAGTAGTGATAGTCTACAATAGTAGTAGTAGTAGAACGCAGTAGTAGTCGTAGTAATAGTAGTACATAGTAGGAGTATACACTATAGTAGTAGTAGTTGTAATATACAGCAGTAGTAGTAGTAGTAGCAGTAGTAGTAGTAATAGTAGAATCTCCTGTGTCTATCGACCTCCACCTAGCTCTGCCAACAAACTCACCACATCCACGTTTCTCTCTGACTTTGACCAACTGCTTGACCACTACTGCCTCTTACCTGGAAATCTCATCATTCTAGGTGACATCAATGTCCACTATGACAACACTCACCGTTATGACACAAGACATATCATCAACTCTCTGTCCAATCACAATATGACTCAACACATTTCTGAACCAACCCATCAAAAAGGTCACATTCTTGACTGGATCATTTCTCGTGATCACCACAATTCAGCTACTGACAACTGCTTAGTTCTTTCTACCCGTCTAACTTCAGCCCTTCCATCTGACCACTCTGCAATTCTCTGTTCTCTTGACATTTCTCCTCCTTCCTGTACCACGCGCACAGTGACTCGACGCAATCTCAAATCTATCGACCTCTCCACATTTTCATCTGATGCCTCCCGTCTCCTTTCTGAAAAGTCACATAACCTTGCCGATGAATTCTATACTACTCTCCACCATCTTCTGGACACTCATGCTCCAGCCACAACCCGTCTTTTACCTGACCGCCCCCCTACCCCCTGGCTCACTCATGAGATTGCCTGTGCAAAACGTGCCCGCCGCAGAGCAGAGCGCCGCTGGCGCAAATCCAAACTCACTGTACACAGGCAACTTTTCCAAGCCTCTAAAACAAAAGTATCCACCCTCATTGCATCTGCAAAAACAAGCTATTTCGAAACCAAAATCCTGAATGCCTCTTCTTCAAAAGAACTCTTTACAACCATGAATCATCTCCTTGGCATACGAAAAGATTTACCTCTCCCAACAAAAAATACAAATGAAGAACTCCCATCTGTATTCTCCAAGTATTTCACCACCAAAATACAAACTCTTCGTGACAGGCTTGACAGGACACCTTGTCAACCATGCCCACCTGACCCTTCCTTCTCTGGCACATCTCTTACTACTTTTACCCCAGTCTCACAAGAAGAAATTTTCAACACAATCAGATCCATGTCGTTCAAAACCTGCGAACTGGATCCTCTTCCAGGTTCTCTCTACTCCGACTGTCTCCCTACTCTCCTCCCATTCATCACTGACATCATCAACACTTCTTTTCAAACTGGAACTGTCCCAGATTCTTTCAAGTCTGCTATTGTTCACCCTCTCCTCAAGAAACACAATTTAGACCCAAATGAACTGAAAAATTACCGGCCTATCTCTAATCTCTCTTTCTTGTCAAAACTCCTTGAAAAAGTCGTCCTCAACCAGCTGAACTCTCACCTGTCTGCCAACAATCTCCTCAATCCTTTCCAGTCAGCCTACCGCCAGTGCCATAGCACTGAAACTGCCCTACTACACATTCTCAACAATCTCCTCCTTGCAACTGATACTGGCAAAGTCTCTCTCCTCACACTCCTTGATCTGTCTGCAGCCTTTGATACCATTGACCATGGTATTCTCCTTTCTAGACTTCATCATACTTTTGGCATCTCTGACATTGCTCTCTCCTGGTTCACTTCATACCTATCAAACAGAAAACAAACTGTTCTCATCAATGGCACTTACTCTCAACCTGCATACCTGACCTGTGGTGTTCCACAAGGATCTGTCCTTGGCCCTGTTCTTTTCACTCTTTTTCACTCAACCAGCTGAACTCTCACCTGTCTGCCAACAATCTCCTCAATCCTTTCCAGTCAGCCTACCGCCAGTGCCATAGCACTGAAACTGCCCTACTACACATTCTCAACAATCTCCTCCTTGCAACTGATACTGGCAAAGTCTCTCTCCTCACACTCCTTGATCTGTCTGCAGCCTTCGATACCATTGACCATGGTATTCTCCTTTCTAGACTTCATCATACTTTTGGCATCTCTGACATTGCTCTCTCCTTTTTCACTTCGTATTTATCAAACAGAAAACAAACTGTTCTCATCAATGGCACTTACTCTCAACCTGCATACCTGATCTGTGGTGTTCCACAAGGATCTGTCCTTGGCCCTGTTCTTTTCACTCTTTACACCTCCCCCCTGTCCACCATCATCAACTCCCACTCTATAAAACACCACTTCTATGCTGATGACACCCAACTTCAAGACAGTGACTCACCTGATAATATACAGCGCCTGTTGACTCGCACCACTGAGTGTTACTCAGACATCAAGAACTGGATGACGTTCAACAAACTTCAGCTTAATGACAACAAGACAGAAGCTATCCTCATTGACACCCGTCAGAAACTTTCTCAGCTGCCTCCTCTTTCTCTCCCATTATGTAACACATCAGTCCCAATTTCTGATTCAGCTAAAAACCTTGGTGTCTGCATTGACTCTACCCTCTCCATGAACAACTTTGTTTCTCAAACTGCCAGATTTTGCTACTATCATCTCCATCGTATAAGCCTGATCAGGAAGTATCTCTCTGTGGAAACAACTGCAAAACTCGTTCTCTCCTTCATAATGTCTCGCATTGACTATT
>JAPXFY010000015.1:42322865-42325365 GCA_030674185.1 Monoplex corrugatus | reverse complement strand
AACAAACGTGTGTAGTATTCCACGACAAGAGCAACGCCACCGTTATAACTCGAGAAAAAATGTGATAAAACATAAAACGAACTTTACAAAAGCGATTATGTTTACTTTAGTCTGTAATAGTGACATTATTGTTCACACAAATCACATAATCATTATTTTGAGAAAAGCAGTTTTATTTTATGGCTTGACCCATTTTTTATGGCTTGACTGTTTTTGTAAGAGCGGTCGAGACTGCCTGTATGCGTACAACAACTGCCAGAAGTCGAATGATCCTATTATGAATGGCTGAGAAATTACAAATTTCATTGCTCGAAAAACAAAACAAACAAACAAGAATAAAATTTAGGGTTTGTACTCGTTAAGGTCACTGTGACCTTGAAAAGTACAGATGAAGTAATGTTTGAGGTGAAGTCGAGGACAATGGTAGTTCAGTTACAATACTGAAATCAGATTTTCAATATTGGAAGAAGAGTCTGAGAAAATGCTTTGCTATCACAATGGCTGAAAAAAAAAAATTCACAAAAGAGTGCTAATTATTAGCCACCCCTGCTTGTTTATACGTATGATCTTGACCTTCCAAACTTATCTATTTGCGACTCTTGAACGTTCCGCGCCATTAGCCATAATTTGGTAAAAGTCCGTTCCTGTGCAGCTGAGAAAATCTTGCTGACACATTTGTGTTTTACACACACACACACACACACACACACATACACACACACACACCACACACACACACACCACACACACACACACACACACACACACACACATGCACACACACACACACACATATACACACACACACACATTCAAGAATCAGTAAACAAACTTTGGGCTGTTAAAAGATGCAATTTTTAATATCACTTATCTCAGGGGTGCCAGCCATGATTTTCATGGCAATTTTTTTACAAATTTTATTCCGCAAAAACAGTTTTGTTATTTGGTATATGTATAAGCGAAGTGTGATAATTTAACAGTGCCCGTTCTGATTCAATGCACTTGGTAAGACACCTTCTACTAACCATCCTACAAACGACAGCAATCGTTCAGTCGCGGATCCAGATCGAGAGAGCGCCTCGCCCGCCTCGTCCCATCGGTACGGACACCGTCAATACGTTCTTCCAACGACAATGAACCAGTGACATTAACCCTTTCACTCCTGCAGCCTGTCCACAAGCTGCAAAATCTAAACCTTTTGATTCCTTTACCTATCCGCCAGCTTCCTGCAAGTGAAAGAGTCAAAGGGTCAAGTTTTTGCTTTGCTATCATGGTTGACAAAGCAGGAAGCTGGTGGATAGGGTGAGGGAGTCAAAGGTTGTTTTTGCTTTGTTATTACAATGGCTGACAATGCAGGAAGCTGGTGGGATAGGGTGGGGATAGTCTAAAGGGTTAAAGGTCCAGGAAGCCGACCCAACTTGAATTTACCTCAGGCATAAAAGCGGTAACCCATTAAAAAGACTTATTGTCAGATGTTATGCAGCAGTGCTACCCATACTATAAGGGTGTTTGGCTTATCGTCTCATCCGAAACACAGCAAGACTTATCACTTATGGACTAGCGGATATGCGGGGAGTGTGTGGTGTCAGAGGACTGGGTGAGATGATGGTGAGAGGTATGTGTTGGTCACCCACGAACCTTGTGCGAGCGTTGGCTTGGAGCTGGGCCGTAAGCAATGCAAAGACGTTATAAATAGAACTTTTTATATGTCTTTGAAGCAATGCGAACTCAACGTTTTGTCTCTTGTCACATGACACATCACTAAACTCTCATTGGTCGGCTGGTGGCTGTTTATATATCCAACATCTCAGGTACGAAGGTGAAGAACCGCCTTGCCCGATTTCCAAAGCTTTCCTGAACTTCAGTACGTTGGTTTGTTGTTACCATTGTTAGTTGTTGTTTCAGCGTTTTGATAATTTATGTTTGTTTCCGAATCTGTTGGTAAAAAAGTCTTTGATTGATTGATTGATTTACTTATTCATCCTGTTATCTATCAATTTATTCATCGTTCTTGTATTTATTTGATTGATTGATTGATTGATTGATTCATCCTCTTATCTATCAATTCATTCATCTGTTCATGTATTCATTCATGTATTTTTTCGAGTATTCATTTATATAATCGTGATCTCTATACAAGCATTATTCATTCATATATTTGTTTATTTGTGTATCTATTGAGGAATTAATATATCTGTACAAACATTATTCTCGTTGTATGATTGCTAAAGCAGCTCTGATTTTAAACACGTCGGTCTATGGTTACAATTCTCTTGTATATCATATAAGAATTCGTCGGAATAATGATTGCTATCTATCTATTTGTCTGTCTGTCTGTCTGTCTGTCTGTCTGTCTATCTATCTATCGTTCTTTCTTTCTTTGTCTCACATGACAATATCTGATTACAAAATAAAACTGAAATTTAGTTGCAAGATTCAGCATTTCTAGACACAAAAATATTTAAGACTCTTTGTTACTGATATTATTACTGGCACTGCT
>JAPXFY010000015.1:42310365-42317865 GCA_030674185.1 Monoplex corrugatus | reverse complement strand
GATGATGACGACGATGACGACAACGATGGTGATGATAATGATGATTATGATGCTAACGACGACAACGACGACGACGATGATGAAAAGCAAGGCTCACGAGTACATTTGTTCAAGTCCAAATGTCTCAAGCACGAGATCAGCAAATGGAAAGGTGATTACAACGAAGATGACGACGATGACGATGACGCTCATTGCGATGATGATAATAATGACAGTGTGGTGGTGGTGTGGTGGTACAAGCAATCTAAATTTAAACGTCATAGGTACGTGATTATGATGTGATGATGATGATGATGTTGTTGTTGATGATGATGATGACGACGACGACGACGATGATGATGATGATGATAGTGGTGGTGCTGGTGGTTATGGTGGAGGTGCTAGTGGTGGCAGTTGTGGTGGTGATGGTGCAGCACTTCATATCCAGATGTCTGCGATGCTGGATAATGACAATGATGATGATGGTGATAAAGGTTATGGTGGAAGTGGTGGTGGTAGTGAAATGATGGTGTTGGTGGAAGTGGTGATAGTGGAAGTAGTGGCGGTAGTCGTGATGGAAGTAGTGTTGGTAGTAGTGGTGGTGATGGTAATGGTGGTATTTGCAGTGGTTGTGGTGGTGGTAGTAGTACTAGTAATGGTGGTAGTGGTGGCGAAGAAGGCAAGCTCAGTGTATTACGGATGTTTAAGCGGTATTAATGACATAATCGTTAAACCAGTCTTATGTCAAACCTACAGATCTTACCACCGAGCTAAAATCTTGTGCCAAACCTACCGTATTATTACCAAGCCATAGTCTTGTGTCAGGTCTTATTATCAAGCTATAGTCTTGTGTCAGTCTTACAGGTCTTACTACCAAGCTAAGGTCTTGTGTCAAACACCGACAGGTTTTACTACCAAGCTATATTATTATGTCAAACACCTACAGGTCTTACTACCAAGCTATATTATGTCAAACACCTACAGGTCTTACTACCAAGCTATATTATTATGTCAAACACCTACAGGTCTTACTACCAAGCTATATTATTATGTCAAACACCTACAGGTCTTACTACCAAGCTATATTATTATGTCAAACACCTACAGGTCTTACTACCAAGCTACATTATTATGTCAAACACCTACAGGTCTTACTACCAAGCTACATTATTATGTCAAACACCTACAGGTCTTACTACCAAGCTACATTATTATGCCAAACACCTACAGGTCTTACTACCAAGCTATATTATTATGTCAAACCTACCGGTATTACTACTTAGCCATAGTCTTGTGTCAGGTCTTACTACCGAGCTATATTATGTCAAAAGTCTTGTGTCAGGTCTTACTACCGAGCTATATTATGTCAAAAGTCTTGTGTCAGGTCTTACTACCAAGCTATATTATGTCAAAAATCTTGTCAGGTCTTACTACGAAGCTATATTATGTCAAAAGTCTTGTGTCAGGTCTTACTACCAAGCTATATTATGTCAAAAGTCTTGTGTCAGGTCTTACGACCAAGCTATATTATGTCAAAAGTCTTGTGTCAGGTCTTACTACCAAGCTATATTATGTCAAAAGTCTTGTGTCAGGCCTTACTACCAAGCTATATTATGTCAAAAGTCTTGTGTCAGGTCTTACTACCAAGCTATATTATGTCAAAAGTCTTGTGTCAGGTCTTACTACCAAGCTATATTATGTCAAAAGTCTTGTGTCAGGTCTTACTACCAAGCTATATTATGTCAAAAGTCTTGTGTCAGGTCTTACTACCAAGCTATATTATGTCAAAAGTCTTGTGTCAGGTCTTACTACCAAGCTATATTATGTCAAAAGTCTTGTGTCAGGTCTTACTACCAAGCTATATTATGTCAAAAGTCTTGTGTCAGGTCTTACTACCAAGCTATATTATGTCAAAAGTCTTGTGTCAGGCCTTACTACCAAGCTATATTATGTCAAACCTACAGGTTGTACTACAAGCTATAGTCTTGTGTCAGGTCTTACTACGAAGCTAAAGTCTTGTGTCAAACACCTACAGGTCTTACTACCGAGCTCAAGATGAACTCATTGACGCTTACGAAGAGGTTTCTGGACTTACTCATAACGACCTCAACCCCGAGGTGGACAGGGTGACCCAGACTGAGAGAGCCATGCGCTATTCCCAAGCAACATTTGGTATCAATTTTGTAAGGTTATCATTTCCCTTCTTTGTGTCTTTCGGTTTTATTTTCATTTCTCTCTCTCTCTCTCTCTCTCTCTCTCTCTCTCTCTCTCTCTCTCTCTCTCTCTCTCTCTCTCTCTCTCTCTCTCGCTCTTAAACCAGTTAAGAGTCTTGCAGACATACTGTGCCAGCATGAAACTGGAAGTTAATCTTGAAAAAACTAAGGTTATGGTTTTCAGAAGAGGGGGCTTCTTAGGACGACATGAACAATGGTTTTACAAAGGGACAAAATTGGAAGTAGTTAGTAAATATTGTTATCTGGGGTTCAGTTTCACGACAATGATTAGCACCAAGGCCGGCACAGAACATTTGGTGACAAAAGGTAAAAAAGGAACTTTGCTATTAAACAGGACTTTTCAAAAATATAAAGACATGACTATAGAAACTTTCTTCAAGTTGTTTGATGCAAAAATTCAACCTATTTTGTTGTATTCTTCTGAGATATGGGGACTTAACAGACTCGAGCATATAGAGAAAGTACATTTGGTATCGTGCAAAAGACTGTTGGGTGTTTCAGTCAGGACACCTAACAAGATGGTATATGGGGATTTGGGAAGATATCCTCTTTATGTCAACTCCTCAACTACCTGTCTTAGATATTGGTTTAAATTACTGGAAATGAATCCAAATAGGTTACCTTATAAGGCTTACCAAATGTTAGTGGAACTTGACAGGGCTGGGAAAGAATGCTGGGCTTCAAAAATAAGGGAAATTTTGTGTGAAACGGGATTTAATATCGTGTGGCTGCAACAAGGTGTTGGTGATGTAAAAGCCTTTTTGCGTGTATTTAAACGGAGACTTGTAGACTTATATATTCAATAATGGTCTGGGTCACTCAGAGACAGAGATAGGTATGAAAGCTACAGATCATTTAAGACTATCTTTGAAAAAGAGAAGTACATTGACTCTATTGATATATACTGTTTCAGAGTTGCCCTTTCACAAACAAGGTTGAACGTTTTACCACTAAACAATAATATAAATAGATACAGTGAATCTGATCAAGAAAAGGTGTGTCCATTTTGCAGGACAGAATCTGAAAACGAAGAACACTTATTATTTAGATGTTCCACTTACGCTGATCTCAGGGCGAAATTTTTAAAGGATTTAGTCAGCATGCCTATGTGCATACTGCTCCAATCAACAAATAGCCACCGAAGCCACAGCGTATCCAGATACGTTTTCCACGCCATGAATAGGAGAAAAAAATTGTTAAAAGGAGAAGAAAAGTAAATAGTTATGTAGATACTAGCACTAGAATTTCAGACAATAATTAATTTCAATTGTAAAGAAAAAAAAATGTTTATTTGAATATGAAAGGGGTGCTCATATAGAGACACATGTGCATAGGTGCCTGTGTATTCACATTGACGTTGGTGTACTTATGTGCATATATAGGTGATAGTATCTACATTATGTATATGTGTGGGTACATATGTATATATATCTATGTATGTATATATGTATGAGTGATTATGTATGTGTGCGTGTATATAGATGTGTATGTGTGTATGTGCGTTTATACATAACCTTCAATTCAGTCTATGGCCTGAACCATTGCTGACCGCCGAAGATTGAGTTATCTCTGAACTAAAAGATGCACGAAGTGCTAAATATGCGTTGAATGATCATTTGGTATTGTCTCAATGTCAATTGTTTTGGTAAATGAGTGACTGATCTGCGATTAGTCTGATTAATGGATTGGCATTATGAATGTCTGTTTTTGCCAATTAACCGACTGTTTTGGGGTCGAATTGCTCTTATGTCATATATTTCTTGTTTCACTTCATTGTACATTAATTCCATTGATTGGTTTAGATTCACTGGTGAATAAATTGATAAACTGAACGCATGATTAGCTGACAACGGAATGATTATATGATTTGTTAATTGATGGCGATGGGTGGCTCACCGACTGATCGATTTATAGATTGATGGTTTTAGCTATTGATCGATCAGTGATTGAATTATGGAATGTATGGATGATTGATTCGCGTTATTTGAAGTAACGATTGCAAATTGATATATTGAACTCAGTTAAATTCTAGGTTATCTGGTCGATTAAGTCACTGGATGACTGATTAACTGGTTAAATGATTGATCGATTGATTGATTGAGAGAGGGACTGATTACGTTAAGTGATTGTTACTGAAGTGATATCGATTGTACAGTTGGATGATGCATCTGACCCAGTCAATTGAAAGCTGATTTGTCAGTTGAATCACGGGCTGAATGGCGGATTATTTGATTGATCAACTGGTAAATCAGTTGATTGATTGGTTAATTGATTGGTTGACTGTTTGATTGATTGGTTGTTTGGTTGATCGATTGATGGATTGAGTGTTTATGTCAAGTACCTGTGGTTGAATATATTGATCAACTGTATGATCTCCGAAGGGTACAAGAAATGTCAGATCTGTGCACTAATTGAATGGTTTGTTTGTCTGATAGCCAGTTATTGTAAAATTGACAGTTGGATGAATGATATAGATGCGGTTAATGACAAATATTCTTAGCTGGCCAGTTAAGGAATATGGACTAGAATACAAATGAAAGGACCACTGTAAATGCAAAGATGAATGTATCCCAGCTTATGTGACGGTAAACGATAGAAGGGGACAATGTGACAGAGTTCACTGCAGTTTGAAAGTATAACTTGTATGAATGTATAAGAAAACCTGATCTCCTCCCCTCCCCTTTCCCATGCATGTATTGTGGCCTAAGGCCGATGTACAATAAACATTTTCTGAGTTCTGAGTTCTGAGTTCTGAGTTCTCTCTCTCGCTCCTTAAGAGCAGGACATTGCCCGTTGAAGACCAGTTAGCCTTCTTGCCTTTCTGAAGTCTTAATCAAAAAACAAACAAACAAAACAAAAAAGTGGCGCTAAAAGAGTGGCGCTGCACAGCGCCAACGCGCTCTCAAAAGAAAGAGTAGCCCGAGTTTCACGTGGTAATTCCACCATGACAAAAGAAATAAATATGAATACGAATACCATGCTCAAGGCTGGGGGAGGGAAAGTAACGAGGAAGAGGATACAGGCATCGCCCTCATAATGCTGACCCCAAGAAAAGTGAAATCTTTATCATCTCACTCCTTACAATCTTAGGGTCATGGGACAATCTTCACTTTTACTCTTTTACATATGGAGCAGAGGTGCGTGCGTGTGCGTGCGTGTGTGTGTGTGTGTGTGGTGGTGGTGGTCATTGGTTTAATGTCTATTCACTTAAGTGATTTTAGACAAAAACAAAAAACAAAACAAAACAAAACAAAAAAAAACAATAAATAAATAAAACATAATAATTGATAACATGATAATAATGATAAATAAATGATAAATAAAAGATAAAACAAAATAGATAAATAAATGAACGAAAAAAAAAAAAGAAAAAAAACCGAAGCGATGTTGGGAAGGGGAGTAGACATAGGAATGGTAAATGCAGGTGTTTACGTGTAGTCAATCTTGGTTTAAAAATAAAATAAAATAAAATAAAATAAAATAAAATAAAAAATAAGAAAATAAAAATGAAAATAAAAAAAAGAAAAAAAAGTTCAAGTTTAAATTCATATTACTTTTAGCCCACTCGAGCATAAAAAAAAACCATATTCGGGCTGAAACCATGTGAAAAACAAGTAAGAAGCAAGGACAATGCAAATGTCGGAGGAAAGCATAAACATGACAAATGAAGTAGCATACTACAACAAATATTACAATAAACTAGCTAACTGTAACTATGAACAGGAAGATGAACGAATTATAAATATTGAACTATTGGACTTTTAGATAGGCTGACGAAAAATTCATATGTCAATAATGATGATTCAAATATGTCGGAAATTGTGTGAGTAGAAAGTATCGGAATGTATCGCTTTATACTAATGCAAGAAAGTAAATGACTGGTCGTTATTTTCTGTCCACAAAGACAGGCAATATTTCTGGTGTACTTTCTTTTGAATGCATCGAGTTTCCACCTATACATAAGGGACTGTATAGATCTGTTTGTAGTAGACTGTTTACTGATTTTGCTGATTTAAAATCCATGCTATTAGTATTGTACTTTTTCTGATTATCTTGAAACAGTTTCCAAACATAGGCGTCTACTAAATTACAAGATTCATTTAAAGAGGGAGAAAGCTTTATGTTGTTTGATTCTGGTGAACCCTTAGCTCCTCGTTTGGCAGCCCTGTCAACCACATCGTTATGATGAAACGAACAATGAGATGGTATCCAACAAAAAGTAAGATCAGTTCCTCTTAGGGATAAGTAATGAATTAAATGGCTAATTTCTATTACCATTTCAGATCTAGTGTCTAATTTCATCAATTCAAGAGCCTGAAGCACTGATTTAGAATCAACGCAGAAAAGGATTTGTGATATATTTCGAGGATAATTTACTAAGTAATTCAAAGCCATCAGTATTGCAAAGAGTTCAGCTGTAAATATTGATTTGTTGGGTCCTATATGGAAAGATTTCTCTATTTTAAGAGCTGGTACTAGAAACGCAGAACCTGCTATTTTCTCAATTAATGAGCCATCTGTGTAGATTTTTAAATGAATGGGATAAAAGTGTTCAATATGACATCTAACTCGACTCGCTAATAAGTTGATATTATCTTCTTTCTTTAAATCAGTGTGGTGTATATCAAAGTTTGCTCTTAAGAGTTCCCAACTGGGTACTGGAGAAAAAGAAGGTCTTATAGATATAGGATCCGCTTCTAAATCAATTCCAGAGCCATTCATGATGTCGTATGTATACGTTGCAAGTGTGGCTTGTGAAGATATTGATTTAGCTCGTTTTGGAAAATCAATGTCTGATCTTAAATTTATATCAGGTCTCAAAACATTTTCAGTGGTGGTATTTCTTAGCAGAAATTTGGTAGAGACGAGTTTCCTTTGTTCATCAAGCGGCAACATATCAATTTCACCGTAAGTACGGAGGTTGGAAGCATGCATCGGAAGACCAAGCGCAAGTTTAAAACTTTTGCATTCTATACTTTGTAGTTTTTGTAGTAAGTGTCTAGGTGCACTAAAGAATATTTCTTGGGCATATGTTAGTTTAGATCTAATGAGAGATTTACATAGATGTACAAGTGTTGATGGATTATGTCCCCATGGTTGTTTGCACACTATTTAAAAAAAATTTAGACTCTTTTGGGCTTTTGTGAGTAAGTAGTCGACATGCAGATTCCATGATAATTTTGCTGTAAAGAAAACACCTAAGAATTTAATGGTTTGGTTATACTGAAGAACGGTATCTCCTAGTTTAAAGGTGGGCATTATGTCCGGGTTAGACCCACTATTAAAT
>JAPXFY010000015.1:42297865-42300365 GCA_030674185.1 Monoplex corrugatus | reverse complement strand
ATCGACCACGAGGACGGTCAAAGCTTCGCTACAAAGACACACACAAAAAATCCAGAAATGTGACATTGATGAAGAACAGTGGGAAATCATGGCCACAAACAGGTCTGAATAGAGGCAAGCTATTCGCAAGGGAACAGAAATTATGAAAATGAAAGCCGAAGCAGCCAAGTGGAAAAGCGTGTAGCAATAAAGGCCAGAACCAGCTCTGCAGAGCGTTCCATTGAGTGTCCAGTATGTGGCCGCCTGTGTGCAGCAGACCTTGGCTTGAGATCCCACATGAAGGTACACAAAGGAAGTGCTAGGTTGGACTTCATCGATCAAGATATTCGACCATATATATATATGTATTTGATGTTCTACGTGCGTATACACACTATGGGTGTTTCAGGCATCTAGCAGGGCTGCCCATATGTTGATCTGGGAGATCGGGTTAAAACAATCTCCACCCTATGCCCACCAGTACCCAAGTCGGTCTGAACCCAGAAAATCCACCTGGAAATTAGTCTTCTAACCACTGGTCTGTCGCACCCGTCATGTCCACTCTGAATTTTCTATTCTGTTAGCGTTTGAAAAAATTCAGAACTAATAGTGTATGAAATGTATGTAGACTTCTACAGACATGTTGGCTTTTGAAATCGTTATACGTTCAAATAGTTGTGTGGATATGCTTCATCCTTTTTCAGTCGGCCTGTTACTATCATTTTTCCACATGGCCTCTTGATGTATGCAATGTTCTAAAACATTTCAGTTGGCCGTGCTTTCTCCAATTCCCACGTAGACAGACAGAATAACACGTACATATTTGTAATCATATGTGAGCTTTTATACATACTTCTTATGTAATTATCCACAGTGTTATTGTTTTGGTATGTCACTGTAACATCAGAAGAAAATTACACAACAAACTTAATCCTTTCTGACGAAGTTCGAGTATACTCATTATAGATATAATCATCAACTCCACCACCGGACTGCAAATGTAGTGGCACTGAGAAAACTCACAAATCCTGTTCTAATGCCACATTTTCTCACTCCATACCAGATTTAAACAGTTGCTTCCTTTGAACGATAATTGTGTCGGTGCCGTAAATGTACGTTGACCCGACGTTTCGTCTATTGACCGGATAAATACGAACATCACGACTTTATACCGCCAGGTTTGCTGTTCCTAACTGGACACTTCAGACAAGAAACGTTGCATAGGTGCATAAGGTTTCAGTCAGAACATGGTTAAAAATTAAATTAAGTGTTATTCTTGAAAAGATTATCATCATCTCTTAATTGGTTGATCATCAACCTATGAATGTAAAGACTTTACACAAGTATACTTTCATCAGACTAACATATCTTGAGACAGTCTGGAATGGTTGTGTACAAAATTATGGAGATCAATGTACAGGAGCACGTGTTTATTGATTTATCTGTGTTCGTGTTATCCTTTTTGGGGATACTATAAGTTGAACTACTTCAAGTAGAGATGGCTTTCCATTTTGTTTTGTCTGTAAAAAAAAAGTCTCCATTACATACATTTGTTATCCAGCTGATATTCATTTTGCGAGACATCATAAACTTAAACACTTAGATATGGTTTTCTGTTAAATTGTATCTGTGAAAAATTAACGCGGACTGGTTGCCTCCCTTGGTAGAGTCGTGAACTCAGGGCCTGATCTCCTGAGTTCCACATTAAAACTGGCCTGTTCGCTGCTCATCATTCTAGTGGAGAAAGCTTCGTGTTTCATGAGTCCCTGTCCCTCTTCCCCATTTGAAGACCTTACCAGTGCATAGTTTTACAAAGGCTCAGGGAGTATGTCAGAGAATTGCTGGCAAATTTGGGTGGAGCGCATATGGAATTTTCAAAGTGCGATGAATCCGTCTTTTATACATTCCAAGATACAAACTGTGAAAAGTCCATTGCATATAATTGTTGTCTGTCTACGCATCGTGTTATGATCTATCACGTTCTTTAACGAGGAAAATGAATTTAATTCTTTTTAACCAAGATGACCTGGTATCATTCTTTACCGTAACCAGAAACACTTGAATCAGAATTTAATCAGAAACGCACTGAATACAAACAGACAATACAGGCAAAATTTTCTACCACTGGCCTTTGTCAAGTATAAACGTAAGACAACAAACAACAATATCAAACAGTAAACACAAAATTTAGGAGAAAAGGAGCAAAAACTTCCCTGCTGTGTCGTCAAGTAGAAGAAAATGATTGATATGGAATCATAAAGTATATTGTAAATAATTATTAGTATGAACTGGGAAGAGGGGAGGAAAACATGTCTTGGCGGAAGTGAGAAGAATTTTCCAATGTAAAAATGGTCATTCCGTATTATTATTATCTTAGTCTGAAGAGGGTCAAGGGTCAAAACTATGATGCTCTTACTGACAGTAATTTCTTGAGTGTAAGGTAGAACATATTGGACGGATTTGCAAGGTGGCTGAGGACAGAGAGGGCGGGAGATGTACTTGCAGCGACATAGGATAGATT
>JAPXFY010000015.1:42270365-42292865 GCA_030674185.1 Monoplex corrugatus | reverse complement strand
ACGTATTTATTTAAGCGGTCAACTTCAGCATAAACGTGATTCACCATTCCTACTGTCCTGGGTCCTAATATTCCTAAAATCCTAAGATGCACTACGAATCATCAGAATCTGCATATCACTAGAATGCTGAACACTTTCTTATGTCCTACTCTATTCTTTGCTTTGTGGAAAATCAAACATACTACCTACTTCTATCCCTACCCTAACAAAAGTATAAAATGAGACGTGGGATTACATACCTCTAAGATAGGTTGGAAGGTCTCTGGCTGGGTGGCAATCGAATGGGTGAATTCCGATCCACCCTAGGTGGCAATCGAATGGGTGAATTTCTATAGTGATTGACTTCTGGCTTTTATACAGCGCGTTTCTGTTGTTTCTGTCACAAAACCTTCCCATCTGTCTTTCATTGGACATCGACATTTGAATAACTAACCTGTCTTTATTGGACATCGAAATTTGAATAACTAACCTGTCTTTCATTGGACATCGAAATTTGAATAACCAAGCAATCTTTGGCACCTGGCGGCCCTGGCTGTTATTCAACCCTCTGGACTTTTCGCTTGGACGTTGGTATTTGCTGAAACCTTTTGTGTACTAGATAACCTACCCTCTATAGTTGGATAAGACCAATGTGAGCGTTAGATCCTGCTCGGTGGAAAATGTTGAGTACCCAGTTAATTCATGGATGGCGTGCTCTTCATTACGCAAACCTTACGTACCCGGGTAAGATAGGGCTTGAATATTCTTTCCCCCCCCCCCCTCCTTTGTCACAAGGTCATTGGATGGGGTGTTTCTTGACCTTTAATGAAGTTTAGTAGAAGTAGTACCTATAAACTGGTTAAAGCCTCCCCAAGTAAGAGCCATTTAGAGAGCACATTCAACTGCTTACTCAGGTAAAGTTTCATCAAACGCACTGTTCATCTCACTAACCTTAGCAATTCTACAAGTCTTCAAGCATGTGCGATGCTTGTTTCCACTAGCACGTTGACTCAGCTTACTTAGAAAGACTGGAGAGAAGTGAATGAATAGCATAGAGCTACATACACAGAAAGATCAGACGAGAAGAAGAAAATCACTCAGATTTCATGACTAGGGAATATTCTCACGTCACTCCGCAACAGAAGATCAAGCATTTTACTTTGGTTTATTCTACGCTTTAACAACACACATACACGTATCTTACCAACTAGCCCTACGATGACTACCTAACAAAAATACAAGTGAGACACGGGTCACATACCTGTGAGGTAGCTTGGAAGCTGGTTCCCCAAAAGAGCGCTCTGGGGCTGACTGACTATTCCTTTTATAGAAGGGGATTCAGGTCAGGACGCTTTCCCTCCCTGACCATCAATAGGACCGCCTGTGATTAGCTGACCGCGTCTCTAAAGCCTGACTTCAAGGTTGAATGATTCGAATTTTAATCCTGATATTGTGGTAGCTACATCTAACGTTACCTTCGGCCAATTAATACGCCATTTTCAAAAGTGCGTTTCGGACGGTGACTTTTACTGCTAAGCGTCACCCCTTAGAATCTGTCCAACTCCCCAACGTGGAGAATAATGGCATTATTTCTTGATATTTGCTTCTGGTCTTTGATGCGGTCACTTCACAGGTCTAGGGTATTGATCCATCCAGAAATCCATCCAGTCTAATGTCTGTTTATTTCCTCTTGCCCCCATTACAGCCTTATTCCGTTTCTGTGCCCAACTGCAAAAGGTTTTAGTACTGGACAATGGCGACTGATCATTACGTTTCAAAATGCGATACCTGCTAGTGGCCTGTGGTGTTTGCCTTTAATTTACCGATCCATTCTACTGGGACATCAAATAGTGTCTCAATACATCTGCCGCCCTAAGGAATTCCTGTGATAATATAATCAGCTATTCTAGTACTCGTATCTAGGTAGTACTGACATCTTAAGGGAGGGAGAGAAGAGAGAGAGAGAGAGAGAGAGAGAGAAACACATACACGCATGCATAAACACACACATGCACACACACACACACACACACGCGGCGAAAGAGAATGAAGAGAGAGAGAGGAGAGAGAGAGTGTGTGTGAGAGAGAGAGAGAGAGAGAGAGAAAGAGAGAGAGAGAGAGAGAGTGTGTGTGTGTGTGTGTGTGTGTGTGTGTGTGGACAGAGAAAGACAGACAGACACAGTCACAGACACAGGCACGAGAGAGAGAGACAAAGACAGTGACAGAGTGACAGAGAGAGCTCTCATTACGATTATCATAAACTGTTTACATGAACAAGGTAAACAAATAAGTGAATTATAAATTGACAACTGTTATTAACTCTTTGACTCCCGCATCCTCGCTACCAACTGCAAAAACTTAATCTTTTGACTCCCTCACCTTGTCCACCAGATTCCAGCTTCCTGCAGCAGGAAGCTGGTGGATAGGGTAAGGGAGTCAAAGGAAAGGGTTAAGTTTTTGTTTTTGTTTGGCTAGCATGATTGATAGCACATGATGCTGGTGGACATGGAGCGGGAGTCAAAGGGTGAAAGAAGATCCTGAGAAAGGGAGCAATACAAGACAAACTGGAAATTTAGTCGGACGGGGGTGGGGGGTATGGGAGGGGGGGGGGGGGAGATTGAATATGCACATATGATTAGAACGATCGCTGGATAGAGAAATAAACTGAAGAAATATAATCAGCCAAATTCACAAAATAAAACTTCTCAGTGTAACACTAAACTCAAAGAACATTCTTCAAATAGTATTTGTAGTAAAGGCAATACTAGCAAGAATAAGATTTTTTTCCAGTAGCAGCCACATACATGCAATTTGCACGTACACATACACACACATAAACTGATGTAATCAAACATAAGAAGAGAGAAAGGAGGGAAAGCATGAGCGGTGGCAATTACGACAGAAAGAGGGAAGGGTGGTGTAAAAGGCAGTAGGGGTAAAACTAAAAATGGCTCTGTCATAATGCTTTTCTTCTTATTATTTTATCGTATTTCTACGATGTATGCCTCTGTGGTGATACAGAAATTAACTACATATACTGTAACAAAACTTTCCTGACCATCGCTGCAGGTGTCTGTATCTCTCGGGCCTGTTGATGTCAGAATATGTTATGGTGGTAAGTGTGGAGTGTATCTCTGTGATATTTATTATATTTTCTTAACTCACTTGAAATATGTATCAATATATAATATCTTATTGTCATGCGTGTCTATAAACAATTTCAATCCGGTTTTTTTTTTCTTTTTTTTTTTAATCTTTTTAAAAAATATTCCCCAAAATACGAATTACTTAATCAGATGCATTTCAATTCAATTCAATGCAGTTCAGCTGATATACCGAAACGTTTTCCCCCTTAGTATTTTTTTTATTACTATTAACATTTTTTATTGATTTTATACATGTGTATATATACAAACACATTGACATACAAACACAAACTCTATTATTTCAATTCATGAAGACAAGCATAACCATTATATCACATACATTAGAGACCACCGTTCCACTGCATTTTTCCCTGATCACCCCAGCACCATCAAACTGTACAATGATCAATATACGTTGACAACTTACATTACAAAGATATGAAACCCACCATATTTTCTAACCAGAGTACATCTTGATCCCCATCTGATCTCAAACTGAGATACACGGATGTCTTGATAACTGAATGGAAAATTGCCATACTTTTTTGTCTGAAGGTTCCTGTATAAAAATTTCACTAGTTTATAATTCAAGAATTTATACATTTGCACCCACATGCATACACTTCTTCTCTGTCTGTCTGTCTGTCGGTCGGTCTGTCTGTCTCTGTCTGTCTGTCTCTGTCTGTCTGTCTGTCTGTCTGATCTGTCTCTCTTTTTCTTTCCCTCTTTAAACATTTCAAAGTTTCCATCAAGTCTTTATATAAATGCCAATTTATTGAAAACTTACCATTTCATAATTGATAGCAGCAATGTATTTTTCAAGTTCGTATCTTGTTTTCGGACATTTTTTAGATAATGAAAGGATTGGTAAACTTTTGTTAAGGTTGCATGTATGTATAAAGATTTGGCAAGTAACAAAATATAATTAAAGCTTTTGTCAGTCTTGTAGTTTGCATCATGTCCAAAAAGTATGATTGATTGGTTTAAGATTAATGGCGTTATATTTGCACATCTATTACTGGCTGTCTGTTGTAAGTGTTTCCAGAATTGCTTAACGTGTACACAGTTCCAAAATATATGTTCAATGCTGTCCCTCTCTCTTCTACAAAACAAACATTTGTCATCACATCTTATATTCATATGTGATAAAACGATATTTGAAGTTAATATTCTGTGTACTATCTTTATCTGAAACTACTTTAATTTAATTTCTTCAATGTACTGAATTATCTATACGTGAAAAGATCATGTTGACATATGAACTCCACATAGCATACAGAATATAGATAATGATATTTTATACACTGAAAGTAAAAATGAACATCAAAATCCAAGCATATGTCAACATTTTTTCATGATTTTTTTTCCACAAATATCTTTTTCCTGAGCAATAATCAAACATCAACGTACAATGTGATTATAGAAATGAGATCAATTTATACATATAAGACAAGTAGTGTTCATATAGAAACAATTTATAACTTACAAAACATTGTGTACATTGAGATTCAAGGACATGTTATGAAGAAACTCTTGTTTTCTACGGGGAGAACATTGGCATGTAGTTTGTTCAATTAAACATTAAAATGGGACAAGTGAAAATTTATTTGGGCAATATGTTGTTCAAATTTGAATCTCTGATTTAGCATTCTTTGGAAAGTATGTGCATTCGGAACACATTTGTCTACTTTTCGTTTATATATAAATGATTTTGCGAGCAATATTAAAAGATCAAATACTCTATCTGTTTTTACATTATGATCAACACCGAACAACACAAGGTTTCGTGTGATTTTGATGTTGAAGGTATTTTCGCAATTTGCGTTGACTATTTTTTCTCTTAAGTTCCAAAAAGTACGGACACAGTGACAGTTCCACAGAAAATGTTCAATAGAGCCTCTTGCATTATTACACCATGTACAATTTATCGTACTTGTTATGCCCGTTGTGTTCAATATTATCTTGGTGGCAATAATCCGATGAACTATTTTTAATTACAACCAGTTTAATTTAGCATCATTTAATTTATGAATTTGAAAAAAAACAACTTTTCCCACCAGATATTAATGTTAAGTTTCTCTGACCACCTTAAACAACACTTTGGTTTGTCATCATCCAATTTAATTTTTACGTAGTAAAGTTTTGCTCCCTTTTACATACTCATTATCAACCTTATTGCAATGTCAGCATCTTGTCTCAGACTGAAGTACAGGTATGGGCCTGTTTTCTACCTGAGTGATTCCTGTGATAGATGCAGTGTATTATTTTCTCTATTACTTTATTATTCTTGATTATTTTGTAATGTACTGAAATTGTTTTAACGTTTCTGTTTAGTTTATATTTTTGTGCAATTTATCGTTCCATTTTCGCAGCATTTTGGCCTCTTTTCGTCATGAATTTAAGTATCATAGTTACTCATACTTCATACAAACGTTTTACTTCTGTAAACCTTTGCGAACAATTCATGTCCATACAATTTTTTTGAGTCGGTGGTAAACCATATACCCAGTATTTTGAACACTGAAGATTCCATTCCATTTTCAGATGAGGCATATATTTTGTATTGGAGAGTTTTTCACGCCAAGCCATACGACAGACGTTTTTTTTTCACAATTCATATTCGATCATGATATTTTGCCAAACCTCTCTAAAACTTTAACAGTTTCCTGAAAAGATTCCTGATCTCCGTTTAGTAGATATATAACGAAACTTAGTTCACTTCAGCCTAAAGCAACTCAAACAATGTCGTGATGCTTATCCCTTAAGAAGATTTGTACAATATGACGAGTTTTATAAAGTAATCTATTGTTGAAAATGTTCAAGTAACAGTCTGCGCTTCTCTCTCTCTCTCTCTCTCTCTCTCTCTCTCTCTCTCTCTCTCTCTCTCCTCTCCTCTCTCTGTCTCTCTCTCTTTCTCTCTCTCTCTCTGTGTCTCTGTATCTCTCTCTCTCTCTCTCTCTCTTTAACACACACACACACACACACACACACACACACACACACACCAAACAGCACACACACACACATTCTCTCTCTCTCTCTCAAACACACACAAACACACGTGCACACACACGTACTCTCTCTCTCTCTCGAACACACACAGACGCACACACACACACGCACACACGCGTGCTCACACACACACATACATTCTCTCTCTCTCCCTCTCTCTCTCTCAAGCACAACACACACACACACACCATATATTATATATATATATATATATATATATATATATATATATACATACATACATACACACACACACATACACACACACACACACACACACTTCTCTCTCTCTCTCTCTCTCTCTCTCTCTCTCATGAACACACAGCTCGTCATTTGACTTATTCGGATGATGAATGGCACGCACGATTCAATGACTTTTTCAAATTATCAAACAATTGATTAGCCCAATGAATAGCCAATACTTGCTTGTTTGATTTTTATCCTGCCTATTTATTAGCTATTTGGCTGATTTGACTGATCAGTTAACTGATGAGTGAACTAACCCATCGAATGACTGACTGATTTGAATTTGGTTGATTGGGGTAATAGTTATTTTCTTTCGGTGTTTGCAATTTTTGATTAATGCACTGATTCATTGACTGATTGAGTCAGAGACTGGCTGAGAGATGGATGGATGGATGGATAGATGGATGGATGGATGGATGGATGATGGATGGATGGATGGATGGATGGATTGACATTGATAATTTTACTGACTCGTTCATTGATTGAAACTGTGACTGATGGAGAGAATGATCAATGCATTGATTGATTGACGATTGATTGATTGATTGATTGATTGATTGACTGACTGACTGACTGGCTTGCTGTTTGATCGATTGGTTGGTTGGTTGTTTGATTGAGTGAGTGAGTGAGTGAGTGATGAGTGAGTGTGAGTGAGTGAGTGTAGTGAGTGCGGGAGCGAGCGAGCGAGTGAATGAGTGGCTGGGCGAGTGAGTGAGTGAATGTGTGAGTGAGTGAGTAAGTGAGCGAGTGAGTGAATGAGTGAGTGAGTGTGCGAGCGCGCGCGCGTGTGTGTGTGTATGGAGTGAGTGTGAGTGAGTGAGTGAGTGAGTGAGTGAGTGACAGAGAGAGAGAGTGATTTTTATTAATTATTGCATTGTGTGGTTGATTAATCCTGTTGATTCAGTTGACTGAGTTCTCATTGATCAGCTGTTTTTGTTTGTTTGTTTTTTGCCTTGGTGGTTGATCAGTTTGTCTCAGTTGACTGTCTATATGATTAAGTGATTCACTGGTCAGTGGATGAGTTGATGGAAGAACTGAGTGGCTTGCCTTTCAAGCGAATGATTTGAATGTTTTATTGCCACGTGTTGATTAGAAAGTTATGTTACTTTGTTATAACAGACTGATAATTCACTTATATTAGCAAAGAAAGAAGCCTAAGAATTGTGAACACTTTAAGAAGAGACAGAACAAGTCTTGTTAATGTTTTTTTTTTTATTCCTCTTGTGACTACTTTCAGTAACCCAGGAAATGTAACCCATTGACTCCCGCACCCTATCCATCAACTGCAAAAATTTAACCCTTTGACTCCCTCACCCTATCCACCAGCATCCTGCAGGAAGGTGGTGGATAGGGTGAGGGTGTCAAAGGGTTACATTTTTGCTTTGCTGGCATGATTGACAATACAGGATGCTGGTAAACAGGGTACGGGAGTCAAAGGGTTAAACATTCAGTTTTAGTCATACACAAGAAAAAAGTCTCCATTTGACTTCCTCATCCTATCCACCAGCTTCCTGTAGGAAGGTGGTGGATAGGGTGATGGTGTTAAATGCTTAAAGTTTTGCTTTGCTAGCTTGATTGATAATACAGGAGATTAAACATTCAGTTTTAGTCATACACAAGAAAGACGTCTCATCAGAAGCCTCATTTTCATGTTTTAATTAAGAGAAGTTGAAAAGCTCTGGGAAATTCAAGAGAACTCAGGAAGACATATTTTTTAAAAATGTGTTCATGTTTCTCTTTCCATCACTTGTGATAAGGTAAGAAATTTCAACTTGTGCGGGGCGGGGGTGGATTTTAGGCACTTACAACACAGAAGAAAGCTCTTTAAAATTATCGTTTCGAATTTCGATGAGCGAAGAGGTTGTGAGGTTCAGGATCATAGTCAAACATGATAAAGTCGTCTTTGTACACTTCCTGCAGCTTGTGCATGGTGGATGTACTGACGGTACTATAGGCCTCCTCCATGACCTTCTCCCTTTGCTGGAACCACTCCTGTGAAGTCTTCTTGGGGCTCTTGTAGTAGGTTTCCAGCACGGTGGCCCTGAACGCATTTTTAGTCACGTTTCTTGGGGAATTCTTCAAAGGGAAATCAAATTCAGTCGCGAGGTAACCGTTAATCTGAAACACCTTCCACAAACGATGGGCCAGTTCTGTGGTGTTCACACACTCCACAATGCCCTTGTTCTTGTTCTTCACGCGCAAGATGTCAAAATTGTAGTCGATCAGCATTTTCATCTCGTGGACATCGTGTCTGTCGTGGTTGCGGGGTTTGAGGATCCAAGAACTGTTGAACCAGTCCAGGAGGAACTGAGCATCCTGGTTGAAAGTCTCCATCTTGCCAATGACGTGAGGCTGGAAGACACACGGGCTGCACAGGTTCTGCACGGGCAGCCAGTGGGTGTCGTAGGTTACTCGCTTGCCGGTCACCACAAACTCCAGAAACTCTTTGAAGGAGATGTCACTAGCACAGTTCACGCGGGTCTTCCGCATGTGGGCGATGATGGGTCGGCCCACGATGCCCCAGAAATCCGGCAAAAAGAACTTGTCGATGTAAGCCGACCACAGGCGGTGATAAGGGTCACGTACGAACATGAAGCGGAGCTCGTCGTTCAGGTAGTGTGGTCCTGACTTCCGGAAGAACCTGAGGAACAGAGGCAAAATAGATAAATAGATGAATAAAATTAATGAATAAGTGAATAAATAAATAAATGGATGAAAAATGAATGCCTGAATGAATGAATGCATGAATGAATGAATGAATTAATAAATAAATAGATAAATAGATAAATAAATAAATAAAATAAATGAATAAATAAAGATAAGATCAGATGAGACGAAACGAGACGAGACCACACAAAACAAGACAAGATATGACAGGATAAGACAGGATAAGATAGGACAAGACAGAACAGGATATGATAGGACAGGATAAGATGATAGGACAGGATAAGACGGGACAAGACAGGATAGGATAGGATAGCATAACATAGCATAGCGTAGGATGGGATAGGATGAGATAAGATGAGATGTGAGGGGAAGAGATTGTTATTGTTATTTTTGTTTAAAGCCCAGCCGGCTGCATAGAGCCATGTCAGGGCTATAACCGTTCAAACATACACAATACTTCGACAGGGGAGAAAAACAAGGAACAGAAAATGAAGTATGCATATCAATGCATCTCCGCGCAAAATCTAAGGAGATGCCCTTGGCGTTGACCACTCCGTTCAATTTATCACACAGGGTATTTAACAACAACAACAAAAATTAATGAATACAAAGTCAAACATGACTAAGGACACTGAAACTTATATAAAAATGGGCCTAAATTACCTAAAATTGCTTCCGTATATCTCATTTCCCTAGAACCAAAAATGCACTTAATTTAATACGTGTACATAATTATCAATCCGAAGAGAAAGTACGTAAGACTTTATCGAACGTATACAGGTGAATGGACCAGGATGGCAGAAAATGATAGGACCAAATGACAGAAAACAAAGGAGGAAGAAAGAAACAGAGTGGCAGAAAAGAGGACAAATCTAACACAGAATTTCCAGAAGGTGGGGATACTATTTATACAGAAAGAGCTCCCGGCATTCCTGCAGGAAGCTGGTGGTAGGGTGGGGAATCAAAGGGTTAAGTTTTTGTTTGCTAGCATAGCTGGCAATGCAGGATGCTGGTGGATAGGGTGCGAGAGTCAAAGTGTTAAACTTGCGAAACAAGACAGGTGCGGATTTTTTTTTATAACAACTGGCCTTTGTCAAAGGTATATATTTGACAACAAATAAGTACATTCACTAGATTTTGGAGAGAAAAGCAGTGAGTTGAGAGGTAATTAAACTTATGTTATTAACAGTTATTCATTAAATTTGGATAAAAATTATCCAGATAGATTTTTCTGAGAAAACCACTGACATGTTTTGTTAATAACAATGATGATAATTCATTACGGTTCAGAGGGCCCTCCAGTAATTAAATATCATAGAGTACTCTGTAAAATGATAACCTAATGAGAGAGAGAGGGGGGGGGAGAGGGAGAGAGAGAGAGAGAGAAGAGAGAGAGAGAAAGAGAGAGAGAGAGAGAGAGAATAAAAACATGTAGAAACTATGACCACTGCTACTTTGAATTATGTTATCAATACAAAGATAACTTTCATGAAAATACCAACACTCACACAAAAGTGCATGATCCCTTACAACAGGTTAAGTATATACTACTCAGCATTGGTTATTTACCAGTATAATAATAGTCAGTGGAGAATGGAAGGCTGTTTAGATGCTGGGTGTTATGTTGGTAATGTATTTGTGAAATGTAACAAAGTCTTTCTTGAATGCTGCTGTTTTTATCGGGCTCTTAGATGATGTGGATTAGTGTTCCAGACAAGGCTACCACGGTACGAAAAACTGGATATAAACATGTCGTTCCAAAATCCTGGAACTTGAATTTTAGTGGGATCTCGTGGATTTGCTACGAACAAATTTTGATCTCAGCTGTTTGTGGGACAAATTCAAGTACAACATTTTTCAAATAAGTATCCTTTTGTTAACTGCAAACATCTCTTTCAGTGGCAGGACACCAAGTGTTGCAGGCTGGCTTATTCGAGAAGAACAGTGTTCAATGCACGTGTGTAAATGCTAATGTCTTATATAAGCACCGGCAGAGTTAATGAGAGCAAAGCAACCATTCACAGACGATCATATATGCGCTACTGTATGCAAGAGATAGATAGATAGATAGATAGACAGACAGACAGACAGCACTAGATAATAGATAATAGATAGATAGATAGATGAGATAGATAGATGGATGGATGATGGGATAGGATAGACAGAGAGATAGATAGACAGACAGATAGATAGATAGATAGATAGACAGATAGATAGACAGATAGATAGATAGATAATAGATAGATAGACAGACAGATAGACAGACAGGCAGATATCTACATATGGATCGATGAATGGATGGATGGATGGATGGATGGATGGATGATGGATGGATGGACGGGTAGATAGACAGGTAGACAGATAGATAGACAGACAGACAGATATATATGTATATATATATACATTTATATAGATAGATAGACAAATAGATAGATGATAGATAGATAGATAGATAGATAGATAGATAGATAGAGAGGGAGAGAGAGAGACAGACTGACAGACAGACAGACAGACAGACTGACAGCTGACAGACAGACAGAGACAGAGACAGAGACAGAGACAGACTAACAATAACACACATAAGTAGACATCGAATCAATTTAATTAAAGAATACAAGCACTGAAACAGATGCGAGTGTAAGACAGCTCAAATATTGAGCGATGTTTTCATTTGTTGTTATTTCCCTTTGTTTTCAAGGACCAAACCGATATGCATAACTGGCGTAGAATGGTACATACGTTTTTAATTTACCAGAAAACAAGTCAAAACAATTTGCTGTATACCTAATACTAATATGAAAACGTCGTACATGAAATCTTCAGTTTACCGTTAACACGAATTTGTGAACGGATTAAGAACAACGAACTTAAAGTGGCATTGTTGTTGTGGCTGTATTGTAATTTCAGTTCTACTCTCAGATCTCTGCGGGGATCGTCTCATAACTTTTAATCCATTAGTGTTTGGAGAAGCATGTGTTGGCCATCTCATTTGTATGAATGTTAAGGTAGGAAGTTAGGACTGTATACACGGTTGATATGAGGAAGAAAAATAAGAAAACAGGAGTAAGGTTGGGATGGTGGTGGAGAGAGGGAGGGAAGAAAGTGGGAGACAGTACGGGACAGACTTTATAAAAGCGACAGGTAGCGGGACAGGGGAAGGAAGTATGTTGTAAGGGTAGGGGGGCATAAGTGGCAGTTGGTGTGCGAGTGGTTATATTTAAGTATGGGTGGGGGGAAGGCTTGAGTATAAAGGTGGATTGGGAAGAGTGCTGTGAAAGAGAAACCGGGCGGTTGTAGAGATGGTAGTGGTTAATGTATGAGGAAAGAGTGGGAACAATGGAAAAGCGGTATGGTGGTACATACAGGGTCAGCTGGAGAGAAACAGGACAGACAGACAGTACACGAAGGAAAAGGAACAGAGGAGTGGTATTGGGGAAAGAGGAACAGGGTGGACATTGGGATCAAGGACAAGACTTCAGCACGGTCTGGGGTGGGGGGGGGGGGATTTACAATATCAGCACAGTATGGGGAAGAGGTAAAAGATTAGCACATCATGTAAGGGAGAGGGTAGTATTATATCAGCACAGTATGGAAAGAGGTAAAGATTAGCACATCATGTAAGGGAGGGGTAGTATATTATCAGCACAGTATGGGAAGAGGTAAGAGATTAGCACATCATGTAAGGGAGAGGGTAGTATTATATCAGCACAGTATGGAAGAGGTAAGAGATTAGCACATCATGTAAGGGAGAGGGTAGTATTATATCAGCACAGTATGGGAAGAGGTAAAAGATTAGCACATCATGTAAGGGAGAGGGTAGTATTATATCAGCACAGTATGGGAAGAGGTAAAAGATTAGCACATCATGTAAGGGAGAGGGTAGTATTATATCAGCACAGTATGGGAAGAGGTAAAAGATTAGCACATCATGTAAGGGAGAGGTAGTATTATATCAGCACAGTATGGGAAGAGGTAAGAGATTAGCACATCATGTAAGGGAGAGGTAGTATTATATCAGCACAGTATGGGAAAAGGTAAGAGATTAGCACATCATGTAAGGGAGAGGTAGTATTATATCAGCACAGTATGGGAAAAGGTAAGAGATTAGCACATCATGTAAGGGAGAGGGTAGTATTATATCAGCACAGTATGGAAAGATGTAAAAGATTAGCACATCATGTAAGGGAGAGGTAGTATTATATCAGCACAGTATGGGAAAAGGTAAGAGATTAGCACATCATGTAAGGGAGAGGGTAGTATTATATCAGCACAGTATGGGAAAAGGTAAAAGATTAGCACATCATGTAAGGGAGAGGGTAGTATTATATCAGCACAGTATGGAAAGATGTAAAAGATTAGCACATCATGTAAGGGAGAGGTAGTATTATATCAGCACAGTATGGGAAAAGGTAAGAGATTAGCACATCATGTAAGGGAGAGGTAGTATTATATCAGCACAGTATGGGAAGAGGTAAAAGATTAGCACATCATGTAAGGGAGAGGTAGTATTATATCAGCACAGTATGGGAAGAGGTAAAAGATTAGCACATCATGTAAGGGAGAGGTAGTATTATATCAGCACAGTATGGGAAAAGGTAAGAGATTAGCACATCATGTAAGGGAGAGGGTAGTATTATATCAGCACAGTATGGGAAAAGGTAAGAGATTAGCACATCATGTAAGGGAGAGGGTAGTATTATATCAGCACAGTATGGGGAAAATCCAAAACAAGCGTGACCGCCCGCGTTCAAGTAAACAGGTACCAGAAAAATAAGCAAACAAACAAACAAACAAACAAACAAACAAACAAACAAGAAACAAACAAAAAACACGAAAATAGAATCAGAACGCGTATTTAATACAACCAGACAAGACAGGCGCAAATTTTCGGCCAACCAGCCTTTGTCAAGCGTAAACGTAAGATCACAAACGAACAAACACCAAATACAAAAATCAGGAGAAAAATACTAACAGACTACGTAATAACAACAGTAACAACAACAACAGCAAGACGTGACACCAAAACAACTAATGCAAACAAAATGCAGTCTTAGAGTAGTACCAAATCTAACACAAGTGCGACCGCTCACGTTCAAACAAACAGGAACCTGCAGAAAAATAAAAAGAAATAACACGAAAATAGGTTAGTAACAGAGTGGATGGTATGGGTAGGGGTAGGAACATCATCATCAGAAATCGTTTTGTATACATATTATCATCAGAAATAACCAGCAGAATCGGCCAAGCCAAAACAGCATTCAAGAAGATGAAAACATTCTTACTAACAAATGCCTTTCAACTAACATCAGGAAGAGAGTTCTTGAATGTTATATAGAACCGATAATGTTGTACGGTTGTGAGGCATGGACAGTCAACAAGCAAAGCCAGAACAAGATTGAGGCAGCCGAAATATGGTTTCTAAGGAGAATGTTGAGAGTTCCATGGACAGCAAAGAAAACAAACGAGACAGTCTTGATGGAGGCAGACACAAGAAGATCATTCATAAGGAAGATTAGGAAAAGACAAGCAACATTTAGAAACAATTTTATGAGGAAAGGGGAATCAGAGCACTTGGTCACAACAGGAAAGCTGGAGGGAAAGAGAACACCAGGAAGACCCAGGGAGAAAATATTGGACGGACTTGCAGGATGGCTGAGGACCGAGAGGGTGGAAGATGTGCTTGTGGACTGTCCACACCTCACAACCGTACAACATTATCGGTTCTATATAACATTCAAGAACTCTCTTCCTGATGTTAATTGATAGGCTTTTGTTGGTTAGAATGCTTTTCATCTTCTTGAATGCTGTTTTGCCTTGGCCGACTCTGCTGGCTATTTCTGATGTGCATCTGCCGTCTGATGATATGGAAAGAGGGATGAAGACCAGAATGGGGCGCGAGAGGGCTCTTCCATTCTCTCTTGATCCGATGGATGGGCAGGACCTGGTTGGTGCACGTTGTGTGGTGGCTATGTCCTGGGGCTTTGCCATCTCCCGCACCTTGCCATTCGGTTTGTAAACAAAGTAACTGATGACTGGGTCCGAATGGGTCATGCAACGCATGGACAGCCCACCACCCCCACCTCCATTTTGGTTGATGAAATGACTATCGAGTGGCGTCGGGAGCTTGGGAGGTGATTGTCCGGAGAGTGGCGAGGCATTGCTGCTCTGGGTCCCATCTTCACCATCGTGGTGTTTCTTGTTAACAGGTGTGGGTGTCTAGGGGGATTGAACCCAAGATGTCCCAACTGGTAGTCCGACTTTTATTCACTTGGTACTGCGCCTGTTAGAGGTAATACTTTTTGTGTGTGGTGAAGGGATGGAGGTTGTAGTTTCGAGGGCAGCCAGAGAGGTGGTGGTAGCAGCCACTATATATGCATGTGACTATTATGACTATGTAGAAACACAGACAGACACAGACAGACACAGACAGACAGACAGACACACACACACTCACTCACATACACACACATACACACACACGCGCGGGCGCGCGCGTGCACACACACACACACACACACACACACACACAACAACACAACACACACACACACACACACACACACACACACACACCACACACACACAACACAACACAAGTTAACACACACCCGAAGCCCCCTTATACACAACAACAAGAACAACACAAAAAAACTAACACAAAAACAACAACAACAACAAACGACAACAACAAACAAACAAACAAACAAACAAACAAACAAACAAACACATCCTACAAACAACTCCCCAAAACCTCACTTCATATTCTTCAGTGGGTCCATTATGAGTGTACAAGCGGGGAATGTCGAAGGGAGATTTGTAGTTGCCTCCCATGTCATCGAAGAAGTAGCGAAAGACATTGATCCAGAAGGTACAGCCCACCTTGGGCAGGATGCAGTACGCTGTCTTCTTGTACCTCGTCCACCTGTCCACCGTACCGTTGGCCATCCACTTGCATCTGCCCAGGGCCCTGTAGCGCCTCTCGCTGTACAGCGTGTTGGACATTACTTGACCCAGCCGGCTCCTCTTAGACTGGTTGACGGGGGCGTGCTCATCCTGGTCGTCTAAGTCCCCGTCGGAGACGTTCTGTCCTGTGTGAGAAGATAGATTTGCTGGTTTGTCTATCTATCTGTCTGTCTTAAATGGGAAAGCGTAGGAGTGTGAGTGAGAAGGTAGATTTGCGGGTTTGTCTATCTATCCGTCTGTCTTAAATGGGAAAGGGTAGGAGTGTGAGTGAGAAGGTAGATTTGCTGGTTTGTCTATCTATCTGTCTGTCTTAAATGGGAAAGGGTAGGAGTGTGAGTGAGAAGGTTGATTTGCGGGTTTGTCTATCTATCCGTCTGTCTTAAATGGGAAAGGGTAGAAGTGTGAGTGAGAAGGTAGATTTGCGGGTTTGTCTACCTATCTGTCTGTCTTAAATGGGAAAGGGTAGGAGTGTGAGTGAGAAGGTAGATTTGCGGGTCTGTCTCTCTATCTGTTTTAAATGGGGAAGGTTATGAGTGTGATTGAGAAGGTAGATTTGCTGGGTTTGTCTCTCTGTTTTAAATGGGGAGGGTTATGAGTGTGATTGAGAAGGTAGATTTGCTGGGTTTGTCTCTCTATCTGTTTTAAATGGGGAGGGTTATGAGTGTGATTGAGAAGGTAGATTTGCTGGGTTTGTCTCTCTGTTTTAAATGGGGAGTGTTATGAGTGTGATTGAGAAGGTAGATTTGCTGGGTTTGTCTCTCTGTTTTAAATGGGGAAGGTTATGAGTGTGATTGAGAAGGTAGATTTGCTGGGTTTGTCATTCTATCTGTTTTAAAACCTGTAGTGGGAGACAGGCCACTCAACCTGGCAGAGGTGCTGAGCCTTTGCCAGAAACATGTAGTGAAGGTACGTTGATATTATATGTCAGTGTAGAGTTTAGGGCTGATAGGCAAAGAAATAGGATTGCTTTAGGACGTAGGCAATTAAGAATGAGATATCAATGACTATACTTTAAGTTGAACATGCTTAATTAAAGAAACTATGTTGACTTGTAATGCTGTGTGGACTGCTTTTGAAAGTTATTGCCAGTATGCTTAGTGCGTTTCTACTCGTCTCTCTCCTTCCTCGTGTTATGTGTGATCTCTTATACAGAAAGGCAGTTCCACACAATCATCCCCCAAATTCCAAAACAAAACCCAAAATTCCCTCCCGTGACAGAATGAGGAGAACCTTCCCCCGTGATAGTACCATCAAAGCCAACAGACTGATGAAGGAGGTGACTGACCTTGAGGTCACCACAAAAAAAGGGGGGGGGACATGAAGACGCTGAGGTGTGAGGAGCTGCTTGCCATCAAGTGGTACTCCTCCAAGATTGTCTACATGTTGACCACCATCCATGATGACAAGCTCAAGACTGTTCAGCGCAGACGGAGAGCTGCTGTCAAGAAGCCAGCCGCAGTTGCTGACCACAAAAGCAAGATGGGTGCTGTGGACAAGCAGGATGCAATGCTTGAGCCCTATGATGCCACCCACAAAAGAGCAAGGTGGTATAAAAAGATTATTATCCACCTTCTGCAAGTAGCGCTGCTGAACGCGTACTTCTCCACAAGAAGGATGGCCGCAAGAAGGATTTCCTGTCTTTCCAGAGTGAGGCCATCTACAGCCTGCTTACCACAGGTCTGGGCGGTCCTCCTGATGCACAGCCAGAGCGCAATCCCAGCCATGCAGAAGACTTGGTGCGCCTCCAGGTGTGGCATTTTCCAAGAAAATATGTCTAAAATGAAAAAAAAAAATCGTCAGAACGCCACACTTCCATCACTGTAAGGCCCATCAAGTTCAGAAAATAACAAAGGAATATCAAAAATGATATATGCCTATGATAACAAGAGTGTATTTATGGCACATGGCATTCCAGTCGGCAAACTGTTCATCAAGACGACATATATTTCTTATGAAAATACTAAGACTGATAATCCGAAAGAAGTGTAAAACACTGAAATGATTCGCCATTGATATTTGGTGACATTGCATCTTGCCACAAAGCAAAGAGGATACTGTCACTTATGACGTCATTTCAGTGGGAGGCAGTGCCACACTGCGCCTGTTCCCAAGATACAAGTCCCCTGGACTCTGGTCTGTTCCCAAGATACAATCCCCTGGACTCTGGTCTGTTCCCAAGATACAAGTCCCCCAGACTCTGGTCTGTTCCCAAGATACAAGTCCCCTGGACTCTGGTCTGTTCCCAAGATACAAGTCCCCCAGATCTGGTCTGTTCCCTGGAACAAACTTCCTCTCTCAGTCCGTCAGCAACCTACTTTTGTCTCCTTCAAGTCCGCTCTCAAAACTCACCTTTTCTCCTCTGCATAAAATCCTGACCTCACTCAATCCCCTCTGCAGCCTGTCTCCACTCGGAGGGGAATAACATTGCAATATATAATTGTATATAATATGCTCTCTATAATTTTCCATTGCTTTTATTCTTTCTCCCCATTTATAGCCGTGTGCGCGTGTGTGTGTGTGTGTGTGTGCGCGTGCGCGTGCGCGCGCGCGTGTGTGTGTATGCGTGAGTGCGTGTGCGTGCGTGCGTGCGTGTGTGTGCGTGCGTGCGTGTGTGTGTGTCTGTTTCAGCGCTTAGATTTGATTTTATCAAGATTTTGCGCTATATAAATATTGTAATTATTATTAATTATTATTATTAATTATTAGACGGAAAGACAAGGAGCCAAAACCTCCGAGCGCTGCAAAGTTTGCAGCAGCAGGAAGATAAGAAAGGTCTCCACCTACTGCTGCTTCTCCTGCCCCAGCAAACCTGGACTGTGTGCTTCTACTTGCTTCATAGAGTACCACACAAAGCTCAAGTATTGGCTTGAAGATTAGTTTGTGGAGACGTTGACAGTAGTTGAGTCGGACATCCGTAATCTGTAAATAGTTTTTTTGGTGTGTGTGCCTTTCTTTATTTCGTCATTTCTTCAGTGATGGGAAGTCTTCTCTTTGAATTGGTGTGCCTTCAAATTAATATGGATTTAGGATTGCTTTTTTTCACTTTGGAATGTATCATGCCACTGAGTGCAAAATTTCTGCAAATTTGGTGAGTACAAATAAAATATTTCACCAAAAATTCAAATGTTCATTCTTTGTCTTTCTGTGAGTGTCATTTTTGAAGAGAAATCATTTTGCTACAAACTGTATTCAACATGTTATTGTCTATTTTGTCTCCTTTAGCTTCAGGAATTTTTTATGAATTATTATCCTAATTCGCAAAATGAGCCCTGGCAATGTCGACCACACTTTAATTACATCATCTGGCACTGTAAGGGTAATGGGGAAGGTTATGAGTGTGATTGAGAAGGTAGATTTGCTGGGTTTGTCATTCTATCTGTTTTAAATGGGGAGGGTTATGAGTCTGGTTGAGAAGGTAGATTTGCTGGGTTTGTCTATCTGTCTGTTTTAAATGGGGAGGGTTATGAGTGTGATTGAGAAGGTAGATTTTCTGGGTTTGTCTATCTGTCTGTCTTAAGAGGGGAATGATACGAATGTGTGTGAGTGAGAGGGTAGATTTGCTGGGTTTGTCTGTCTATCTGTTTTTCTTAAATGGGAAAGGGTAGGAGTGTGAGTGAGAAGATAGAGTCGCTGGATTTGTTTGTCTATCTGTCCTGAATGGGTAAGGCTGTGAATGTGAGTGAGAAGACAGATTTGCTGGATTTGTTTGTCTATCTATCCTAAATGGGTAAAGCTATGAGTGTGAGTGAAAAATATGGATTTGCTGGATTTGTTTGTCTATCTACCCTAAATGGGTAAGGCTATGAGTGTGAGTGAGAAAATAGATTTGCTGGATTTGTCTATATGTTTTAAGAGGGGAATGGTAGGAATGTGAGTGAGAAGGTAGATTTGAGAGTCTATGTATCTGTCTTAACCCTTTGACTCCCGCAACCCGTCCATCAGCATCTCACACTGCCAACCACGCCAGCAAAGTAAAAACTTAACTCTTTGATTCTGGAGGAAGCTGGTGGATAGGGTGAAGAAAATGAAAGGGTTAAGTTTTTGCAGTTGGTGGGGAGGGTGCGGGAGTCAAAGGGTTAAATGGGGAAGGGCAGGAGCGTGAATGAGAAGGTAAATTTGCTGGGTTTGTCTGTCTATCTGTCTTAAATGGGGAAGGGTGGGAACAGTGTGAATGAGAAGGTACATTTCCTGGGTTTGTCTATCTATCTGTCTTAACCCTTTGACTCCACAACCCGTCCATCAGCATCCCACACTGCCAACCACGCTAGCAAAGCAAAAACTTAACCCTTTGATTCCCTCACCCCATCCAACAGCTTCCTGGAGGAAGCTGGTGGATAAGGTGAGGGAATCAGGAAGTATCACTCTATTGTCATCCCCATCATCACAAATCATCAGGGAGCATCACTCTATTGTCATCCCCATTGTCATAAATCATCAGGGGCATCACTCTATTGTCATCCCCATCGTCATAAATCATCAGGGAGCATCACTCTATTGTCATCCCCATTGTCATAAATCATCAGGGAGCATCACTCTATTGTCATCCCCATCGTCATAAATCATCAGGGAACATCACTCTATTGTCATCCCCATCGTCATAAATCATCAGGGGGCATAACCTATTGTCATCCCCATCATCACAAATCATCAGGGAGCATCACTCTATTGTCATCCCCATTGTCATAAATCATCAGGGAGCATCACTCTATTGTCATCCCCATCGTCATAAATCATCAGGGACATCACTCTATTGTCATCCCCATCGTCATAATCATCAGGGGAATCACTATATGTCATCCCCATCATCACAAATCATCAGGGAGCATCACTCTATTGTCATCCCCATCGTCATAAATCGACAGGGGGCATCACTCTATTGTCATCCCCATCATCACAAATCATCAGGGAGCATCACTCTATTGTCATCCCCATTGTCATAAATCATCAGGGGGAATCACTATTGTCATCCCATCATCACAAATCATCAGGGAGCATCACTCTATTGTCATCCCCATTGTCATAAATCATCAGGGGGCATAACTCTATTGTCATCCCCATCGTCATAAATCATCAGGGGAAATCACTCTATTGTCATCCCTATCGTCAAAAATCATCAGGGGGCATAACTCTATTGTCATCCCCATCGTCATAAATCATCAGGGGGCATAACTCTATTGTCATCCCCATCGTCACAAATCATCAGAGGGCATAACTCTATTGTCATCCCCATCGTCACAAATCATCAGGGGAAATCACTCTATTGTCATCCCCATCGTCAAAAATCCTCAGGGGGCATAACTCTATTGTCATCCCCATCGTCACAAATCATCAGAGGGCATAACTCTATTGTCATCCCCATCGTCACAAATCATCAGGGGGCATAACTCTATTGTCATCCCCATCGTCAAAAATCCTCAGGGGGCATAACTCTATTGTCATCCCCATCGTCAAAAATCATCAGGGGGCATAACTCTATTGTCATCCCCATCGTCACAAATCATCAGGGAGCATCACTCTATTGTCATCCCCATTGTCATAAATCATCAGGGAGCATCACTCTATTGTCATCCCCATCGTCATAAATCATCAGGGAGCATCACTCTATTGTCATCCCCATCGTCATAAATCATCAGGGGGCATCACTCTATTGTCATCCCCATCATCACAAATCATCAGGGAGCATCACTCTATTGTCATCCCATTGTCATAAATCATCAGGGAGCATCACTCTATTGTCATCCCCATCGTCATAAATCATCAGGGAGCATCACTCTATTGTCATCCCCATCGTCATAATTCATCAGGGGGAATCACTATTGTCATCCCCATCATCACAAATCATCAGGGAGCATCACTCTATTGTCATCCCATCGTCATAAATCATCAGGGGGCATCACTCTATTGTCATCCCCATCATCACAAATCATCAGGGAGCATCACTCTATTGTCATCCCCATCGTCATAAATCATCAGGGGGAATCACTATTGTCATCCCCATCATCACAAATCACCAGGGAGCATCACTCTATTGTCATCCCCATTGTCATAAATCATCAGGGGGCATCACTCTATTGTCATCCCCATCATCATAAATCATCAGGGGAAATCACTCTATTGTCATCCCTATCGTCAAAAATCATCAGGGGGCATCACTGTATAGTCATCCCCATCGTCATAAATCATCAGGGGGCATAACTCTATTGTCATCCCAATCGTCACAAATCATCAGAGGGCATAACTCTATTGTCATCCCCATCGTCACAAATCATCAGGGGGCATAACTCTATTGTCATCCCCATCGTCAAAAATCCTCAGGGGGCATAACTCTATTGTCATCCCCATCGTCAAAAATCATCAGGGGGCATAACTCTCTTGTCATCCCCATCGTCACAAATCATCAGAGGGCATAACTCTATTGTCATCCCCATCGTCACAAATCATCAGGGGGCATAACTCTATTGTCATCCCCATCGTCACAAATCCTCAG
>JAPXFY010000015.1:42242865-42262865 GCA_030674185.1 Monoplex corrugatus | reverse complement strand
ACGCACAAACACACACACACACTCACCACACGCACCCTAATAATGGGTCATCGGAGATTTCTTTAAAAAAAAAAATTTAAACGATACAGCCTGGTTTTCTCCTCTGTCCGTCATTCATTTACACAGAGTAAGCAACAGACTGCTGAGCGGTGGTAGGTCCCCACAATGGCGGCCGCTCGCAGCCAGCGGTGGGGCCATTTCGCCTCAACGCTCGCAGACAGGCGCGCGCAGTCTATATCTTAGATGTCTGTGGGTATCACTCACCACAATGGGGGTCCGCGCAACATGTGCGCCACAGGCGGCGGGTAATTAGAGTCACTCTTCACTTGTCAGGAAATGCTTCCCTGAGGCAGCGGTGTTTGTACTCCAGTGTACGCACATATACACGCACATGCGCATGAGCGCGCACACACGTCTTTCTTTATACACTGCACTGTCAGTTATGTTGCTGGCTGTATGTTTTATAGGTGTACGAAAATAATCATCAATGCAATGAAACTGGTATGTTATAACAAATATACATCTACTTACATTATCTATATTTTGCAGTCTGCGCCTGATAGTGTTTTTGCTGTCTGAACTCAAGTCACATGTCATTTCCTTTTCTTTCTTGGTGGAGTTGTCTGTATCAATGGAGACGCTAGTGTTAGTTGTTCCTTCATCAGTACATTCAGTCTGTCACTGTCATTCCTTATTCCCCAGGCCCTCCTTTTTAGTATGTTGACAGTGGCATGAACCCCCTCCCCACCCTGCTCCCCATGTAAACCAAGACCAAACCCGCATCTCTGTACCCAGTGAACACAGTGGGACTCTAAAATACGTTTGGAAATAATCCTAACGGTTGGGAATTCTTTCCGAAAAAAATCCATATACTGTCTTATTGCATCTTGAAAGCAGGGATTTCTGTTTGCTGTATTGGGCGAGCGTGTGACAAGAGACTATGTACTATGGAAAAGAGGCGATTGGGTGTGCTAAACTTGTCACTCACTATGTCAGCACACGTGTGAATGTCAGTGTTGTCAGTCACCTCAAACGTCTTTCTCACCACATCTTCACAGATGTTGTTGTACACCTCTTCTTTCAAATATTTGTTACAGTGGTTGCCTACAAAAGAACGTCCATGATCAGCCTGAATTGAAATGTTATGTTTTTTTTAAAAGAACATCTAAACTGGCTGCCACCAGCCCACTCAGAAAAGGCAAACTCCCGATGTCCTCTTTAAGCTGTTCAATTTCTGTCTCTAAATGATGAACTGCATCATATATGTTGTCTTGTTATTCCAATGTTCCGTGTGACGTGTGCCCATACAATTCTCGGAAAATGGCTTGTGTCCCCTGTCTTTCAAGTTGACATTTTTATTTTATTTTTTGTTGCACTGCCTTGTGTTTTCCTATGTGTTTGAGAAAAAGTGGACTGCTGCTCTTGTCTGTCAGTGTGTTGTCGTTAGCTAGTGATATTGCTATCTGTTCATCTAGACTTGGCATTCTTTTTCGAGTAGATCATGATGTTTTTTCACAATACCAAGGAGTAGGTATAGGTAAGGAGGGGCAACATGACTCATCTGGATATCCCAAATGGGAGCAGTCACAACATTGTTGTACGCTTTGGCCTTTGTTTTTGGTCTGCCTGCTCTCTTGTATCTGTTGTGGTCGTTTTTGATGTTACTGAGGGTTCTTTCCGGAATAGTGGGCTGTTGTGCTGGGGTTTTCTGCATGTGATGTTTAGAAACTTTACACCATAAACATGGATGCATGCTTTGTGCTCCTGAAATTCCAAAAATTTTGAGAAGGAACTCGTAATCTCCAAAGAGAAAAAATGTATGAATCGTGATTCATTGTGCATCTCTCCATGTGTGTATTTGTTTTCGCGCTGTAGTTCTACATATATGAATTGCGCTTTTATGCTGAATATTTCCACGTATGCATTTTCCTTTTCAACCTGCATTTATTCATGTTTTAATAACATTTCTTCATATCTGAATCGCGTTTTAAAATTGCATTTCTCCATATTTGAAGTGTTTTCAAATAGCATTTCTCCGGGTATACATTGTGTTTCTCTACCAACAATTGTCTTGATTGATGTTGTCTTTGTACTATTATTTTGCAGTTTTCATGCCTTGCCTTCCTATATACGATCCATATGTTATTTTAAATTACAGTGTAATAATGTCGGGTATTGTATTCAATCTCATTCATCCATCAAATATGCTTCCAAGTCGCAAATATTCATTACCCTACTTATTCTTGACATGGATGACAAGTGATTGTTCCTCTTTTCTTGCTAAAACTCTCTTATACCCAATTCCCCCCAACCCCATGAATCACGAACCACTGTGCATGCATCATCTGCTCTTCATCAACGAGACGTTCCACTCCATCACATCAGTTCTTCATAGTCGTGCTTCACTAGTGGTATCAGTTCCAAGCTACAGGAACTGTCAAACCATCTCAGCACTCATTTCTGAGCCATCCCCTGCACTGGCTTAGATACGCTTGATCCCAACATCTCCAATGACGCCACCATCTTCACTGTGCCACCCACCCGTTCAGTTACAGTCAGTTTCGGAGACATCCGCACACACGTTCATCATCATAACCTGTTTTAGAAGGTGACACAGACAGGTATGATGGTATGATTCCTGACATGGTCTTCGCCACATGTATCACCATCCTCATCTCTACAGTCACCAGGCAGTCTGCATTTCTTTGTTGTCTTCAACCTGAATGCCTGCTGACACACCAGTTCACCTTTTTACTCCATGTTTCTTTTGACGTCCTCCTGCATACGTCAAACGGATATGAACTTTGCTGTGCAACCAGATCTTATTATTTGAGATTGTTCCCGTAGTGCACCAGAACATGTGTACATGTGTGAAAATAACTGTTGCCATAAATATGCATTCAAACTTCTGCCTTCCAAAGACAGTTATCTTCTCTGAAACTGAACTACCCATCTCGACTTCTACAGTGCCTCAGGAAGCATGCAAAAGTGTGTTCAGATTCACGCACCTTGGCATTAATTGAAGATGGTAAAATTCCCCATTCCCAAACCTTCCTATCGCCTGTCATTTGTGTACAAGAACAACTCCTGAGATAGCTAATACCTATATGTCATTTTATTTATGTTCGCCTTCCCCTAAAATATAAAAAAAAATGAGGACATTTTTTAAGGGGGAGGGGGCATATTATCGCAGAAATGACTCAAGTAGAAACAGGCCCATACATGTATTTCAGTCTCAGCCAAGATGTTGACAATGTCTGGCAATGCAGACGAATTAGCCTGTAGTGAAAGCTTAGGATTAATCAACGTACAACCCCTCAAGTAGAAACAGGCCCTTACGGGTACTTCAGTGTACACCAGCATCAGGCAGCACAGCCGTTCTCACACTTATGTACACTGTAAACGAGACAGTTAACCAACAGAGCCATCTGTAAACGCAGCTCTGCTTGGACGTTTTCAAAGATCGCCACAGTGGAAGAGAGCGGTCCATTGTTTCAGTTTTTGATTATGTATGCCAAATCATGTGAATTGAAAAATCCTCTGATCGAAGGATCGACACATATGCACTATTAGGCCCTCAAGCACGGCAATACCGAGGGCAGCACCACAAGTCCCTATGGTATATGCCGTTTAGCATGAAGCACAAAGTAGTATGAACAGTAATGACCGGCACCGGACATAATAAGTAACTGGTAAAAGCAGTAGAAGTAAGAAGTAATGCATCAGTTGATCAAGTATTCTTCATCATCCACTGAAAGAAGGAGACTACATAAGGCATCGTAACGTTTATCAAAACAAGGCATAAATGGATGATATGATCCATGCATTGCGCTAAGTATTGGTCAGTGATTAACCTTGAAAATCGGTAGACTGTCACTGGAAACTAAGGAAACACATTAGTATCGAAACGTACACAACAAAACTAAGACGCGGAATCATAAGTGATATGCAATGCTCATTATCAAGACAAGTATCTAAGGTACTGTGACAATCCTAAGAAGACTGTTGGTCATTATAGGAAGATATTATAGTAGACACACTGAACTGGTTCGTAATTTCTGGACACAAGGGAAGCATAGTTTTGCATCAAATGTCAGTTCCTCAGTAACGATTATGCAATGTGGCATCTAACATATTTCAATCAGGCTACATGTGCTTCGTGTGAATTGATGAATCCTCTGTAGAATAGACATATGCACTTTTGGGTCCTCATGCACGACACCCAGTAGTAAATGTCTCACAATACACACCATGAAGTAGAAGTAGGGTTCCAGCCCTATGACATATGTCGTACAAAGTGCGCAATCAAGTAGGAATGAAGTAAGATCAGTGCCATCCGTATCTGGCCGTCTGACGTATATATTATATACAACTCACCGTGAAGTAGAAGTAGGATTCAGCCCTATGACATATGTCGTACGATGTGCGCCATCAAGTAGAAATGAAGTAAGATCAGTGCCATCCGAATCTGGCCGTCTGACGTATATACAAAACTCACCACTGGAGTAGAAGTAGGGTTTCAGCCCTCTGACATAATTATGTCGTAGGAAACACATGAAAATGGAAGACGAAGCAATACTCAGAGCTGCCAGCGCGTGACTCTTCATCGTTTTGCCACGTAGTACGAAGCACAAATGTAGCATAAGCGGTAGGTAAGATGCTAGTATGTGGCACTGATGCACGAGAACCATGCTTGAAAAAGAAGTTTAAGTACGAAGCAATGTGTCATTATATATCAACAAGCGCACTGAGGCAAGTAAACCACATACCAGTTGTAGTGCATATGATGTGTGATGTGTAACCAAACAACATGACCAACAGACTATAAAACCATGTAGGGGTCTGCAATTGAAACTGAACAGTAAAAGACTGCGAGCAGCATGTCTGCATGAACTAATGGACTTAAGAAGAGATGCGAACGTATGGCTTGGGAGAATGAAAAGAAAAGCACTGCACACCAGCACAAGTGTCGACATACTGTTAATAGTCGAGTGTATAGCTCACACAGGTGGTTTCCCGTGTCAGTGATAACCAACTAACATGTGAATGCCTTCACTCCCAAAATTCCGCCCACGTTGGTCTACCATAACGACCAACCGTAGAGATGACACAACAATTAATTACGTATTGAATAGCAGGAAGATATACATGGACTGACGGCACGACGAACCTGACATTGTAGCTCGGAAGTCAAAAAGAATCACAAAGGATCAATTGCATAGCAACCAAAATGTATAAACGGTTCCGAGTAATCAAATGACGTGTACACAAGACAAACTAGGCAGGCAAATGGTTGAACAAACACATTATCAGAAGTATCAAGACCACAACGCGTTCAGTTAGAACACAGAACTGTAAGACAAAACATGGACAATAAACAAGAGTACAACGTCGCTGGATACGGAGGGAAGTAACGATTGTTTAAAATACTGGACATAGGAGAATGGCTGCGCGTTCTGTGTTACACTGACCTGAAGTAACGTGAGAGCGGTAACAATGAGATGGTAGAAGGCTGTATGAAGTTTGGCCTAGGAATGGCTCAGTAATAGCCGTATCATGCTTGGCTAAGAAACAACTAATTTCTCTCAGTATGACTGAATCTGTAGCACACTCAAAAAAGACCGAATTCACCAAAACAAAAAGATACAATACTACCATATGTATGAAGCAGACGAAGGAATACAGAAAGGAAAGGAAATTCGTACAACCCATCACCAATTGATATGAAAAACTGCAACAAAACCGTTTCTCAACAGTTGTAATAACAAACGCACAAATCTGCTCGACAACCGGTAATAATTCGTAATTGTTACCACTGTGGTCTATCCGCCGTAGCAGAAGTAAGAGGACGGCGGAGAGGACGGAGAGAAGGCGAGTGAAGTGGTAGCTCTCGAAAAGATAGAGACCATTTCAATGAGCACTAACATTGTTTCATTGAAAAGTGGTAAACTCGAGCTACAGCAATCATGGTCAAGTGAGTAAAGGCCTGTGTGTTGACAGGCCTTGCCCGTAAGGTCAGAGTATTGCGTGTGTCCTACCCACAGACATCTAAGAGAGAGAGAGAGAGAGAGAGAGAAACACCGATATGCACATGGGCATATGCAGTTTACTGGTTTGTCATCATTTTATGTGGTGGAACAACACAGAGAGCTTTTTTTAGTCTATCATCAAACCCATATTCACAGTCGTCATATGGTCAAAATGCTACTGCAAATCTCTCTCTCTCTCTCTCTCTCTCTCTCTCTCTCTTCTCTCTCTCTCTCTCTCTGTCTCTCTGTCTCTGTGTCTCTCTGTCTCTGTCTCTCTCTCTCTCTCTCTCTCACACACACACACACACACTAAATGATAAAGTTTCCAAGTCTCTGTCCCTCTCTTCCATGTTAGTATTTGTATTTCGTGAACATTGCCTTTGTATTAACAACAAAATTAATGATGACAGCAGTAATAGTATTTCCTTCATGTTTTATATAGAGCTCTCTCTCTCTCTCTCTCTCTCTTTCACACACACACACACACACACTCACACACACACATATACACACACACGCACACACACACACACACACACGCACGCACACATCACACACATACATACACATACACATACACACACTTACACACACAACACACACACACACACACGCATGCACACACGCATGCACACACGCATGCACACACACACTTACCTCTCTTACTTTTACGTCATCAACATGGCGATGGTAGCCACCTAAAAATTTTCTGTGCTGCGTGCCATCACACTACAATACAGCCATGACGAGAACGAGATGTCTGCGGTCGGGATCCTGTGCCCTTAAGAAGTCGTCAACCTTTTCTGACGATTTCGCCGATAACAACATCACTGGTGGAAAGAAAAGTTCTAACGTCGCTACGAAGGCTATCACCGCTTCGCCAGATGCGAAGAGGAGCACCGATGCCGGCCCAGGGACAGATCTCCGCAACGACTCCATCAGTGAGTTGAAATCGGTTATAGTCGCACTATCCGACCGTATTCAGTCTCTAGAACGATTTGTGACTGAACATATGCAGGAGATGGGCAGTGGGGCGCTGAATAGCGGAAGGACGCTGCCAGTCTGCAAACGGACCCCAACCACGCAGACAAACCACAACCAGGTCCTTCACCACTGCCCATCTCTTACGCGGAGGCAGCCAAACGGGTGACTACACCACCAGTCACCTCAACAACCCCGTCTAGATCTATTCCTTTGGCGTCAAGATCGTCAAAACAACCGAAAATCAAACGATCTCCTGAAAGGCCGACCAACATCACGCGCCAGGAAAATGACGTCAAACCTGTGACGAAAATACCACCAAAAGAACAGACCGACGGAAAAGCTGCCTCTACCACAGAACACTAAAACAACAGAAGGGACAAGCCCTCTTAGCGCGATCGAAAAACGCGTGCTGGTTGGCTCGGCTGGCCGCCATCTTGTTAATGCTGAGATTCGCTGTCGCGGCGAGCGATACACACACGCAGTGCGCTGCTCTCACATGGCTTGCCTCTGTTTACGTTTGTAACCTGACAGACTGTTTACGTATGTGTGTGTAAAAGGAGAGAGAGAGAGAAGAGAGGGGGGAGGGGACAGGGGTGGGGGGGGGGGGAATTGCCGATGCATGGGTAGAAAACTATTGCATGATACTCATAGTCATACCCAAAAAAAAAAAATCTTACTTCTTTGAAAAGTGAAACTCTTCATTAGCCGTCGCACTATTATTTTCACCCAGTCACTGCTTCAGAAACATTGACCTGTCACTTAGTCAGTTAGTGTGTGTACTGGGACTGAGGGGGAGGATGTGTGTGTGTCTTACACTTCATACCATTAGTTTTTCTCTTTGTTATGTGTTGAGTCATCATTTTGTGTGTGCTTACTTCTGAATTTATGTTAGTATTGTTATACAAGCAATCAGTCGATCTTTTCAGGTTTAATGTCATTGTCAACAGCGAGGATTATTTAAAAGATGGTACCTTTAGACATTTGATTATAACATGCGCCACACACATGAGACAGAAGTCGTACACGACAAGTAAGAATGATTGAGTTTCACAATTTTTTTCTGTGAAATTACAAGTGTTCATCACTTCAGAGTTTTTGCCTGTCGTATACAACAACATAAAAATGAAGAACTCAGAATAAAAAAAAAAAACAATAAAGTAATATAATACAGAATTCACACATGTAAAATTCATGATTTAAAATGTACTCACATGACTTGACAAAGACATGCCTGGACATCTTCCCAAAATGATCAGCCACAGCGGTGTATAATTCACAGTTAATCCAGCTCCAACAGCACTCATTCCAGGAATGTTCACATCTCAAGTATCTTGTCAGCCACAGCGGTTTATAATACACAGTTAGTCTTCACACGTTAAGTTTCTCGTCATCCACAGAAATGTAGTAAAATATTCACTGTTGCATTAATGGCCCATGAGTGTTCACAGGTGTGTAATACACAATCAAATCTAAAATCCACAGATGAACTACATAATTGTTCACAAGTTCAGTTCCTTATCACAATATCAGCTACAGCAGTGTGTTATGTTCACAGTTAAATCCAGCTGAAATAGAGGTCTGTAAATGTTCACATGTTAAGTTTCTTGTCCTTGTTCAGTTCTGCACCTCTGACTTTTGACTTCAGTTGCTGATTGAACAGTTTCACTTCGTGGTAAATCCTGATGTTGCAATAAGCAGCAATAAGGCTTGCCAAACATTCACACTCACAATTCAGATCATCTGTTTGTGACTTGACAAAGCTGTTCAGAATAGTTTGCCTTGGGTTGGCTCTTGGCAATCCCTTTGATGTAGCTACTCTGAAGTGAAGTTCAAAGCATCTGAAAACCTGCAGCAGTGGCTCACTGACACGAACCAGGCATCCAAGTTTAAACTCTTTGAGTGACACAAGTGACACAAGTGAGGGAGTTTCTCCAGTTGCCTCATTTGCACTGATGGTGAACTTTTCCACACAGAGAGGACAGTCGTTTTTCTGCTTGAACTTCCTCACGACAGCACCAGCAATGTACTGAACAATGTCTGACTCGACGGGTGGCAGTTCCATCTCCAAGTCTGTGAAGGAAGAGGAAACCAAGTTGTTCTCACAACTGAAGGAGTTGGTTTCGATGGGGTCTGCATGATCAGCATTCTCTGCATCACATTCAACGTCTGCTGTGCATGGGTTGACAATGGGATGGTGTCCATGCTCACCATCAGGCTGGCAGTTGGCACCAGCACTGATTGTCTTGTCCAAGAGCTCTGATGTTGCAGAAGAACAAGACAGGCAACGGAGTGCATCGACATATGCTGGCAACGTCGGGTGGTCGTTGAAGCCATTGTAGCCACGTATTTGACTGTGAAGGTTCTCAACGTGATCCTGGTTACACTTTCTCAGGCACAAGTGTGTCAAGACCTCCTCCTCCATGATTAGCTTTTGGCTCAATCCCTTCATTGCCGAAAGCACTAGGAGCCACCCTTTGTGACTTGGAATGTTGCTGGCCAGTTTGTCATTCTTTGGGTTTGTGAAACACCAGCTTTCCACAAAGTTGGAAAAGGAAGCAAATCGAACCTGGTCACCCTCAAAATCACTCCTTGTGACCGGCTTCTTCCCGACTGGGGCGGAGAGGGAATGAGAGTCGACAAAATCCCACATGCTGTTCACCGTCTCCACAAAGCATGCTGTTTGAAGAGCAGCCTCGGACATCAACGACTTTGACACATACAATTTCAAGGCAGCAGCGACTGAGTGGGAAAATATCTGGCATGCCAAGATGACTTTCATCTTTTTCCCTCTGGGCAGGGTGAAGTGACACTCCTTCAGCTTGGGAGCAGCGCGAATTGACCCGCCAGATGTTTCAAGGGAGAAGAGTTCTTGGAGGTGACACCACTTTGCAATCATTCTTTCTCCATCCCAGCTGAAGGAGATGTATTTCGTCATGAAATTGTTCCTCAAGTTTTTGATGAGGTGTGGCGGATCTGGCATGACAAAGGACTGTGTAGTGCCATGAAACACATACGGTCGTTCCACACACACACCCATGTCTTTCATCCATTTCCATTGGCAGGATTCTTGGTCCATCACAATGGCATCAACATACAAACCAATCCCTGTGACGGCTCTGACGATTTCGGAAATGATGGCTGTCAAAGTAGGTGTTGCCAGGTTGTGCTTGGCAACAAAATACCCCAACACCTGCTTCCACTTCAGGGTCAGTCCCCTGATCATGACCAAAATTGCTTGGTCAGCGATTTCGTCACTCTGGTGATGCTCGCCGCAGTTGACAAAGCCGACCAGCTCGTCACGATGATGACTGTAGGTCAGGGCTTTGGTCACAGTCATTCCATCCAAGGAGAGTGTCACTCTTTTCTCATGTTCTTCAAGTGCTAATGTTCTCAAGCGCATCATTTCCACCAGACTCTGACACAGACCGACCCCAGTCAACACAGTTGAAAAGCGCCTCCTGAGTGTTCTTGGATGTGGAAGCATAAACCCAACGGAGCGGAGAACGGCATAAGCAGAAGTGCTCCTAAAGTACACAGCGAGACACAACTCCATAGCCTCTTTCTCGGTGTCCCAGTTGATCCACTTTTTCTTCCGCATCATGATCTTGAATAAAGCTGCTGGAACAACTGGCAGGTCTTTGAGGAAATTCTCCAGGATTGCTTCTTTCTTTGCACGAAGAGACGCTACTTGTACAGCATGGTGCTTTATAAGTCTGACCTTGGCTGCTTGTGCTGTTTTGCATTTCCTTTCAAGTTGTTTGTTTTGTTTCTTGAGGTCTTCTAAAGCACGTTTGGCCTGCTTCAGCTCTCGGGCCAACTTCTCAGGATCTGGTTCGGACGCTTTCACCACGGGTCTAGTACTGTCTCTGTCACCATCACAATCATCACCATCACCTTCATGATATACAGAGCTGGAGGCAGTATCTTGTCGTCTCCTCTTTGGTACAGGCTCTCTGATCTTGGGCGGAGGTCGTCGACATTCCATGGATGGAGGAGGATTTGGGCAGCTGACAATGGTAGGCACGGCAGTCGGTAGCAGTCGAGAATGCTGAATGTCTGTAGGGCAGTTGAAAACTTTCTCATGAAAATGTACAGAACACACCCTCTTCGACTTGATGTCAGCAATCTTGACGTCATCTCTCCTGATGTTGATGATCCACTTCTGGCACCTGAAACAAAATCAAAGTAAACATGAAATACATCCACAGTTGCCTCATAGCTCAGCTTGCCAACCACCACCAAGTATGTAGAATTTGTGATTAACCAAGCTCACCTAATCACAGTCAGTCTCAGTCTCAAAGTCACTCTTACCACACACAGACACACACACACACACGCACACACACACACACACACACACACACACACAAACACACACACACACACACACACACACACACACGCACGCACACACACGCACGCACGCACACACACACACACACACACACACACACATATATATATATATTATATGCAAGGGAATATGTAGGTCAGGTTATCTAATGAAATATTGATAAAAAAAAAATATAAAGTTTCCATGCACATTTGCCTCCACATACATAACATAGGGTCTTACATGTGCAGTTCATGCACTGCATTTGTAAACAATGGGGCAGGCCGGTGTCGGTTGGCGGTGGCCTACACGTTGTCGGCGCACACTTTGTTTTGACAAGTCACACGTGTACACACACACTGGCACTCAACACAAGAAGACTGAAAATAATACCAACTTACCTCTCTCTGTCTGTCTCCGTATTTGGAAAATAGAAGAAGCGCACTGGCTTGCCTGTTCTTGGGTCAATACTTGTACGATTGTTGTTGCTGCAGTTGATCACACAACAGTAACACGCTCCGCGTTTGGTTACAGTACTGGTACTCGCCATGCTGCCTCAGTCAGCATTTTAAAAATGGCGCCCCGAACGTTTACGGAAATTGCCGGAACATACCGAGGAGGCGCTTGTCCCTTCTGTCTTATTTGTCTTCTGTGGCCTCTACTGTTCAAGACCACCCCCTTCCGGTGAGTCCCAGAGTCCATGGTGGAATGGTGCCATCTACTATCATAACTTTTACCATCCATTGAGAGATCTCGGTGACTGGTGAAACTGTATTTATGTTGTGTACGCACCAGCACCAGCGTCAGGATGAACTTAGTAGCGACTTTCATATATTGATTTTTTCTGTCGCTTACAGGTTGTTCTTACTTTCGCCAAAACTATCAGCATCCTTGATTTCTTTTAAAATTTATTTTTTGTTACTTCCTTTATATAGTTGTTTCCTACTGGGTTTTTTGTTTTGTTTTTTTGTGTGTTAGTTATGCAAGTCAAAAAACGTTCTAAAACAGGTTTTTCTGTTCTTCAGTGGAACAGTCGCTCCATCAATATTAATCTTCTTCATCTCCAGCACTACTTATCCGAAAATAAGCATCATATTATCGCCTTACAGTCCATGAATGTGACGAAAAGTAAATTACCAAAGTTAGAGGACTATTACTATCCTCCTGTGACACACATTTGTGATCATAACTCTAAGACATATGCAGCTATATATATCCGTAAAGATGTGGACTACAAAATCATTCAGCCTCCTGTGCCAAAGGACACGGATGGTATTTATTGTGTGGCTGTGAAAGTAAAAATTAACTATGTATCAACTTTAAATATCATGTCTGTATATTTTCCACGTGGCCCTGATGGAAACAACAGTGACTGGCTACGAACTTTAGAACATGCTGAGAAATGGTTGATCACCGGAGATTTTAATGCCCATTCTCCATTCTGGGACAAAGACTGCCAATATGTGTCTAACAATTGTTTTGTTGAAAACATCGTTGACTCTGGCTTGGTATTATTAAATGACGGTCGAATAACTAGACTACCAGATAATCCTAAACATAAAGCTTCCGCCATTGACTTGACTTTATTATCTCCTGACCTTGTCATTAATTGTATATGGGATATTACATCCGACTCCCTTGGAAGTGATCATCTACCAATTGTCACAGTTATTGATGAATTATTTGCTAAAGCACCAGAACAAGATGACTGTATTCCTAGATATTTGTACAACCGTGCAAACTGGGTAAAATACCACACGATCTTAATGGGAAAAGATTGCACGTTCAACGAGAGCGACAGTGTTAATTATATGTATTCACACTTCACAAACACATTACATGAGGCAGCAAAAGATTCAATTCCAAAAAGGAAAAATGTAAACAAAGGTAATTTTGTTGGAAATAGCTGGTGGAATCAATTATGTGAAGAAGCTAAGAACGAAAAAAAGAAAATGTATAAAACCTACTTAAAAACTAAATCTCCAGAAGACCATTACAATATGAAAATGGCAAAGATTCATTCAAACAAGGTCATAGCCCAAGCCAAAAAGAGATATTGGTCAGATTTCTGTTCTCAACAAATTTCCGGTCCTAAAGATCTTCCTAAAATTTGGAATAAGGTCAAAGAAATGAAAAATGGATTTCATTTACAACAGTTTCCTATTAAGATTAGAGACAATGAATTTCCTTCGTCATCTGAGAAATCTGAAGAATTTGTACAGTTCTTTTCAAGAGCAAGTAATTCCAGTAGCTTGTCTCCACCAATTCAGGAGAAAAGACGGAAAATTGAGGAATCTGTAGAATACTCAGATCCTCCCCCCCGATAGCCACATGTACATAAATTCAAAAATTACGTTACAAGAACTTAAAGATGCTCTTCTCTCTTTGAACAATAAAAAATCGGCTGTAGGTCTGGATGGCATTTCGTATACGCTTTTAAATCATTTACCAGAGAAATGGATTAAATATTTACACCATATCATACTAAAATGCTGGGAAAGTGGTCACATACCTGACATTTGGAAGAATTCAATTGTGATACCTGTACTGAAAGCTAATAAACCACGCTCTGATACAGGTAGTTACAGGCCTATCTCGCTTACATCCCATGTTTCGAAACTAATGGAAAAAATTACTCTGAATCGACTGACTTATTTTTGTGAGAAAAATAATATAATACCTATTAACCAGTCTGGATTTCGAAAAGGTAGATCGACGACAGACCATTTAGTCAAATTAACAACTCAAATAAAAACTCACTTTGCGAGAAGGAAAAATGTCTTAGCTACCTTTTTTTATCTTAAAAAAGCGTATGATCAAGTCTGGCATGCAAGACTTTTGTTGAAATTGAAACATATTGGTCTCAAAGGTAATATTTATTATTTCATCAAAGCATTTATAAGTAATCAAAGTATAGTCGCTAAAATAAGTAATACATACTCTGAAAAACGACCTGTAAACATGGGAATTCCACAGGGTTCCATAATATCTCCTCTTTTATTTAATATTTTGATCAATGACCTGCCATCACAAGTCTCAAACAATGTGAACTTAGCTCAGTACGCTGATGATATAGCGCTCTGGATGAACGTTTCGTTGAAAAGGAAGACTTCCTTAAGAGAAATAGTAGTAGTAGGCCTCCTTCGGTCATGACTGACCATGGACAAAGTACATCCGTTCTAATGTCTAGATGGGCTGTCTGCTTGGTCCAAGCAGCGTCGCCTGTGACTGTACAGACCAATGCGAGAGAGGCAGTCTCTGTCGCAGCGGTCGCATGTGTATGCTGATGCTGGTCTGTTGGCTGTCATCCCTTTTCTGCGAACTCGCTTTTCTGCTGCAGCAGCTGACAGTTTGTACTCACCAATCCGCAGCTGTTTCTTGAGAGTAGTTCTCCAGCTGTTGCGGTCGTCTGCGAGGTCCTCCCAGGACTCAGTGTTGATCTCAAGCGCCTTCATGTCACGCTTGCAAACGTCTTTGTATCTCGGCTGTGGGTGGCCAATGTTTCTCTGCCCTGTGGCAAGCTCACCATAAAGGATGTCTTTTGGGATGCGACCATCTTCCATGCGGCGAACGTGGCCCAACCAGCGCAGCCGACGCTGTCTCAGCATGGTATGCATGGTTGGGAGGCCAGCGCAGATTAGGACTTCGGTGTTGGTCACCTTGTCTTGCCAGGAAATGCCAAGTATGCGCCGTAGGCTTCTCAGGTGGAAGGTATTGAGCCTTTTCTCCTGATGAGCATGCGTGGTCCATGCCTCGCTGCCATACAGCAAGGTGCTGAGGACACAGGCGTTGTATACAGCCATCTTTGTCTTTGTGGTCAGCTTGGGATTTGTCCACACCCTTTGTGTGAGGCGGGCTAGTGTTGTGGCTGCCTTCCCGATCCTCTTGTCGACCTCTGTGTCAAGGGAGAGGTTATCGGTGATGGTGGACCCAAGATATGTGAATTGATGGATGGCTTCAAGCTCGTAGTCATCAATGGTGATGGCTGGTGGAGATGGCATGTCTTGGCCCAGGACGTTTGTTTTCTTAAGACTGATGGTCAAACCAAAATCTTTGCAAGCCTGGGAGAAGCGGTCCATTAGTGACTGCAAGTCCCGCTGAGTATGGGTCACAACTGCGGCATCGTCGGCAAATAGCATGTCTCTGATGAGGGCTTCACGGGCCTTTGTCCTTGCTCTGAGGCAGGCGAGGTTGAAGAGCCTGCCATCTGATCTGGTCCGCAGGTGGATCCCTTCTTGCGCTGTGCTGAACGCATGCCTCAGGAGGAGAGCGAAGAAGATTCCAAAGAGGGTTGGGGCCAGGACGCAGCCTTGTTTCACACCGCTGCGTACGTCGAAGGGCTTGGAGAGGTTTCCGTTGAACTGCATCATCCCTTTCATGTTTGAGTGGAAGGACTCAATTAAGCTGTGCAGTTTGGGGGGGCAGCCGATTTTTCGGAGAGCCCTGAAAAGGCCATCTCTGCTGACTAGGTCAAAGGCCTTGGTGAGGTCAATGAATGCCACATACAGGGGCATCCGCTGCTCTCTGCACTTCTCCTGGATTTGGCGAAGGGAGAAGACCATGTCTACCGTGGATCTCTCTGCTCGAAAACCACACTGTGATTCCGGGTAGACGCGTTCAGCCAGTTTCTGCAGGCGGATTAGGAGGACCCGAGCATAGACTTTGCCAACAATGCTGAGGAGCGAAATACCTCTGTAGTTGTTGCAGTCGCTCCTTTCGCCCTTGTTTTTGTACAGGGTGATGATCTTGACGTCCCTCATGTCCTGTGGTACAGCTCCCTCATTCCAACACTATATATAATAATAATAATAATTACAATATTTATGTAGCGCAAAATCTTGATAAAATCAAATCTAAGCGCTGACAGAGAACTGCGTGCAAAGGGTGCAGAAGAGAAGTCTTGCAGTGCTTGATGAGGTCTGGGGGAATTCCGTCGTTGCCAGGTGCCTTCCCTGATGCCAGGCTATCAATGGCCTTGCTGAGTTCGTCCGCAGTTGGCTCTGCGTCAAGTTCTTCCATTACCGGCATGCACTTGATGGCATCGAGGGCTGAGGGGGACACCATGTTATGCGTGGAGTAGAGGTCGGAGTAGTGTTCCGCCCATCTTTCCATCTGTTGGCTAGGATTGCTGATTACTTCCCCAGTGGAGGATTTGAGGGGGGCGATCTTGCTCTGTGTTGGTCCCAGTGCCTTCTTGATGCCATCATACATTCCTCGGATGTTGCCTCTTTCAGCAGCACTTTGTATCTCTTCGCTGAGCTCTGTCCAGTACTCGTTTGCGCAGCGCCTGGCGTTAAGCTGAACCTTACTTCTGGCAGCCCTGAGGATTTGCAGGTTCTTCTCACTGGGTGACCGCTTATACTTGGTGAGTGCGGCACGCTTGGCCTCAACAGTGGGAGTCATCTCTGATGATTTGGCCTCAAACCAGTCGTGGGACTTCACAGTTTTCTTCCCAAAGATGGCCGTAGCAATGCGGTGCATGGTGTCTCGTAGCGTTTCCCATCTCTCAGTGGCAGAGTCTCTGGGCTGCAATGCATCGTATTCTCTCTGAAAGGCCTCTGCGAACTGTTCTACAAGATCTGGCTGAGACATCTTGCTGACGTCAATGCGAGGGTTCCCTTGTTTCTTTGAGCAGTGGAACTTCTTTGGTTGTAGCCTGATCTTGCAACATACCAGAGAGTGGTCTGTGTCGCAGTCTGCGCTGTGATAAGAGCGAGTGTGGAGAACGTTTTTGATAGCGGCACGTCTTACTAGGATCAAATCCAGTTGGTGCCAATGTTTTGAGCGGGGATGCCTCCAGGAGACTTTGTGTTGAGGCTTCGTCTTGAAGAAGGAGTTGGCGATGCACAGTTCATGGCAGGTGCAAAACTCAAGCAGTCGCTGTCCATTCTCATTCATTTTCCCCACTCCAAAGGAACCGAGGCAGAAGGGCCATGAGTCATTGTCTGCGCCCACTCTGGCGTTGAAGTCGCCCAGGAGAACAAGTTGTTCTGTCCTGGGGATGTTCCTTATGGTTGATGCAAGATTTTCGTAGAACTTATCCTTGGTGTCTGGAGAGGCGGACAGAGTTGGGGCATAAACGCTGATGAGAGTGACATAGCCTTCGGTGGTGTTGAGGCGGAGAGTCAAGAGTCGTTCTGAACCGCCGCTGCCTGGTTCAATCATGTTCAGCAGGATGTTCCTTACTGCAAAGCCTACTCCGTGCTCTCTTGGGGCATCAGAACTCTTTCCTTGCCAGAAGAAGGTGTAGTCCCTTTCCTTTAGTGTTCCTGAGTCAGCCAGCCGTGTTTCCTGCAGAGTGGCAATGTCCACATTGAGCCTCTTTAGTTCGCTGTTTATGACGGCGGTTTTTCTGGCGTCGCTGATGTCTTGCAGATCTTGGGAGAGCCCAGGCATCATTGTTCGGACATTCCAACAGCCCAGTTTCACTGCTGATCCTTTTCCTGATCCGTTTCTTGAATTTGAATTTTTCTTTTTGTTTGGTGCGGTAATTAACGACCTGCTTGTCAGATTTTCTCCTAATCTTCATGCACCCAATGAAGAAGGCAGGTCGTGGCGGGACAGCACCTAACTGGCTGGGGGCTGCCCAGCTTAGGTGGGTGGTAGCTGTCCAGTAAGACACGAAGGTCTCTCCCACCGTCAAAAGCAACCCCTGGCGTCAGCTCTACGCCAGTTGAGCAATGACTTATCACCGGTATCTGTTGCTTCCCGTGTTGTGCCGACACTAGTGTTAGTAGCGAGGCTGGAGTGTCCTCTCCAGGTCGTAGGTGCAGAGTGTTTGTGGATGAATGGACGGATGTAAGCCTGGGCAGTGTAATATGGAAGACAGGCTGTTGCCCATGCAACTTGTCCCCCCTCTCCACCTCGCTGACAGATCCAAAGGAACAGCAGGGCTGTTACGTTTTGGTGCCAACGCGGCCACAGGAGCTGCCGGAAAGTGACAAAGTTTGCCATCCAACCGCCTTAGGGGCCCCACACCGGATTTACTGTCAGGATTTACTCCATTAGCTAGATGGCCGCGGGTAGCTCTCCAGAGCTGGCGCCCTTTGATGGATCTAATTTATTTCCACCAGGGTTTCTAGCCACCATCCTCACCATCCTCCTGAGAGGACTGGTGGGGTTGCTGGTTTAGTCGCCAGCAAATCGACCCTGTGACAGGTAGTACTGGGTTCCAGGTTACCAGTAGCGGATACATCTATCTGACCTGACCACATTAAGAGAAATAACCTATATTAAAAAGATCTAACAAACGTGAAATTGATCACATTTCCACTTACTTGAAAGTTAACGGTCTGGAAATATCCAATGAAAAGACACATAGATTCTTTTTAATAATGGTTTCAGTCCTAAAGAGTTACCACTGTTCAAAATTGATAATGAGGAACTGAAATATACCACTCAGGTGAAATTTCTGGGAGTTCACTTGACTTCTAGTTTACAATGGAAAGTACATATTGATGCCTTGTTATACAAAGCCGTGAAAAGCTTTAATTTAATAAAAATAATTAGTAAACAGTCATGGGGGCAGGACACTAAAACGTTATTACATCTTGTTACAGCTTTAGTCAGATCAAAGTTGGCTTATGGCCAAGAGGTCTATTTTTCAGCCCCAAAATGTTATTTGAAAAAACTTCAAAGCTTAGATAGTAAAGCTGTTAAATGTGCTCTTGGGGTACCGGTGTATACAAAAACACAAGAAGTATATAAAATAGCCGGCATCCTTCCTTTGGAAGACTGGAGGAAGTTATCAGCTGCTAAATATATAGTTAGAGCAAATGCAGTAGCTAACTATGTTGACACGGATCTTAAAATTCGGTCTGACATCCATTTCCCCAAGAGAGCAAGAACAATAAAGGCACAAGAAACAATATCCAGTTACACAAATGAGCTCTTCGAAATTTGCAGAGTAGTTCCTAAAAAAGTTTCACATAAACTGATGTGTTGTCCTCTACCCCCTGGGAATTGTCCACTGCTACTTTTGATATCAACTACATTGAAACTGACTTGAGAAAAGATATTAATCCGCATCTGTTGGCAATTGACGTTCTGTCTCATCTGCATGAAAAAATATTCACTTCACTTGAAAATATTTACTGATGGCTCTGTTCTAGATGATGGTGCAGCAGGCGCTGGTTTTATAATTCCAAACTTAAAAGTGGAAAAGGCTTACTCTTTAGGACAGGGACACTCAATCTTCACGTCTGAATTAGTCGCCATCCTAATGGCACTGAAATATATAGTAGATCTACCCATAGCTATATTTAGTATCTTATTATGTGTAGATTCGAAATCTGCATTACAATCCCTGACGAGCTGCAAATGTAAAGTAAATAGTACGTTAATATTTGAGATAAACTTTTTAATTCATTGTTTAATAACAAATAATACTCACGTTACTTTTTGTTGGATTCCATCACACTGTGGTATAATAGATAATGATCGAGTCGATAGAATCGCTAAAAGTGCAGCAATGAATAGGGCAGGCAGTACTAAACTTGATTTACGACTCTCTGAACATGAAATGAATGCTACATTAGAAAAGAAAGTAAAAGCGCAATGTCACTATCGACCCTTCATCGTAAATTACCAGGGTTTTACAAGACTAGAAATAACTTTAGCTTACAGATTGTATCTGGACTCACTTCGGATTAAGT
>JAPXFY010000015.1:42215365-42237865 GCA_030674185.1 Monoplex corrugatus | reverse complement strand
TTTTGTGCTTCAGGTTTCAATTCCTCTGTTAAGTTTGTCTTCTGCGATAAATAAGCTTTCCAAGTACTCAAAATCTCAAGTTTGGTTAAGTTTTTGCCAGTTGATTCTGATGTCCAGTTTGATTGGGGGGAGGGGTTCGTCTTAAGAAATAGTATCCCCACCTTCTTGAAATTCTGTGCCAGGAATTTCCTCTTTTCTGTCATTGTCTTTGTTTCTACCTTGTTCCTTTGCTTTCTGCAATTTCTTCCTATCATTTTCTGCCTTGCTGGTCCATTCACCTGTATGTGTTTGATAAAGCTTTGCCGTTGGGATTGATAATTGGTACATGTATAAAGTGCGCGTCGGGCTCTGGGGATGTGAGATATGCAGAAGCAATTTTAGGTAATTTAGATCTGTTTTTAGATATGTTTTAGTGTCCTTGGTTATGTTTAAATTTGTATTCATGTATGTTTTTCATAATCCCCTGTGCGAGAAATTGGACGGAGTGGTCAACGCCAGGGGCATCTCCTTATATTATGTACTCGATTGCATCAACGTGTATACTTAATTTTCTTTTCCTTGTTTTTCCCTGTTGAAGTACTGTATGTGCATTGAAATGGTTAAAGCCTTTATATGGTTCTACGCAGTTGACTGGGCTTAAGCAGCAATAAGAATAAGGTTCTTTTGATAGAGCCGTGGACTCAAGATCAGATATCTCGAGTTCAACCCCAGCCTGCAACATTAAAAACTGACCTGTTCGCTGCCCACCTTAATGTTTCTATCGCAAGAAGGTGTTTGTGTGTTGTCATCTATAACTGGTAGATGAATTGGGGATGTTTATAGAGGAGTTGTTTCTCTACTTAGAAGTCACACACAAAACACGGAGGAAGGAGAGAGACAAGTAGAAATGCACAAAGTACACTAGCAATAACATTCAAAAGCAGTCTACACATAGCATTACAATTCAACATAGTTTCTTTAATTAAACATATTCAACTGAAAGCATACTCATTCATCCTCTTATTTTTATTTGCCTACGTCCTAAAGCAATCCTACTTCTTTGCCTATCAGCCCTAAACCCTGCTTTGAAATAAAATATCAACGTACCTTCACTACATGTTTCTGGCAAAGGCTCAGCACCTCTGCCAAGTTGAGTGGCCCATCTCCTAACACAACCGTGACTGACTGACCGTTCTGTCTCTCTGTGTCTGTTCTCTGTGGGTCTGTGTTCTCTGTGGGTCTGTATTCCCCTATGTGTTATTTTCCCTTGTCTTTGAGTTTTAGTAGAAATTACTAATGTGATGATTGACTCATATCTCCAGGTGGTTGTTGTTTGTTCAGTATAAAGTGAGATTATTTTCGTAGTAGTGGCGTAAGTATAGTGCAAGTTACAATCTTCACATGTTTTTGTCCATTTTGGCATGGTCATATTCGTGATCTTCAGTGCTTTAACTTTCTCAAATTTCTAAAAATTGCAGTTCGTTCTCTGTTTTCACTCTTTTCTGGAGGCTTGAATTTTTCTAAAATCGTGTGTTAGCTGTTGCCCGGCCGAAGCACGCCACCGGCTGTGGGTGAACTAGGCCATGTGCATGGGCGCGCTGCACTTGTGTGTGTGTGTGTGTGTGTGTGTGTGGTGTGTGTGTGTGCGCGCGCGGTTGTGTGTGTGTGTGCATGTGTGTATGTGTGTGTGTGTATGTGTGTGTGCGTTGGTGTGTGTGTGCGTGTCTGTGTGTGTGTGCATGTGTGTATGTGTGTGTGTGTGTATGTGTGTGTGTGCATGTGTGTGTGTGCGTGTCTGTGTGTGTGTGTGTATGTGTGTGTGCGTGTCTGTGTGTGTGTGTGTATGTGTGTGCGTGTGTGTGTGTGTGTGCGTGTCTGTGTGTGTGAGTGTCTATGTGTGTGTGTGTGTGTGTGTGTGTGTGTGTGTGTGTGTTCGCGCAAGGAACGCATATCTCTCTCTCTCTCTCTCTCTCTCTCTCTCTCTCTCTCTCTCTCTCTCTCTCTCTCCCCTCCCACTATTGCATGCATTGTGTGTGTGTGTGTGTGTGTGTGTGTGTGTGTGTGTGTGTGTGTGTGTGTGTGTGTGTGTGTATGTGTGACTGCTGCGTTCTTTCAAGATTTTTAGAGGGACTGAAAGGGGTGTGGAGAGAGAAAGGGAAGGGGAAAGGTGCACGCTATTGATAACCAGCAGGGCAGAACCAAAAAGTGCGCCAACTGAAGGGGAAAGGTGCACGCTATTGATAACCAGCAGGGCGGGCAGAACCAAAAAGTGCGCCAACTGAAGGGGAAAGGTGCACGCTATTGATAACCAGCAGGGCAGAACGATCTTAGATGTCTGTGGGGCCAACTAAAGAATCTCGGATTTGTGCGCCGTGATCTGCACATTCAACACACAAAACAAGACAAGCTGTATTTAAGTATTAAAAAAAGAAGAAATATATTTGAAGAAAAGGATGATTTGTATTTAAGTATTAAAAAAAGAAGAAATATATTTGAAGAAAAGGATGATTTTCAAAAAAGTGTTGCACATCAATATTACACCAAATCACAACATGGGTCTTGGTTCAACATCACCAGACTGACACAAACAAAAAATGATGCAAACATTAACTTATGGACCAATCTGAACTAAACATTAATCCACTAAAACCACTGAGTCATTGTAACCCATGCCAACAGCATGGGTTAGAGGTGGCTCATCGTCATCAGTAAAGGTCTGAAGCCAACCGTGCTAACAAACTTTGAACAGCTGGCACCTTTGCGTGGACACCTTGTCCATTAACATAAGTGTGACTTCCCTCACAAGAGAAGTGTGTGGCTTCAAAGAGTATATGTAGTCTGCTACACTCCAGCACCAAAGGCCATTTCTGGCTTTTGACATGATGTGCACGAGTAAGGATCGATACATCCCAGGTTCGATACGTCCCAGGTTCCATACGTCCAAGGTTTGATATGCCCCACACACCCCACACCCACCCATCCCACACCCACAAGCACCCCCACACCTCCACCACACCACCCCCACACTAAACACCCCCCCACACTCACACCACCTCACCAAACACCCCCCACCCACACCCCCACCATCCACACACCTCCACTACCCCCACACTTGTGAGTGTGGTGTGGGTGGTGCTGGAGGTGTGGCTGGTGTGTGGGTGGTGTGGTGTGGGTGGTGAGTGTGAGGGTGGTTTGGGTGGTGTGGGTGTGCTTGTGGGTGGGGGTGGGGTGCTGTGGATGTGGGTGGTGTGAATGTGGGGGTGTGCGTGGTGGAGGTGTGAATGGTGTGGGTGTGGGTGGTGAGGTGGTGTCAGTGTGGGGGGTGCGGGTGTGGAGGTGTGGGTGTGGGTGGTGTGTGGTTGGTGGATGCGGGGGGCTGGGTGGTGTGGGTGGGTGGTGAGGGTGTTATTGGTGTGGGGTGTGGGTAGTATGGTTTGGGTATGGGGTGGTGCGGGGTGTGGGTTGGGGGTGTGGGTGGTGGGGAGGGGGTGAGATGTGGGTGTTGGTGTGGGACGTATCGAACTTGGGACGCGTCGAACCTGTGACGTATCGAACATGGGACGTATCGAACCTGGGATGTATCGAGATGTCCCCGAAGTGCACACTGACACAGACTACTCCTAGCAGTCCATCCATCTCCAGCACCTGACAGGGATATTCAACACCTGACCACCTAATCATATAGGTGTTTCCTATAACAGGAAACTGACATGGCTTCCTGAGGATGACCAAGGGAACAAAATGGTTCGGGGTCCAGTGTTCCGCAACCATGTCGTCCCCGGACGAAGACCACATCACTGTCAGCTTCTTGTTGTTTGTGCAGCCATGCGCACGGATGATCCTGTTGCAGTGCTTCTGGTATACTGGCCATCCAAGTGATGGAAATACTGACTGCACAGGCCTGTTCAGGGCAACGGAGGCAGCAAAAAACTGCCACAAACCTGTGTAGACAGCATTCCCAACCACTGCCATGCATTCATTCCTGAAAGCATCCTATGGTGTAGCACGGGGTGCAGATGTCAGCACTGCAACATAGATCACATGCTCTGCATTGAGGTTGTCTGATGGTGCACACCAGTTCTGGCCATCAAGAAATAATCCTTCCTGCAGACACAAAAAATTACAAATTACAACAAAAATGGATTATCAAACGTCAAAATCACCACAAATGCCTTTGTTGTAAGAAAGCAAGAAAACCATTTCTCTATTTTGATGTAAGCTAAGATGCTTTGTTCTGTCATCAGAATACGATTTCCATCGGCTTACTGTATGAAGCTGACCAAAATCAAATGAATGACAAAACCTGCTTTGTCGATATTTGTAAAAAATACTGCATGGTGTGGTGTCGGTCGTCAAAAAGTGTCACACGTCAAAACAAGGAAGAGTATTACAACATACCTTCAGATGCAGACAGTTCCTCATCAGCAGCAAAACTCCTGCGAAATGCACGTGACCACAAAGTTGACAAACCAACGTGTAACCCACGTGTGTACTGGAAGTGAATAACATCGATTTTTGCGATATCGTTGAAATGAGAAAGAAAATTTTGGGCTGGGTGTCGGACGTCAAACATTACAACACATTTCCGCGACGGTAACAATCGCAATTAAAAAACAGATGAGAATACGCTCAATACTTTTCACTCAAATAATGATTAACAATCGTTTCCAGAGTACAAAATGACACCATTTTGGAATCTCTAACCCAAAACATTTGTAAGAACAACACACTCAAAGTTTCGACGGCGGTCTTACAACACGTTATAACGCGTGACACCGAAAATTTGAACGGCCAGAATAGACGCATCAAGAAATTCCGATCCATTCGGCAAGTTTGTGTATGTTAATCGAGGTATATTTTGCTCACATGCTTAGTTTCAAGTGCTTTAATCACACCTAGGCTGAGCACGGCATCTTCATTTAGTGCTGACTACGAAATGTCCGTTTTCGACGCCATGATTTTTAAGACAATTTTGTACAATATTGCACGTGTAGAGCAAAATACAAAAAAAATTAGGCTTGAAGTTATCTCCACTATCAGTACATTCATTCTTCCATACAAACCAAAAGAAGAACACGGGTTTCAGATGTGAAAATAATGTTTTTATTGCAGTTCTCATGAACACCCTCTCAGCATCCCACCTTTTGGCACTTAGTCATGACTAAGTGCCAAAAGGTGGGACCCCGATTTAGGACAAGGGGTTGAAAAATAAAGTCTGCTTTAAAGAGTTCTCTTTGGTACTGTCTGATACCTTTCAGTACCAAGCATGATTCTGTAAAAGCAAAAGATAATCAAAAGCTCGGTTTTAGAAATATCTCAGTTTAACTGTTGGGATGTCTAAAGTGTCGCACGTCAAACATTACAACACAAATGCTCATAACATATTTCTTTTTTATAATGCTGCAGACCCAAGATACTGTTTTTGTGTCCATGTAGCATGCCTAAATGTAATGCTATCATCTCTTTCTGATTTTCACACCCTGAACATAATTTATGGACATGTATTGTGGTAATGTTTGACGTGCGACACCAGACAGATTTTCAGCAATTTGCCACCAGGCCCAATCACACTTTTTCTTCTAATAAAACACATCTCACGGCTGCATTTTCCCAGCCATTCTGACACCCTTTGGTTGGTACCTTTCTGTCAGCCAGCATCGCTTGGAAGTGGTATTTTTAGCCAGGCAGGTTTGACCAAAATCCATCTCTGAAGCGCGTCTTGTGCTACAGCAATACTGACAAAGAAGGAATCTGAGTGCGGTTTTCTGTATGTTTTGTGAATTTGTGTAATGATCGAAAAATTTTTCATCACTTTACCTGGATGCATTCAGTGCTGTGAATACTCATTGTTCTGAAGAAGTGATCATTACTTTGATGCATCACCTTGTCTTTGAGTTTTAGTAGAAATTACTAATGTGATGATTGACTCATATCTCCAGGTGGTTGTTGTTTGTTCAGTATAAAGTGAGATTATTTTCGTAGTAGTGGCGTAAGTATAGTGCAAGTTACAATCTTCACATGTTTTTGTCCATTTTGGCATGGTCATATTCGTGATCTTCAGTGCTTTAACTTTCTCAAATTTCTAAAAATTGCAGTTCTTTCTCTGTTTTCACTCTTTTCTGGAGGCTTGAATTTGGCTAAAATCGGGTGTTAGCTGTTGCCCGGCCGAAGCACGCCACCGGCTGTGGGTGAACTAGGCCATGTGCATGGGCGCGCTGCACTTGTGTGTGTGTGTGTGTGTGTGTGTGTGTGTGTGTGTGTGTGCGCGCGCGCGCGCGCGTGTGTGTGTGTGCATGTGTGTATGTGTGTGTGTGTGTGTATGTGTGTGTGCGTGTGTGTGTGTGCGTGTCTGTGTGTGTGTGCATGTGTGTATGTGTGTGTGTGCATGTGTGTGTGTGCGTGTCTGTGTGTGTGTGTGTATGTGTGTGTGCGTGTCTGTGTGTGTGTGTGTGTATGTGTGTGCGTGTGTGTGTGTGTGTGCGTGTCTGTGTGTGTGAGTGTCTATGTGTGTGTGTGTGTGTGTGTGTGTGTGTGTGTGTGTGTGTGTGTTCGCGCAAGGAACGCATATCTCTCTCTCTCTCTCTCTCTCTCTCTCTCTCTCTCTCTCTCTCTCTCTCTCTCCCCTCCCACTATTGCATGCATTGTGTGTGTGTGTGTGTGTGTGTGTGTGTGTGTGTGTGTGTGTGTGTGTGTGTGTGTGTGTGTGTGTGTGTGTGTGTGTGACTGCTGCGTTCTTTCAAGATTTTTAGAGGGACTGAAAGGGGTGTGGAGAGAGAAAGGGAAGGGGAAAGGTGCACGCTATTGATAACCAGCAGGGCAGAACCAAAAAGTGCGCCAACTGAAGGGGAAAGGTGCACGCTATTGATAACCAGCAGGGCGGGCAGAACCAAAAAGTGCGCCAACTGAAGGGGAAAGGTGCACGCTATTGATAACCAGCAGGGCAGAACGATCTTAGATGTCTGTGGGGCCAACTAAAGAATCTCGGATTTGTGCGCCGTGATCTGCACATTCAACACACACAAAACAAGACAAGCTGTATTTAAGTATTAAAAAAAGAAGAAATATATTTGAAGAAAAGGATGATTTGTATTTAAGTATTAAAAAAAGAAGAAATATATTTGAAGAAAAGGATGATTTTCAAAAAAGTGTTGCACATCAATATTACACCAAATCACAACATGGGTCTTGGTTCAACATCACCAGACTGACACAAACAAAAAAATGATGCAAACATTAACTTATGGACCAATCTGAACTAAACATTAATCCATTAAAACCACTGAGTCATTGTAACCCATGCCAACAGCATGGGTTAGAGGTGGCTCATCGTCATCAGTAAAGGTCTGAAGCCAACCGTGCTAACAAACTTTGAACAGCTGGCACCTTTGCGTGGACACCTTGTCCATTAACATGAAGTGTGACTTCCCTCACAAGAGAAGTGTGTGGCTTCAAAGAGTATATGTAGTCTGCTACACTCCAGCACCAAAGGCCATTTCTGGCTTTTGACATGATGTGCACGAGTAAGGATCGATACATCCCAGGTTCGATACGTCCCAGGTTCCATACGTCCAAGGTTTGATATGCCCCACACACCCCACACCCACCCATCCCACACCCACAAGCACCCCCACACTCCACCACACCACCCCCACACTAAACACCCCCCCACACTCACACCACCTCACCAAACACCCCCCACCCACACCCCCACCATCCACACACCTCCACTACCCCCACACTTGTGGTGTGGTGTGGGTGGTGCTGGAGGTGTGGTGGTGTGTGGGTGGTGTGGTGTGGGTGGTGAGTGTGAGGGTGGTTTGGGTGGTGTGGGTGTGCTTGTGGGTGGGGGTGGGGTGCTGTGGATGTGGGTGGTGTGAATGTGGGGGTGTGCGTGGTGGAGGTGTGAATGGTGTGGGTGTGGGTGGTGAGGTGGTGTCAGTGTGGGGGTGCGGGTGTGGAGGTGTGGGTGTGGGTGGTGTGTGGTTGGTGGATGCGGGGGGCTGGGTGGTGTGGGTGGGTGGTGAGGGTGTTATTGGTGTGGGGTGTGGGTAGTATGGTTTGGGTATGGGGTGGTGCGGGGGTGTGGGTTGGGGGTGTGGGGGTGGGGAGGGGGTGAGATGTGGGTGTTGGTGTGGGACGTATCGAACTTGGGACGCGTCGAACCTGTGACGTATCGAACATGGGACGTATCGAACCTGGGATGTATCGAGATGTCCCCGAAGTGCACACTGACACAGACTACTCCTAGCAGTCCATCCATCTCCAGCACCTGACAGGGATATTCAACACCTGACCACCTAATCATATAGGTGTTTCCTATAACAGGAAACTGACATGGCTTCCTGAGGATGACCAAGGGAACAAAATGGTTCGGGGGTCCAGTGTTCCCAACCATGTCGTCCCCGGACGAAGACCACATCACTGTCAGCTTCTTGTTGTTTGTGCAGCCATGCGCACGGATGATCCTGTTGCAGTGCTTCTGGTATACTGGCCATCCAAGTGATGGAAATACTGACTGCACAGGCCTGTTCAGGGCAACGGAGGCAGCAAAAAACTGCCACAAACCTGTGTAGACAGCATTCCCAACCACTGCCATGCATTCATTCCTGAAAGCATCCTATGGTGTAGCACGGGGTGCAGATGTCAGCACTGCAACATAGATCACATGCTCTGCATTGAGGTTGTCTGATGGTGCACACCAGTTCTGGCCATCAAGAAATAATCCTTCCTGCAGACACAAAAAATTACAAATTACAACAAAAATGGATTATCAAACGTCAAAATCACCACAAATGCCTTTGTTGTAAGAAAGCAAGAAAACCATTTCTCTATTTTGATGTAAGCTAAGATGCTTTGTTCTGTCATCAGAATACGATTTCCATCGGCTTACTGTATGAAGCTGACCAAAATCAAATGAATGACAAAACCTGCTTTGTCGATATTTGTAAAAAATACTGCATGGTGTGGTGTCGGTCGTCAAAAAGTGTCACACGTCAAAACAAGGAAGAGTATTACAACATACCTTCAGATGCAGACAGTTCCTCATCAGCAGCAAAACTCCTGCGAAATGCACGTGACCACAAAGTTGACAAACCAACGTGTAACCCACGTGTGTACTGGAAGTGAATAACATCGATTTTTGCGATATCGTTGAAATGAGAAAGAAAATTTTGGGCTGGGTGTCGGACGTCAAACATTACAACACATTTCCGCGACGGTAACAATCGCAATTAAAAAACAGATGAGAATACGCTCAATACTTTTCACTCAAATAATGATTAACAATCGTTTCCAGAGTACAAAATGACACCATTTTGGAATCTCTAACCCAAAACATTTGTAAGAACAACACACTCAAAGTTTCGACGGCGGTCTTCAACACGTTAACTGTGACACCGAAAATTTGAACGGCCAGAATAGACGCATCAAGAAATTCCGATCCATTCGGCAAGTTTGTGTATGTTAATCGAGGTATATTTTGCTCACATGCTTAGTTTCAAGTGCTTTAATCACACGTAGGCTGAGCACGGCATCTTCATTTAGTGCTGACTACGAAATGTCCGTTTTCGACGCCATGATTTTTAAGACAATTTTGTACAATATTGCACGTGTAGAGCAAAATACAAAAAAAATTAGGCTTGAAGTTATCTCCACTATCAGTACATTCATTCTTCCATACAAACCAAAAGAAGAACACGGGTTTCAGATGTGAAAATAATGTTTTTATTGCAGTTCTCATGAACACCCTCTCAGCATCCCACCTTTTGGCCTTAGTCATATGTATACATATATATACACGCACATACATACATACGTACATACATACATCACATACATACATACATGCATGCATACATACATACATATATACATACATACATACATTGCATAAATTACATTACATATGTACATACATACATACACATACATACATTACATATGTACATACATACATAAATACACACACATACATACATGCATACACAACATACATACATACAGACATACACATACAGACATACAGACATACAGACATACAGACATACATACTCACACATACATTACATACATGCATACATACATACTGTATATATACATACATACATACATACAGACAGACAGACAGACATCCATCCATCCATACATACATATATACATATTTACATACATACATACATACAACAAAAAAATACTCAGCCTTTAATTGTACAGTCAAACATGACCCGACAAAGACTATAAAAGAAAAGAAAACAGAAGAAAAAAATGTATTAAACTAAAGGAAATATACACAGGAGGCACATGAGAAGGAAGAAGACTTTGATGGCCTACTCGGAATATTAGATGTATGTACTAAAGCGCGTGCGCACAAACAAACAAACGAACGAACCAACAACCAACAACCACAACCAACACCAACCAACACCAAACACACACCACACACACACACACACAACACCACAACACACACACACACACACACACACACACACACACACACACACACACACACACACACACACACACTCACACAAACACACACACACCATACAAACACACACTACACACACACACAACACACACACACACACACACACACACACACACACACACACACACACACACACACACACACACACACACAACACACACACACACACACATCATACATACATACACACTTTTGCTTTTCTGTTGCTCGTTAAATCGTATGATGTCACCTTCTATGGTACATTGTCAATATGACCTCAAAGATTCATCCATCACATAGACACCTAGTACCTCTTTATCTTATTTATTTGTTTTTGTTTTTTATTTATCTATTTTTATTTATTCCATGCTGAGAGTTTTCTTGTTTCAGCCATATAGGCGTTACTTAATTTTATGACCATTGTTTTGTGAAATTATAATAGGCACAATCTTATTATAATTTATAATTTACACATATATCACGCCCAAACGAATATGTTTTGCAAAGTTTTACGACAATGACGACAATGATTTTTGTGGAAATCTTTTTAAAATACGTCATGTACTTGAAACGTGCGGAAGAATGATTGTGCCTATTATAATTTCACAAAACAATGGTCATAAAATTTTTATTTATTTACTTTTATTTATTTATTTATTTATTATTTATTTATTTATTTATTGTTATTTCTTCCCTCTAAAAGAACATATGCGCCTAGACGTTAAAAAAAATATCACACACACACACACATACACACACGACACACACGCACACACATACACATACACACACACGTGTACACACATACACACACACACACACACATACACACACATACACACGATTTCTCTCCCTCTCCCCTCTGTCTCTCTATTCCTCTCACACACACACGCACACACACACACAATGCATGCGCGCACGACCACACACACACACACACACCCCACACACACACACACACACACACACACACACACAAAACACACACACAATACACACGCACGCACAACCCCTCCCCCCAACACCCACACACCAGCAATGATAGCGATGGTCATTTTCTTGTCAACTTTCTTGTGATTCAAGTTTGATGTTTGCTTTTTTAGTCACACACACACACACACACACACACACACACACACACACACACACACACACACACACACACACACACACACACACACACACACACACACAACAGAAAAAAAGAGCAAAACAACAACAGTAACGAAGAGATATAGGCTAACAATACTAAATCCACAAGCAAACATAGCACACAGTACAAAGAGAAAACAAAAAGATCAGAACTTGCACAAAACAAAAACAAAACTAAACAAAACCAAAACACAACAACAACAACAAAAAACAAAACAAAACAAAAGAACAAACAAACAAAAACCCCACTCACACACATTTCAACGCACAATCATACCTTGTCGCCTTCCAGATTTTTTTTTTTTTTTTTGTTTTTTGGATGGTGCACCGTAATCACTTGAATGTATATACAGGCTGTATCGTCTTCACCGTACTAGTCTTAGTACTTTGACCAGCCAGCGTCGCTGAGTCCCGATTTCAGAATATATCAAACACTTTTTTGCACACTCTGCTTACCGGGCCACGCCCGAAGCAGTCGTACCAAATCTACCACACGTTTGACTATTCTGTCCTAACCTTCTAACACAGCCTCGACCGTTCATTGTACAAACTACCAGCCAGCCTCAAAACCAGAGGCTAGTTTGTCCTCTGTTCGTTGACCTCAACGTTGTGGTAAGGAGAGTGGGTTTAGCATGGCCAACCTGCCACGGCGGGCTAGGGCTATTGGCTCGCGGGGAAAGGGTATGATCGGAAATGGCGCTGGACAGTTTGAGCGTAGTCATGATTCGTGTGTTATGCCATCAAAAATCACACGAATGAACAATCGTGAGAAGAAAGAAAGAGAGAAATATACACGAGTAAATCAGAAAAAGAAATAGTGGGATAGAGAGAAACGAAATAAAAGTTTGTTTTCCAGCTGTTTAGAAATTAACGTCTAACTAAGACAACTTGCATATCTGCTGTTGTCAAACAACAACAACAACAAACAAACAAACAAACAAAATAGTGCTTAAACAAAGCAGTCAAACCAGAAATCCTCTCAAGGGTAGCAAAGACAACACTAACATTGTCCAGGTTGAAACTTGCATGGAAAAGCATAAACATTTCCATATAACACAAGACCAGGCCTTTGCGTGCACTGGTATTTTCTGTCTTCCTGTATGCATGCCAGACACTGGCCTTCACAACAGATTTGGAAAGACGAATCCAAGTCATGGAAATCAGGTGTTGTCGCAAGATACACTGTACTAAACATCAGATACACTGTCGAGTGGCAAAGTGGACCATACAAAGATCTGCTGACTTCTGTTAAGAAAAACACTGTCGAGCAACAAATTGGACCATACAAAGATCTGCTGACTTCAGTTATTGTTACTATTGTTATTGTTATTGTTATTGTTAAAAAAAAGATGGCCGGCTTATGGCGACAGGGCTATGCACTGTGCTGTTGTGTTCTTGTTTTTGGCGTGTCTGACAGTGGAAAGATGTGAAAGTGTGCAGAAATACTGCCGTGAGGAACTTCTTTACTTCGTAACTCCTTTAATCGTGAGCACAAGCCTGTTTTTATGTATTCTTCGACTGATTTTATTTTGGACAGTTCACTCACCACAAGCTCGCCATATCACACACATCAAGACATGCCTCGGTTCAGCACGAAAGAGGGGTGGTGCTTGGCACGTTAGGTCGCGACCACAGACATCTAAGATGTCTGTGGTCGCGACGTTTCCTGTCCCCCTCTCCCAGCGGTGCTGCTTTTAATGTTCCCAGTCTACACAACAAAACTGACAAAGGTAAAAAAATACACGAGTATGTACAAATACTTCATAGGTAAACAAAAGACACGATTATGTAACAAGTTATTCATAGGTAAACAAAAGTACACGATGTTGTAACAAGTTACTGTCATAGGTAACAAATACACGATGTATGTAACAAAGTTACTGTCATAGGTAAACAAAATACACGATGTATGTAACAAAGTTACTGTCATAGGTAAACAAAATACACGATGTATGTAACAAAGTTACTGTCATAGTAAACAAATACACGATGTATGTAAAAAGTACTGTCTAGAAACAAAAGTACACGATGTATGTAACAAAGTTCTTCATAGGTAAACAAAATACACGATGTATGTAACAAAGTTACTGTCATAGGTAAACAAAATACACGATGTATGTAACAAAGTTACTGTCATAGGTAACAAAATACACGATGTATGTAACAAGATTACTGTCATAGGTAAACAAAAAGGTAACAAGACACGATGTTAACAAAGTTGTCAGTACAAACGATGTACAATTTCTAGTAACAAAGTAACAGATACGCTAGTAAACAAATCAATGTATTACAAAGTTACTGTCATAGGAAACAAAATACACGAGTATGTACAAAGATACTGTCATAGGTACAAAATAACGTGTATTAACAAAGTACTGTCATAGGTAAACAAATCACGATGTATGTACAAAGTACTTCATAGGTAAACAAAATACACGATGTATGTAACAAAGTACTGTCATAGGTAAACAAAATACACGATGTATGAAACAGTCATGTCATAGGTAAACAAAATCACGATGTAGTAACAAAGATTACTGTCTAGTAAACAAAAGTACACGATGTATGTAACAAAGTCACTGTCATAGGTAAACAAAATACACGATGTATGTAACAAAGTTACTGTCTAGTAAACAAAGTACACATGTATGTAAAAGTTATGTCTAGGTAACAAAGTACACGAGATGAACAAGTTCATTTAGGTAAACAAATACACGAGTATGTACAAGTACTTCATAGTAACAAAATACACATGTTGTAACAAGTTCACTTCATAGGTAAACAAAATACACGATGTATGTAACAAAGTTACTGTCATAGGAAACAAAAGTACACGATGTATGTAACAAAGTCACTTCATAGGTAACAAATCACGATGTATAACAAAGTTACTGTCATAGGTAACAAAATACACGATGTATGTAACAAAGTTCACTGTATAGTAAACAAAAATACACGATTTGTACAAAGTACTGTCATAGGTAAACAAAAGTACACGATGTATGTACAAAGTTCTGTCATAGGTAAACAAAAGTACACGATGTATGTAACAAAGTACTGTCATAGGTAAACAAAATACACGATGTAGTAACAAAGTCACTGTCATAGGTAAACAAAAATACACGATGTATGTAACAAAGATACTGTCATAGGTAAACAAATACACGATGTATGTAACAAAGTTACTTCATAGGTAAACAAAAATACACGATGTATGTAACAAAGATTACTGTCATAGGTAAACAAAAGTACACTTTTGTACTGTATGTAAACAAAGTAATTATGTCAAGCTGTCAAGGAAACAAAGTACACGATGTATGTAACAAAGATTACTGTCATAGGTAACAAAAAGTACACGATGTATGTACAAAGATTACGTCTAGGTAAACAAAAGTCACGATGTATGAACAAGATCACTGTCATAGGTAAACAAAATACACGATGTATGTACAAAGATACTGTCATAGGTAAACAAAAGTACACGATGTATGTAACAAAGATACTGTCATAGGTAAACAAAAGTACACGATATGTAACAAAGTTCACTGTCATAGGTAAACAAAATACACGATGTATGTAACAAAGATTACTGTCATAGGTAAACAAAAGTACACGATGTATTGACAAAGATTCACTGTCATAGGTAACAAAAGTACACGATGTATGTAACAAAGATCACTGTCATAGGTAAACAAAGTACACGATGTATGTAACAAAGTTACTGTCATAGGTAAACAAAAGTACACGATGTAGTAAAAAAGTTCACTGTCATAGGTAAACAAAATACACGATGTATGTAACAAAGATTCACTGTCATAGGTAAAAAAAGTACACGATGTATGTAACAAAGTTCACTGTCATAGTAAACAAAATACAGATTATGTAACAAAATCACTGTATAGTAACAAAAGTACACGATGTATGTAACAAAGTACTGTCATGTAAACAAAGTACACGATTAGTAACAAAGTTACTGTCATAGGTAAACAAAGTACCAGTATGTACAAAGATACTGTCATAGGTAAACAAAAGTACACGATGTATGTAACAAATTACTCATAGGTAAACAAAGTACACGATGTAGTAACAAAGATACTGTCTAGGTAAACAAAAGTACACGATGTATGTATAACAAAGTTACTGTCATAGGTAAACAAAAGTACACGATGTATTACAAGTATTAATCATAGGTAAACAAGTACAAGTATACAAAGTATTCAAGTAAACAAAATACGATGTATGTAACAAAGTTACGTAGTAACAAAGTCACTTATGTAACAAAATTACTGTCATAGTAACAAAATACATGAAGTAACAAAGATTATCAAGGTAAACAAAAGTACACATGTATGTAACAAATCACTTCATGGTAACAAAATACCGATGTATACAAAGTTATGTCATAGTAAACAAAAATACACGATGTATGTACAAAGTTACTGTCATAGTAAACAAAATACACGATGTAGTAACAAAGATTACTGTCATAGGTAACAAAAGTACACGATGTATGTACAAAGTACTGTCATAGGTAAACAAAATACACGATGTATGTAACAAAGTTACGTTAGTAACAAAATACACGATGTATACAAAGAACTGTCTAGTATAACAAAGTAACTGTTAAAAAGATACTGTCATAGGTAAAAAAAGTCACGATGTATGTAACAAAGATTATGTCATAGGTAAACAAAGTACACGATGTATGTAACAAAGTTACTGTAAGTAACAAAGTACACGATGTATGTAACAAAGTTCCTGTCATGGTAAACAAAAGTACACGATGTAGTAACAAAGTACTGTCATGGTAAACAAAATCACGATGTATGTAACAAAGTCACTGTCTAGGTAAACAAAAGTACACGATGTATGTAACAAAGATTAGTGTCATAGGTAAACAAAAGTACACGATGTATGTGACAAAGATTATTGTCATAGGTTAACAAAAATACACGATGTATGTAACAAAGATTACTGTCATAGATAAACAAAAGTACACGATGTATGTAACAAAGTTCACTGTCATAGGTAAACAAAAATACACGATGTATGTAAAAAAGTTCACTGTCATAGGTAAACAAAAGTACACGATGTATGTAACAAAGTTCACTGTCATAGGTAAACAAAAGTACACGATGTGTGTAACAAAGATCACTGTCATAGGTAAACAAAAATACACGATGTATGTAACAAAGTTCACTGCCATAGGTAAACAAAAATACACGATGTATGTAAAAAAGTTCACTGTCATAGGTAAACAAAAGTACACGATGTATGTAACAAAGTTCACTGTCATAGGTAAACAAAAGTACACGATGTGTGTAACAAAGATCACTGTCATAGGTAAACAAAAGTACATGATGTATGTGACAAAGATTACTGTCATAGGTAAACAAAAGTACACGATGTATGTGACAAAGATTACTGTCATAGGTAAACAAAAGTACACGATGTGTGTAACAAAGATCACTGTCATAGGTAAACAAAAGTACACGATGTATGTGACAAAGATTACTGTCATAGGTAAACAATAGTACACGATGTGTGTAACAAAGATCACTGTCATAGGTAAACAAAAGTACACGATGTATGTGACAAAGATCACTGTCATAGGTAAACAAAAGTACACGATGTATGTAACAAAGTTTACTGTCGTAGGTAAACAAAAATACACGATCCCTGAAAAATGTATTTAGCAAAGTTCACTGTCATAGGGCAAGACAAAAATATAGGCATAGAAGAAAAGGAGAGAGAGAGACAGACAGACAGACGGCAGACAGACAGACACAGAGAGAGACAGAGAGTCAGACAGAGAGAGACAGACAGACAGACACAGAGAGAGAGAGAGAGAGAGTTGCACTGCAGCGCCGTGGTTTCCGGAGGAAAGCAGCCCTAGTTTCACAGTTGTGACCAAAGCAAACAAACACACAAGCAATCATTCAAACAAACAAACAAACGAACGAACGAATCCAAAAGCCACCACCACCACAAGAAATGAGACAAAAGAGAAGTTAAAAGTGTATACAGAAATATACAGATGCGTTTGTATGTATCTGAGTGCGTGGGATACATGTGTATACATGTGTGTGTGTGTGTGTGTGTGTGTGTGTGTTGTGTGTGTGTGTGTGTGTGTGTGTGTGTGTGTGTGTGTGTGTGTGTATGTGTTGTGTGTGTGTGTGTGTGTGTGTGTGTGTGTGTGTGGTGTGTGTGTGTGTGTGTGTGTGTGTGTGTGCGTGCGTGGGCGTGTTCGAGTCTACTGACAGTGTTGAGTTGTCCATGCAAGTGTAATTATGGGTTTGTGTGTGGTCTAGGTCAATTTATGCATACTCCTTTTTTAAGTGTGTGTGTGCGTGTATGTGAGTGTGTGTATGTGTGTGTATGTGTGTGTGTGTGTGTTTGTGAGTAAGTGTGTGTTTGTCTGTGTGTGTGTGTTTGTCAGTGTGTGTGTGTGTGTGTGTGCCTGTGTGTGTCTGTGTGTCTGTATGTGTCTGTGTCTGTGTGTGTATGTGTCTTTATGTGTGTGTCTGTGTGTGTGTCTGTGCGTGTCTGTGTGTCTGTGTGTGTCTGTGTGTGTCTGTGAGTGTCCAGAATTTACATTAGTGCTAATAACTGACACATTTTCATTCTAAGATTTATCCTCTCTATCTTGACCGTCCCCCCCCCCCCATTCTCTCTCTCTCTCTCTCTCTCTCTCTCTCTCTCTCTCTCTCTCTCTCTCTCTCTCTCCACCCTCTTCCTAAGAAATTTTGGCTTTGGTACTGAGCGTGGCTTCGTACTTTTCGTCTGTTTCATTTCTTCTGCTTAAAACAAGGTCTGACTGTCGGATCAAGGTCTCCTTGTGTGTGTGTGTGTGTGTGTGTGTGTGTGTGTGTGTGTGTGTGTGTGTGTGTGTGTGTCTTTGTGTGTGTGTATGTGTGTGTGCGTGTGTTTGTTAGTTTTGTGTGTGTGTGTGTGTGTGTGTGTGTGTGTGTGTGTGTGTGTGTGTGTGTGTGTGTGTGTGTGGTGTGTGTGTGTGTGTATGTGTGTGTGTTCGTTTGTTCGTTATTTCTTTCAACGACTATTCACATATATGCTGTAAGACTGATGTATGTGTGTGTGTGTGTATCTGTCTGTGGTGTGTGTGTGTGTGTGTGTGTGTGTGTGTGTGTGTGTAGTGTATTGTGTGTGTGTACGTGTATGTGTGTATATGTGTGTGTGTGTGTGCGTGTGTGTGTGTGTGTGTTTGTGTGTGTATGTGTAGTGTGTGTGTATGTGTGTGTTTATGATGTGTGTATGTGTATGTGCGTGTGTGATGTGTGTGTGTGTGATGTGTGTGTGTGTGTGTGTTGTGTGTGTGTGTGTGTGTAATGTGTGTGTGTGTGATGTATGTGTGTATGTGTATGATGTGTGTGTGTGTGTGTAGTGTGTATGTGTGAATGTGTATGATGTGTGTGTGTGTGTGTGTGTGTGTGTGTGTGTGTGTGTGTGTGTGTGTGTGTGTGTGTGTGTGTGTGTGTGTGTGTGTGTGTGTGTGTGTGTGTGTTTTCTCCAGGTAATCTGATTTTCCGTTCAATGCCATGGCTGTTGGATTAGTATTCTGGCCTCCTTCTTTGGAAAGCTCCGGCATGGTTCGTTTGTATATGGCAGAATCCTGTTACATCAGTCTCTCCCTTCCAGCCTTGTCACAAATCTACATGTACCTCCAGTTTTGTATGTAGCTGACTCACTCATTAGTAATACGTTGGCTGACTTATACATTTGCTTATATAATGTTTTTATCTTTTTTTTTTTTTATTGCTTTCTTTGTTTGCTTCCCGTTTCCTTTGTTCCATGTGTCATTCATCCACTGATTAATTATTTTGTTATTTCGTTTTTATTTATATATATACAGACATAAAGGCAGAAAGAATGACAGACAGACAGAGAGACCGATAGATTGATAGATAGATAGATAGATAGATGGATAAATAGATAGATAGATAGATAGATAGATAGATAGATAGATAGATAGATAGATAGATAGATAGATAGATAGATAGATAGACAGACAGATAGATAGATAGATAGATAGATAGATAGATAGAATAGATAGATAGGACCCAGTACTGAGCCTTGGAGTACACCAAACAAGCACAGGAGTTCGAGAAGAAGTGAAGCAGTCAACAGAGAACACGCTGCGTTCTTTCACTCATGCACGCTTCAGTCCACTGCAAAGCGCACGTATTATTCTAGAGCGTTGAACCAAATATTTCCATGCATGAATGGAGACAAGCTAGGTTGTGAAATATTAGACGATTAGAGGTAGTGATAGCAAAGGATGGTTTCCTGCAGGTAGCTGAACCCCGTTTTTACGTTCGATGAAATAAGTCTTGTTTTCTTACTGATGTGTTCCGGTTTTAGTCCAAGTTACATTTGCCATTGAATTATTGTTCTTGTTATTTTTTTTCTTTAAAGCCCAGCCGACTGGGTAGAGCCATATCAGGGCTACAACCGTTTCAAAACATATTCAACAATTCAGCAGGAAAAAAAAAGAAAAGGAAAATAAGATTAAGTTCAAATATCAATGCATTCGCGCACATAATCTAAAGAGATGCCCCTGGCGTTGACCGCTCCGTCCAATTTATCGCACAGAGGATTTAAAAAACATACCTGAATACAAATTTGACCACAACTAAGGATGCTAAAACATAGATAAAAGCGGGCCTGAATTACCTAACATTGCTTCCGGATATCTCATTTCCCTGAGCCAAAAATGCACTGAATACACGTAATCCAATTACCAATCCTAGGAGAAAGTACGTAAGACTTTATCGAACACATACAGCTGAATGGACCAGCAAGGCAGAAAATGATAGAAAGAAACGACAGAAAGTAAAGCAACAAGGCAGAAACAAAGAGAGTGACAGGAAAGAGGACATTCCTAGCACAGAATTCCAGAAGGTGCGGATACTGTTTATACTGAAAGAGCCCCCGGCATCCCCACGGAGGAAGTGGTGTGTCAAAGTCACAGACGTCCTATACATAGACAGTGCACGCTGTGTGTGCGACTGGCCCCATCGCGCCGCCATCTTAAGAAGACTGGTCTGCTCTTTATCGGCAGCTGGGCTTAATTTAATACATTTTAATAATGACTGGCGTGTTTATTTGACTGACAAGCGTGTTTTACTTATCGCTGTACAACTCCACAGGGAGTGCAAAGTTTATAGGTGAGTACGTTAATTGTCTGATGATCGTTTTGAGAAATTCTGTAATATTTGTTCACTTATGAATTAGATAGCCTACTTCCATTTAGAACAGGTATAAGTGGATGTGAGAAAGTGAAGGGGTAGTATAAGGATAACTGCCATTTCATGTCCATGGTGTCAAATGCCGATTTTTAAGTCACCAAATTATTCTCACAAAACACAAACATAAATCGTCATTATGACTGAGACTAGTAACTCTGGTGATTAACTGAGGTAATTATTTTTACATAATTAACAAAAACTACTGCAGTTCTCTGTGTGTGTATGTGCGTGCGTGTGTGTGTGGTGCGTGCGTGCATGCGTGCGTGCATAAGTGAGTGTGAGCCACAGAAACATCCAGCCTCAGTAATCGTATGTAACAAATTCTGTGTTTTCTTTTTCAGACAAAGTTTGAGTTATGGAAACGTCTGAAACCTGTTAAGTGGCATGGGGCTGTTCAAATAGAAAAGAGGAAAATCGTTTCATAGGTAATGATGTGTGTGTGTGTGTGTGTGTGTGTGTGTGTGTGTGTGTGTGTGTGTGTGTGTGTGTGTGTATGTGTGTGTGTATGTGTGTGTGTGTGTGTGTGTGTGTATGTGTGTGTGTGTGTGTGTGTGTGTGTGTGTGTGTATGTGTGTGTGTGCGTGCGTGCATGTGTTGTGTGTTTGCACCTGTTCCTGACCGTTTCAAAGAACGTTGCCAATGTGAGTGTATCCTGAAATCGTTTATGATATAAAACAAACATTCCAATCTATTAAAAAATATCATTTTCCTTAAAAAGTTATATTTTCAATCAACATGGTACAGTGTTGATGTTGACTGGCATATGCAAGACTGACAGACCAGGTGAATCTGATACTTTGTGTAATTCTTTGTTTCTAGATTTCCAAAGAATGAAGAAAGACGAAAACAGTGGATTGCAGCGCTGAAAAGGGACACGTTCCAAGTCACTGAATACGCCAGGATATGTGCAGATCATTTTGAAGAATCCTGTTTTGATCGTACTGGCCAAACTACCTGCCTGAAAGACGCTGCAGTTCCTACTATTTTCAACTTCCCTGCACACTTGCAGACAGTAAATTGCAAACCTGTGTACGTACTTCTTATGGGCACTGGACAGTCGATGTTTAATTCAAACAGACCGAAGTCCCATATGAAAGTTGTGAACAATATTCATCAAAAATATTATACATAACGCATGTTCGTAACTTATATAGAAATATACACTGATACAACCTAGTTATATCATATATACCTTATGTTTGCGACGCCATCTCCCCAAGACTCTTTTGACATTCGTACAGAAATATTGCAAACTTTTTGATGTCCTCTTCATCTGGAAAAAAAAAGAAAAGAAACACACTTGTATTTTTATAATATCTAGATGGGATTTATTGGTACGTAAATCATTTAGACTGAGGCAACATGAAATAACATGTACCTCTTCAGTGGAAGTCTGACAAAAACAACAGCTGGCATAGTGATCATCAGGATGTCTGTATCTTACACGTGTAAGTGATCTGTGACATCAACAGTCGACTCACTTGACAGCTACAGTTTATCTCCAGAAACCACAAAATCACTTTGTTCTTTGTCTCTGAATTAACTCGCGCACACACCCGTGCAAGTTAACTCAGCGACAGACAGAGAGAAAGAGAGAGAGAGAGAGAGAGAGAGAGAGAGAGAGAGAATGTGTGT
>JAPXFY010000015.1:42192865-42202865 GCA_030674185.1 Monoplex corrugatus | reverse complement strand
GATGGTTAGTTTTGATACAGAAGAGAGGTTGGCTAAAAAGCAAAAATGAGAGAGAGAGGGGGGGGGGACAGACAGACAGACAGACAGACAGAGACACACAGAGAGGGGTGAGAGAGAGACCAATAGACACAGAGACACAGATACAGAAAGAGACAGAGACAGACAGACAGACAGACAGAGAGACAGAGAGAGAGAGAGAGAGAGACAGACAGACAGACAGACAGACAGAGAAAGAGAGAGAGAGAGCAAAAACTGGAATTAAACAAGAAAACATGTTATGCTTGGTAACCGTGCTAACACACACACATACAGAGAGACAGAGAGAGAGGGGGGGGAGAGATAGAGGAGAGAGAGAGAGAGAAAAGAGAGAGAGGAGAGAGAGAGACACACACACACACAGACAGACAGACACACAGAGAGGCAGACAGAAAAATCGAGAGAATGTGTGTGTTCTGTCATCACACACGAGTTCCCTGGAAAATGATCTAGGAGCTGCTTAGTAACCTACTACACGTTCGCCCATTCCATCACACCTGCCACCACCTGTGCTTTTATCATTCAGCTTACTCTCACAGTCTGGATGTGCATGCTGCGTGAAAGCTCTGGGTCATCCAACACGTTTCATTGTTACTGTATCTTATTTTATTCTATAGTGCTGGCCAGCGTTGTTTTGCTGTCTCAGGACCGTCAGCCTGAAACAGACTTCCGTGCTCTGCCTTCGCCTAACACCATCCTTTCTGCTTTTAAATCCAGTTAGAAAAAAACACCTCTTTTCCCAACAATGAATTCTACAACAACGTCTTTTCCTCAGTCTGTGTTGCTGAATATGTAAGGTGGTCTTTGTCGACTGTATGCGTATGCCTGGCGCGTGGGTGCGCTTTGATGTGTACATGTAAATAGTACCCCCCAAGTTCTGGAAATTCTGTGATAGAAATTTCCCCTTTCCTGTCACTCTCTTTGTTTCTGCCTTGTTTCTTCGCTTTTGTCATTTCTTCCTATCATTTTCTGCCTTGCTGGTCTATTCACCTGTATGTGTTCAATTAAGTCTTACATACTTTTAGGATTGATAACTGGGTACATGTTTTGAGTGCATTGTTGGCTCTGGGGAAATGAGATAAGCTGAAGCAAATTTAGGTAATTTAGGCCCGTTTTTATATGTTTTATTGTCAAAGCCACAACACGTACACAACCTAAGCCACATAAATCCAATTTTGTAGAACATAAAAATAATCTCAATTATGTCCTTTTTGTTTTTTTTGTTTATTTGTTTTTTTGTTTGTTTGTTTGTTTTTTATTTTCTGTTGTTGTTGTTTCTTGGGTTTTTTGTTTTTGGTTTTGTTAGTAAGCGGAGAAGACTAGCCGAACATTATTTAATAGACTTTAAATAAAAATGATCATAAGGCAAGAGAATACCTCCAACTAGACTTCCTCCAAACTATATAGATCTATGTACAGTCCAACTTTGATCAAGCAGCCGTCCTCGTTTCGTGAATCAGCAGAAGGGAGAAAACCTTCCCCTTTTCCTAATTTGTAACACGTCCTAGCCTCCCCCCATTGCATGCATACCTGTGCCGTGTGTTTGCAGAAAACTGTGCTGTGTGCTGTGCTGTGCTGTGCTGTGTGCTGTGCGTGCACAGCAGCTAAACTTACTTACCAGGGAGCTGACGTAGGCTGAATCTACAACACACACACACACACACACACACACACACACACACACAGTGGTCTGTGCAACTGAACTGTTCTGTGTGTGTGTGTGTGTGTGTGTGTGTGTGGTGGCGGTGGTAGTGGTGGTTGTGGCAGTTTGTGACGATTTTGGCGGTGGGCTGTCTGTTGGGATTGGGATTGGAAGAAGAAGAAGAAGGAAGGAACAGCCCGGCGCAACTTGACTTTAGTGAGGTGTGCTGCTTTTGGACGGAGTGTGTGCGGTTTTTGGAGTAAGGCGTGCTGCTGCCTTAGACAAGTTAGAGTCAGACTGACGTGGGTGGTGTGGTGAAAATCCCTTCTCTGGACTGTCTTGGCTTTTTCTTGTTTTCTTTCCTTTCTTGAGCCACGGTATAGAGTGAAAGGCGGGTGTAGCAGATCTCCAGTTATAATTCACCAGAAAGATGGCTTCCGGGGATGCGGAACAGGTACAACTACGGCGTTATGACACCAGCCAGCCCTGGGGCTTCCGCATGCAAGGGGGGTCTGAGTTCAGCATGCCTCTTTACGTGGCCCAGGTAGGTCTGAGTTCCATTCTCGACTTAACCAATTATTCACTCAGGTAGTCTAGTCCCTCTGTGCTGTGTGCGGCTTCTCTCGATCACTTCGGTACAGAACGTCATAGCGCTGTGGAAAAGTTTCCCAGGTTCTGTGATCGTTCATGCTTTATGAATTAACTCAGATAGTATAGTTACTCTGTGCTGTATGCGGTTTTCTCTCGAACACTTCGGTACAGAACGTCATAGCATGGTTAAAAAGTTTCCCTTAGATTCTGTGGTCGTTCATGCCCCGCTCTCGTCATGGTGACCGCAGTTTGTGTGGGTTTTGGAGGTGTGTTGTAGAACCAGAACATGTGGTCTGGGGTTCGTGACACAGTAGAGGTACGAAGATGGGCCAAGGGGGGAAAACACACAAACCAATTTGGATACAGAAAGCATGTGACTCAGGTGTCTCAGAATTGTATCAGAATGGTTATGCCTGTGTTATGTGGTTAACATTGATCCAAGTTCAATCCTTGCCTTTAACACTTTGACTCCCGCACCTTATTCACCAACTCCACAAACTTAACCCTTCGACTCCTGCACCCTATCCACCAGCTTCCTGGCTTCGTAAGTATATCAAAGTTACGTCCCTTTAAATGGCTTCATAAGTAGGTCAAAGTTACGTCTATCTTAATGATTTCATGAGTAGATCAAGGTTATGTCCCTTTAAATGGTTTCCTAAGTAAATCAGAGTTATGTCCATTTAACTGGCCTCATAAGTAGGTTAAAGGTATGTCCTAAATGGCTCCATAAGTAGGTCAAAGTTTTGTCCTAAATGGCTTCATAAGTAAGTCAAAGTTATGTCCTAAATGGCTTCATAAGTAAGTCAAAGTTATGTCCTAAATGGCTTCATAGGTAAGTCAAAGTTATGTCCTAAATGGCTTCATAGGTAAGTCAAAGTTCTGTTCTAAGTGGCTTCATAAGTAAGTCAAGATTACGTCCTTCTAAATGGCTTCATAAATAGGTCAGTTATATCTCTCTAAATGGCGTCATACGTAAATCAAAGTTATGTCCTTCTAAATGACTTCTTAGTAGATCAAAGTTATCCCCCTGTAAATGACTTCAGTTACGTCCTTTCCAAATTGCTTCATAAGTAGGTCAAAGTTATGTCACCAGTCACCGTGGTGTAGTGGTTAGCGCAACGGACTACCGACTGGAAAGTTGTGGGTTCGAATCCCCATCAGTCCCTTCAATAATCATTGTGGGATTTTTCGACTCTACCGGCTCCTATCCAGAGTTGGGCGTCTTGGGCTTATTGGGAAGACTGGGACTACAAGTCGAGGTCGAGTCTCATCCACTTCGCGGATGCGTCGTTGAGGGTATTGCTCAAATCTTCTGACCTTCACCGCAAGTGTCTGTATCTTTCGGACCTGGTTGACGCCAGGATATGTTATGATAGTAAGCGTAGAGTACAGCCCTGTCACGTAGTCTCAATCCTAGATGGAAGTCCATAGCGTCATGATTATCATCCTTATCGACATCGTCATCATGGCATTGTAAAAACCGTTACAGCATTAAGGTGGTGTAGAAAATGAGACGGAAAAAGGATGAGCGCAAAGGTAACCTCCCTGAGTGCAATGATCCTAGAAAAGCTTTAAAAAAGGTCAAAGGTATGCTCCCCACCCCCATCCCTACGTGCATCAAGTAGATCATAGTTTTAAGTTCATGTAACTGTTTCAACTAGGTCTGCATGGTGTTTCTTTAAGTGGACTTACATCTCATGCACGTCCCGCTGGTGCATTTGGTTTAAAACTTTAGGGTCAGGGGTTCCAGCCTCAGCGGACGCCAGTTTATCGTGGGCTGGTTGACGTCTTTGATAGAGCTGTGGACTGAAGATCCCGTATCTCAGGTTCGATCCCAGTCTGGAACTGAAAAACCTGCTTTGTTCATTGTCCATCTTAACCCTTTGACTGCCTCACCCTGTCCACCAGCATCCTGCATTGTTAACCATACCAGCAAAGCCAAAACTTAACCCTTTGATTCCCTCATCCTATACACCAGCCTCCTGTTGGAAACTGTGGTAGGATGAGGGAATCAAAGGGTTAAGTTGTTTTTTTCAGTTGGTGGATAAGGTGCGAGAGTCAAAGGGTAAACGTTGTAATCATTCTGGTGGTATTTGTGTTAGATTTCTCGTAACCCCCCCCCCCTCCCACACACACACACACACACACACATCCCCCATCCCTATTTCACAACCTTGCCAACACATAGAGTTATGCGCAAGTTCAAAGTTTTCCCAGATAATTTTTGACAGATACAGTGAAGCGCATATGGAATTGTTGAGGGCTATAAATCTCTCCGGAACAGACTTCGGAACTCATGTATGTCAAAGTTTTCATTTGAACTATTCGTCTCAAATAGTGAGATACCCGCTTGTTTCGGGTACGTCTGTGTATCTCAGAAAGGTAAGAGTGATACGCACACGTCACCTTTACAATACAGGGGAGGGGGATAGTCAAGTGGGTGAACTTCGATCGTCCAATCGGAGGGACCTGGATTCGATCCGCTAAAATACCTCTGTCTGGTTTGTAAAGATTGGAGATTTTCAAGATCTCCCAGTTCAACATGTTCCTTGACCTGCCAGTACCTAAACTCCCTTCGTTTGTATATATGCATGTAGAGTATCCAGTATGCACGTTAAGCCATCTCAGTGGTCATCATCATCATCATCGCTCATCATCATCATCATCATCATCATCATCATGTGCCCTGCCTCATGGCGTTGAAGATCATGGCCCTCCATATGCATAGCTCTATCCCTTGTCACTGCAAGTACATCTTCCCACCCTCTCTGTCCTCAGCCACCCTACCTTGCAAGTCCGTCCAATATTTTCTCCTTGGGTCTAACTGGTGTTCTTTTTCCCTCCAGCTTTCCTGTTGTGACCAGGTGCTCTAAAAAGTCCCTTTTCCTCATAAAATGTCCTATAAGTGTTACTTGTCTTTTCCTCATCTTCTTTATCAATGATCTTGTTGTGTCTGCCTCCATCAGGACTATCTCGTTTGTTTTCATTTGCTGTCCATGGAACTCTCGACAGTCTTCTTAGAAACCACATTTCGGCTGCCTCGGTCTTGTTTTGGCTTTGCGTGTTGACTGTCCACGCCTCACAACCGTGTCAGTAGTTGGCTTCTGGAAACATGAAAACACCCACTCAGCATATACGCCCACCGAAAAAAAAATAGAGACAGACAGACAGACAGACAGACAGAGTATGCAGACTGTGCAGCAACATACCGCCTGCGCAGTGTGAACCCAACAACATGCTGACACGCTTCGGAGACAAAGCGGAATGTTTTGTGAAAACAGGCGGGGGGATGAGGTGTGTGTGGAGGGGGGTGGGTGGGAGAACATTATGTGAGGTAAGCTGTTCACGGTTATTGACACGGGGCAGGTGACCGTCACAGCTTGTGACAAAACGACACGGTTGGCTTTTCCATCGATCCAGGCCTTTCAGTGAATTACTACTGAATAATGTGTACAGTTACACAGTACGGGTGTTTGTCTGCTGTATGCGATGTGTGTGTGTGTGTGTGTGTGTGTGTGTGTGTGTGTGTGTGTGTGTGTGTGTGTGTGTGTGTGTGTGTGTGTGTGTGTGTGTTGTGTGTGTGTGTGTGTGTGTGTTGTGCGCGTTTGTGTGTGTTGTGTGTGTGTGTGTGTGTGTGTTGTGTGTGTTGTGTGTGTGTTGTGTGTGTGTGCGTGCATGTGTGTGTGTTGTATGTGTGGTGCGTGCGTATGTGTGTGTGTGTGTGTTGTGTGTGTGTGTGTGCATGCGTGCGTGTGTGTTGTGTGTGGTGTGCATGCGTGCGTGTGTGTGTGGTGTGTTGTGTGTGGTATGTGTGTGTGTGTGTGTGTGTGTGTGTGTGTTTGTGTGTGCGAGTGCGTGCGTGCGTGTGTGTGTGTGTGTGTGTGTGTGTGTGTGTGTGTGTGTGTGTGTGTGTGTGTATGTGTGTGTGTGTCTGTGTATGTTAGGGAAGTAGAGAGAGACAGACAGACAGGCAGACAGACAGAGACAGAGAGGCTGACACATTGACGTTGTATTAACAACAGCCCCTTACGATCCTTATGTCAGGGGTACAACCCATTTCATAACGATAACATATCCAAGAGGGAAAAAACCAACTCAGTGCAACATAAAGAAACACGTACAAAGCAGTCCAGTCTAAAATCTAATTTAGCAGTTTTGTTGATACCCAGGTTCAGGTACAGGTTCAGATTCATAGTGCTTATAGCCCAACCGACTACTAGACCCATATCAGGACTAGCACCACGTTAAAAACGACACCCAGATTAATAAAAAAAACAACAACAAGACAACAGCTGAAAACCATGCTTACCGTTATCCTTGCAAGTCTGAAATAACCCAGTATGTTTCACATTTATACTTCCATTAAATGTCGAGAATGTTTTGAACATAAACTTTAAACTGACCGTCCAACCATTGACCTGCACAACATTATAATATCAGATACATTTATTCTACATTTCCTGTACGGTCTTGACCAAGATGTACGACATAATCATGTGGAATCTTCTTCTACTTCTTTTTTTTTTTTTTATTCTTTTTAGGTTATTTGCCTCAGCAACGTATTATGAAAGGGACACAGCAGTTTCTGCATTTTCTGAGGAATGAAAGAATTCCAAAGCAAGTGCGACCTCCCGCGTTCAATTCAGTTTCAGTTTCAGTTTCAGTTTCTCAAGATGACGTCACCGCACTTGGAACAAATTCCATATGCACTAACGTCACAGGTGCCATGTGTATGGTGATCTTGGCACAAGCCTTAAGCCTGCACATAAACCCATGAGCTGGCCAGGTCCTGAGGTCCTACCTAGCCTATATTTTACCTGGTCTATATTTTATACTGGCATTGTATCAGCCTATCAGTTGAATAGTCTTGGTTACATGTAAGTGACATGTGTATCTCGGCTATCTGTGTATCATCATCATCATCATCATCAGGTGCCCTGCCGCATGGCGTTGGCGACCATGGACTTCCAACCGTCTCTATCTCTCGTTGCCCCCAGCATCTCCCCCACCCTCCCCATCTCCAGTCACTCTGCAAGTCCGTCCAGCATTCTCTCCCTGGGTCTACCTGGTGCTCTCTTTCCCTCCAGCTTTCCCTTTGTGACCAGGTGCTCCAAATCCCCTTCCTCATAAAATGGCCTATAAATGTTGCTTGTCTTTTCCTAATCTTCCTTATGAGTGATCTACTTGTGTCTGCCTCCATCAAGACTGTCTCGTTTGTTTTCTTTGCTGTCCATGGAACTCTCAACATTCTTCTGAGAAACCACAATCTCGGCTGCCTCGATCCTGCTCTGGCTTTGCTTGCTGACTGTCCACGCCTCGCATCCGTACAACAGTATTGGTTCTGTGTATCTTATCTTCAAAAAGGAACACATACATACAAAGGAAATAAATAAACAGTTAAATGTCTGAATCACAACAAAAACATGAACATAGAATCAGAACGCGTATTTATACAACCAGACAAGACAGGCGCAAATTTTCGGCCAACTGGCCTTTGTCAAACGTAAACTAAGATCACTAAAGAGAAACAACAAGTACAAAAAATTAGGAGAAAATAGGAGAAAAAAAATGACCAAAACTTCCCTGCTGCTTGACGACAGAATGTTCCGAACGAACGCTTACAATAGTACAATGATTATGTTGTTGCCAAGGTAGTTTGCTCAGTTAACATTTAATCTGAATGTGCTCCTATTTTGTCTTACAATAGTACAATGATTATGTGTTGCCAAGGTAGTTTGCTTAGTTAACATTTAATCTGAATGGGCTCCTGTTTTGTACAGTGGAAAGAAAATGAGCTTCGCCTTCTGTAATCTCTGAACACCTTAGACAAACATTAGTGCTGGCGTATCTGACATAAAAAAAAAAAAACGTTTTCTGTTTGTTGCATTTACATCGAGACATATAGTTCTAAACCTTGCTGATTCGTCACCAAGTTCTCATTATTGTTGTGTATCTTTCGGCTCGTTTTGGATGAGAAAAGCAGCTGAGCAGTTCACTCTCTTCCATGTGAGAGGAAGCTGCGGGAGAGAGAGAGTGAGTGAGAGAGAGAGAGACAGACAGACAGAGACAGACAGACAGACAGAGACAGGAAGACAGAGACAGAGGAGAGAGAGACAAAGAGAGAGAGAGAGAGAAAGAGAGTAGTGAGTAAGAAGGACAGACAGAGACAGACAGAGACAGACAGAGACAGGAAGACAGACAGACAAAGACAGAGGGAGAGAGACAAGACAGACACAGAGAGAGGGGGGGGGGAGAGAGTCAGACAGACAATATAACGCAAAGCTTCTTTATCAATTCAAGTTTGGAAAATGCAAAGTGCGTCCACATGGTTCGTAACACACACACACACACACACACACACACACATACACACAACACACACACACACACACACACACACACACACACACACACACACACAAATGTGTACGAACACACATTTGCACGCGCACACACACACGCACACACACACGCACACACACATGTACATAAACACACACATACACATATATACACACACATACATAAACACACACACATACACACACAAACACACACACACATACACACACATACACACACACACACACACACACACACACACACACACACACACACACACACACACACACACGCATACACATACATATACGCACGCATTCACACACACATCATTTTTAACGCTGAAACTTTATAGTAAAGTGTTCCCACACGGGGTAAAAAAAACAACAACAACCGCTATTATAGTGTGGCTTAAAATAAGATTCAACGTGAGATAAAAATAGAGAAGTCAAACAGGATTTTTTGCACATCTCATCCCTACCGCCTCCACACTAAACTGTTTAAAAGGTTGAAACGATTTTAAAATACTCACAGTGACAGACAGACAGACAGACAGACAGACAGAGAGAGACAGAGAGAGAGAGAGAGCCAGAGAGAGACAGAGAGAGACAGAGAGAAGAGACAGAGAGAGACAGAGAGAGAGAGATGAAACTTTATTTCCAACCATAAAGATATCAGTACATAAGCCAACTTACAGTCCATTTTTTTTATCTGCCGTTGCTAATCTACACAAAGTCATTAGGACATCATCATCATCATCATCATCACCATCATCATCACCATCATCGTCGTCGTCGTCATCATCATCATCATCATCATCATGTGCCCTGCCGCATGGCGTTGGCGATCATGGCCCTCCATACGAATCTGTCCCTTGTCGCTGCACTCTCTCTCCCACCCTCTCTGTCCTCAGCCACCCTTCAAGTCCGTCCAGTATTTTCTCCCTGGGTCTACTTGGTGATCTCTTTCCCTTCAGCTTTCCTGTTGTGACCAGTTGCTCTAATTCCTCTGTCTTCAAAAATGTCCTATAAATGTTGTTTGTCTTTTCCTAATCTTCTTTATCAACAATCTTCTTTGTGTCTGCTTCCTTCAGGACTGTCCCGTTTGTTTTCTTTGTTGTTCATGGAACTGTGAGCATTCTTCTTAGAAACTACATTAGGGCACTGCAAAAGAGTTAAAACCTAAACAAAGAAGGCCATACTCCCCAAAATGATATAACATTAATTTTTTTATCGTGAAGACATTAAAGTGAATACACAGATTCGATGGCTCTCTCTCTCTCTCTCTCTCTCTCTCTCTCTCTCTCTCTCTCTCTCTCTCTCTCTCTCTCTCTCTCTCTCTCTCTCTCTCTCTCTCTCTTCTCTGACTATCTGTCTGTCTCTCTCTCTC
>JAPXFY010000015.1:42172865-42180365 GCA_030674185.1 Monoplex corrugatus | reverse complement strand
AATAACAATTTATTTATTCATTTTCCAGGTGTCCCCCAAGTCGATAGCGGGCAAAGCAGGAGCGAGGGTAGGAGATGCCATCGTGGAAATTTGCGGAACCAGCACAGAAGGGTGGTCCCATGCACAGGCCAAACAAGCCATGATCCGGGCAGGCAATGATGTCGACCTTATGGTGCAGAGGTTCGTATCTTCATTTTCATCATCATTAGACCATTGTTATTCTCTTCCTCGTCCTCGTCCTCGTCCTTCTCCTCTTTTTGTTTTTCTTTTTTTTTTCCTTTCTTTCTTTCTTTTTTCTTTTCTTTCTTTCTTTCTTGTTTTCCGTCCTTCCTTCCTTCTTCTTTTCTTTCTTTCTTTCTTTACTTCCTTTCTTTCTTCTTCTTCTTCTACGTTTAGTTCTTCTTGTTCTTTTTCTTCTTCTCCTCCTTGTACCTTGTTGGTGTTGTTGTTCTTGTCGTTGTTGTTGTTGTTGTTGTTCTTCTTCTTCTTCTTCTTTTTCCTCGTCTTTGACTTCTTCTCTCGTCATCGTATGCTATTTCTTCTTCTCTTGGGCAGGCTGGTCTCTTTGACAGAGCCGAGGACTCGAGATCTGTTTACGGTTCATCTTAATACTTCATTCATTCTGTAAACTGTTTGCGTGCTTCATTGGTCTTGTCCTTCCCCCTTTCCCCATTCCAAGACCTTTCCAGCGTGTAGGATTTTCCGCAGAGCGAAATAATCTGCCAGATAATTGTTGGCAGATTTGGGTGAAGCGCATATGGAATCGTCCGAGTGTGACGGATCAGTCTCAAAACTCCTCTTCTTCGTCGTCGTCATCATTATGATCATACCAACAAACCATGATTAAGGGAGATTATCAGGGGATCTTTGATTCTTACCCTCTCGCCTTTGTCTCCCTCCTTCTCCTTCCTACCATCATTATAATCGTCATCATCAAGAACGTCATCATCATCAGTATCAAGGACATCGTCATCGTCGTCGTCATCATCAAGAACATCAATTTCATCATTATCGTCGTTGTCGTCATCATCATCATCATCATCATCATGATCCTCATTATCACATGTACAAACAAGCTATGATCTTGAGCAGCCAATGAGGTCGACCTCATCTTGTGGTTTGTATTTTCTTCTCCATGTCATCATCGTCGTCGTCGTCGTCTTCCTCCTCCTCCTCATCACCATCACCGTCATAGTCACACGCAAAGAGGCTGTGATAAAGAGCAGCCATTGAGATCGACTTATCTAGTGTTTCTCATTCTGCTTCTCCTTCTCATACTCGTCATCGTCGTCGTCATCATCATTGTCGTCGTCGTTATCAGTATCATTATCGTTGTTGCCGTCGTCTTCATCATCATCATCATCATCATCATCAATTGTTACAATAGGCTCACATGCAAATCAAACAGACCATAGATGAAGTCGACTTCATTGTCCAGTGGTTTGTTAGTTAATCATAATCGTCTTTTATCACCATCCTCCCCATTATCATGATCATCACCTTTATCCTCATCATCGTCATCATCAACATTATCCTCATCTTCATCATCATCATGACTTCTCATTCACAGAAACAGATCATGATCCCATCAGGCAACGAGATCGACCTCGTTCAGAGGTTTTATTCAACTTTTCCTCCTCTGCCTCTTTCTGCCCCTCGCCCGTCTCTTCATAATCATTGTCATTATCATTTATTATCATCGTCATCGTCATCATCATTATCATCGTCATAGTCAGGGTGCCTCACACATAGGCCAAACGAAACCTTGATCCTAGATTCGTTCTTTTGGTACTGGGTTTGGTTTGGTTTGTTATGGCTTGGCGTGTTTTGGTTTTTTAAGTTTGTTTAGATTAGCTTTCGTTTGGTTTGGAGGGGGGGGGGTTGCTGTTTTCGTTTTCGTTTCGTTTTTGTTTTGTTTTGTTTTGTTTAATTTTTGTCTGTGTTTTAATTCTATTTTGTGCTGTTTTGGATGAGGTGAGGGAGGAATGGCTGGTATGTTTGTTGATTGTTTTGTTCGTTTAGTTAGGTGCTTCCACTGGTCGTTCCTCCTCCCCTCCCCTCTCCTTATTTTATGTATTTTATGCCACGCTATAAAATATGATGTCCACATGGGATACACATCCTGTATGTTGGTAGATGAGATGTAGTTCGACAGTAATAGCTCTACTGAATGAAGGGCTATTCTCTATAGAATAAAAGTCAGTTCTCTGTTGAACGAAGGACATTGAATGAAGGGCTATTCTCTATTGAATGAAGGACTGTTCTCTATTGAATGAAAGGCTATTCTCTTCTGAATGAAGGGCTATTCTCTACTGAATGAAGGGATATTTTCTACTGATAAAGGACTCTTCTCGACTGAATGAAGGCTATTTCTACTAATGAAGGACTATTCTCGACTGAATGAGGGGCTATTTCTACTGAATGAAGGACTATTCTCTACTGAATGAAGGGCTATTCTCTACTGAATGAAGGGCTATTCTCTACTGAATAAAGGACTATTCTCTACTGAATGAATGACTATTCTCTACTAATGAAGGACATTCTCTGTTGAATGAAGGACTATTCTCTACTGAATGAAGGGCTATTCTCTACTGAATGAAGGACTATTCTCTACTGAATGAAGGACTATTCTCAACTGAATGAAGGGCTATTCTCTATTGAATGAAGGGCTATTCTACTGAATCGCGTTCAAGCAAACAGGAATCAGAAGAAGAAAAAACACGAAAAAAGAATGAGAACGTGCCTGTCTTGTGTTGTTGTATTAAATACGTGTTCTTTTTCTGTTTTTGTGTTTTTTTCTGGTTCCTATTCTCTACTGAATGAAGGGCTATTCTCTACTGAATGAAGGGCTATTCGCTACTGAATGAAGGGCTATTCTCTCTTACTAAATAAAAGTCAATTCTCCACTGAACGAAGGGCTATTCTCTATTAAAAAAGGTCAACTCTGTACTGAACGAAGGGCTATTCTCTTTTGAATAAAAGCCAGTTTTCTGCTGAATGAAGGTCTCTAGTCTCATGATTGTAATTCTGCCTCATCAGGGGCGTGGTGGACCCAAAGGATATGCCCAAAGAGGACACGGGTGAGAAACGGGTGGAACTGGATGACAGCAGCATCAACCCGGGCATGAACGAGGGTTCCAAGTACCGCAACGTCATGCCCAAGTCTTACCGCATCCTGGAGCAGCAGCTGGGAGGGGACTCCGCGGGTCCCCCCTCTGTTTTTGGCAAAAAGGGCGGGACTGCTGCTGCGGCTCCTCAGCCTGCTGCTGCCAGTGCAGAACAAGGTATGGTTTGGTGTGGATTTTGTGTGTGGGTGTGGTGGGTGTTTCTGGATGTGTGTGTGGTGTTTGTGGTGTGAGTGTGTGTGGGTGGGGAGAGTGTTTGGGGTGTGGGGGTGTGTGTGGGTGTGGGTGTCAGTGTGTGTGGGTAGGTGGATTTGTGTGTGTGTGTGTGTGTGTGTGTGTGTGTGTGTGTGTGTGTGTTTGGGTGTGTGTGTGTTTGGTGTGTGTGTGTGTGTGTCTGTGTGTGTGTCTGTGGTCTGTGTGTGTCTGTGTGTGTGTAAGGAGGGGGGGGGGAACGTACGTTATGTCTCCAGGCTGCTGTTCAGTTATGTTTCCAACTATGTATTGATCCTACAATTCGGTAAATGAAAAGAAGTGAAGTGGTTTCAAAACGATAATGCTTTTTATTTGTTGGACGAAATAAGTTAATAAAGCCAACGATCTGCAAGGTACGACTCTCCGACCTCACGAAAAAAAATTTTAAATGAATTATTTTGAATTATTTCGGGGACACGACATTGTCAAGCAAGTGATTGCATATAGTTTCATCAAAAACAAAAAACAACAACAACAAAAAACAACCCGAAATACAATGGTCTAAAAGTATCACAAAGACGTGCGAGTCATAAAATAAAATAAACACACACACACACACACACACACGCGCGCGCGCGCGCGCGCATCGCGCACGCACGCACACACACACACACACACACACCAGAAAAAAATAGAAATAAAAGCGGACGACTGTACCGGGTCGGCCACACAACAGTTACTTCCCGTTTGGTACTAATGGTGGTGGTTGTGGGGGTGGTGGTGGTGACGGTAATGATGGTAGTGGTGATGATGGTAGTGGAGATGATTGTGATCACGGTGGTGGTGGTGGTGGTGATGGGAGTGATGATGATGGCGGTGACGTTGATGGGGCTGATGGTGATGGTGGTGGTGGTGGTGGTAGTAATGAAGGATGTTTCCAGAGGACTAAGGGTCGCTCTTTGTCAGACCTCTACACTTTGACGTGTCCAGTGGGGGAGGCTCTACCAGTTGCCGAAGCTACTGCTGGCATAGTTCTGGGTGCCCCTGAATGTAAGATACCAAAACCCATAGGTTAGGTAGGAGACCTCAGGACCTGGCCAGCTCATGGGTTTATGTGCAGGCTTAAGGTTTGTGCCACGATCATTTTGGATCTTCTCCATCACATGGCACCGGTGGTATCAGTGCTTATGGAATTCATTCCGAGCGCAGAGACGTTATTTTGAGAAACTGAAACTTGGTGTCTTCAGACCTGTCTTACATGTGGCCTAATTTGTATTACTATGTTGTGTGATACTTGCAGATACAGTAGGCTAAAGAATGATAATGTCTTGTATCATATATTGTTGATAAGGCTGATAAGATAATCTGATAAATGGTTTTGGTTGGCTGGTTGTTTTTTTGGTTTGTTTGTTTTTGTATGACTGATAAGATAAATGTTTTGATTGGTTTTTGTTTGTTTGTTTGTTTGTTTGTTTGTTGTTTTTGTCTCTAACTTGTTTTCATTCGTTTGAAATAAAGAACAATTTATTACACATACATTTATTGGCAAACATGGTTAAAATCGCGTCTCAAGATTTGAATACAACAGACATAAAAGCCATCGTCGTCATTCATCATCATCATCATCATCATCATCATCATCATATCATCAGGTAATGTGTAGTGTAGTATAGTAGTAGTAGTAGTAGTCAGTAGTAGTAGTAGTAGTAGTAAGTGTATTGTTAGTAGTCAGTAGCAGTATAGTTTTAGGTTATTACTTACAAAGGACGTACAGATATTTACGAAATAGAATCGTTTTTACAAAGAACTGAATCACAAACGGGTAAATTAAAGAAAGATCAAACAGTTTGTAATCTTGCAAACAGAGATCACATCACTTTTACCAGTAGTAAGAACAGTTAGCCAGTTTCCTTTAACAATACTCAAGCCCTATGTCCGATTTTGCATTGTATTCTTCTGTGTCGTTTTTTGTGATAATATAGTTTATAAAAGAAGGTGTAATATTGAAGACGATTTTTTTTAATTCAAATTTGCATTTGTAAATATACGTTCTTACTAGAATGTAAATCAAATAATGGATTTGTGTATATGTTACATGTTATCATCAGCACCACAGAATATTACATTTTCAGTTAATCTGACATGTACACAGGTGATGCATTTAGACTTCAGCAGAGCTTTAACCGTATCCCAGAATGTTTCACGTGTCTTGTTTTCTCTGTGACAGGTCCCAAACCGGCGTCCATCTTCGACCGCAAGAAGCGGGATCGCTCCGACTATCTGCAGGCACAAGGGCAGACCATCCAGAAAGCGTACGGGCAGAAATACTGACACAGTTCCCTCCCTTCTTCTGTACATCGGCGTAACAAGGCATGCGGGGTGGAGACAAAGGTTGGGCAGGGGCAGACACGTATGTGTTCGTCCAAAAAACGGACCAGCGGTTGAGTTACATATGTTTGTACACACATATACATTGTCATCCCTCTCAGCCCTGGTCACACGTCAAAAAGTTATGATTAATAATGCACTGATAGGGATGATAACAAACAAAGAGAAAGGATCAGATGGGATATTTGTGTGGTAAAAGAGTGCCATTTTTTTAAAATGAAAAGTGGTGGTTGGATGATTGTTTTTATATTGTTTGTTTATTCATTGTCATAAACCCTTGAAAAAAATAATATTCTGCACATACAGTTATAAATTGAGATGACTTTAAGTTTGGACGTAAAGTTTGCAGAAAGATAATGCATTGGAAAAAACAACAACAAACAAACAAAAACCACGACAGTTTGTTAACTGAAACATACTTTACTTGAAACACTTTTTTCTAGTCGCTGTATGATGACAGGATTTGTGGTGTATGTATATTTCGGGGCCTTGATCATTTGGTTGTTGATTTTTTAAAACCTGTTATTAATTTATTTCCCTCATTTAGTTGAGGCTTTTCCTGTTTGTTTATATTATATACCTATCTGGTTTTTGTGTCCATATATGCCTAAACTTTTAAATCCCAAAGGTGCTTCATTGTATTATAACTTTTGTATATATGTTATCTCTCGTTTTGCGGTCTGCTTTCATGAAACTCCAAAAAAAATGTTTGTAAACTTCAAATTTAAAAAGGACACAATTGTTCAAATTCATTTAAACGTTTGTGCTTTTTTTCCCATGTCAATTTAGTTATTTCCCACAAGAATTCCAATTTTTTCACCCTATTTACCCAGTACGCAAACTTAATATTTTATATAACTACAAGTCTTTCTTTAGCCATGTATATTTCGCTGTTGTTTTTAGTTCAGGTTAAATTTGTCTTGAAATTTTTTTAAAAGATACTCGTACGCAGCATGCATGCATGATAACCCTTTATTTGTTTGTTTGTTTATTTTATTTATGTATTTATTATATTTGCTTATCTATAAATTCTTTATTGATTTGTTATATATTTCTTTCTTCATTTTATGTGTTTGTTTCTTTTCTTTTGTAATATCTCCTCCTTATTTTAAGTATATTGTGCAGAATTTATCGTTTTGTTGTTGATTGTTGCTGATGGTGATGTTTGTTGTTGTTTGTTTTGTTTTTGTTTTCGTTTTTGTGACGTTGCAAAAGATCCAGTATGCGCACAATGCCTGGTTTCCAGTAGATGCATAATGCTGAAACAGAGTTTATTTTATGTGACTTCACAGTTAAATGTGCAACATACTTGTCATGTTAATTGGCCAGCAATGTTATCCTTACGGTGCTGATCCTTACAAACGCATTGGTATCGTGTTTTGTCCATGTTTTTCGATGTTGTATTATATATGGTTTGACAACAAAAAGGAGACATGCCGCCACAAAGATGTTATCATCCAAAAGTGTCTGTAAACATAAAAATATTAGATAAAAACTGAAAATAAACAAAGTTATGAATGCATTTAAAGAAATAAAAATTAAAGATATGTTATGCCATCTATGCAAATATACATAAAGATTTAATTTAAAATGTTATCACTATCTTGAACTTACAAAAGGATACGTGTTTTTCCTGTTTTCTGTCTGTGTATAATATAACAAAAGACAATGCAAAAATGTTATCATCCGTGCAAAGTAACATAAAATATTGTTAAAACTGTTAACAAGTTAGTGCAATATTAATAAATAAAATTAAAATGTTATGCATGTATGCAAATTACATAAAGATAATTTA
>JAPXFY010000015.1:42160365-42167865 GCA_030674185.1 Monoplex corrugatus | reverse complement strand
ATACGACTCAGCACAGTACAATACAAGACAGTATAATGCAACTCAGTATACAACACGGTACAATACAGTACAGCGTATTGCAACAAACTGTTATACAAAACCATGCAGTCTAACGCAGTGCAATGCATTACAACATAGAACAATACAATGAACCAGTACAATGCAATATTGTACAATATTACATATCACAATTCAACACATTGTAATGCAATAGTTCACTATATGATAGCACACAACACAGTGAAACACAATACAATACAACCCAGTACACCATAGTACTTCACATTGCAATGCAGTACAACACACAATACAATAAGATACAATACGTGTCTATGAAAAACATATACAATACAATAACATAAATAATGCAATGCATTGCCAAAGCAAACCTTACAAATTCAAGATACTGTAACACAACTCGACTCGAGGCATGACCAATCCACTTCAGCACGATACCATGCAGTACAATAACTGTAATACAATGCAATAAATACAATGCAATGGAGCATTGCAATACGTACAGTCTAATTCAAACTAAATACAATGATAATAATACGAGAAAAGCTGAAGACGAAATTTTGCCCAGAAGAAGGGAGAGCAATCTTGCAAGCCCATCATCATCATCATCATCAGGTGCTCTGCCGCATGGCGTTGGCGATCATGGACTTCCAACCATCTCTATCTCTCGTTGCCCCCAGCGTCTCCCCCACCCTCCTCATCCTCAGTCACTCTGCAAGTCCGTCCAGCATTCTCTCCCTGGGTCTACCTGGTGCCCTCTTTCCCTCCAGCTCTCCCGTTGTGACCAGGTGCTCCAAATCCCCCTTCCTCATGAAATGGCCTATAAATGTTGCTTGTCTTTTCCTAATCTTCCTTATGAGTGATCTACTTGTGTCTGCCTCCATCAAGACTGTCTCGTTTGTTTTCTTTGCTGTCCATGGAACTCTCAACATTCTTCTGAGAAACCACATCTCGGCTGCCTCGATCCTGCTCTGGCTTTGCTTGCTGACTGTCCACGCCTCGCATCCGTACAACAGTATTGGTTCCATATAACATTCAAGGACTCTCTTTCAAGCCCAGAGAGGTTAAAAACAGAGTTCTTTCCCTTAAACCAGGAGTTGCTTCGTTATGTTCCTGCTGACTTCCCATTCGCACAGGTATGTAGTAAACATATTTACGTGCACAAGTGCACACGTTTAAGTTCAAGTTCATATTGCTTATAGCCCAGCTGACTGCTAGAGCCATATCAGGGCTAACACCACGTGCACGTATGCACGCGCACACAAACACACATTCTAACCTGAAGAGCGCGAGCCTTAGTTTGCAAGTCTGTCATCAGACTAATTTCTCCTGCCTGTATAATAGTAGTTTGTATAAGGGCCTATAGAGCGAGGTGTGTGTGTGCGTGCATATGTGTGTGTATGTCTGTGTGTGTGTGTGTGTGTGTGTGTGTGTGTGTGTGCGTGTGTGTGTGTGTGTGCATGAGTAGCATGTGTGTGTATCACTGTATGTGTACAGCTGAGGAGGGGATAGGGGAGAAATTGAGTGGGAAAGAGACTGAAATACTTTAAGAAATTTCTTAATCTTTGTGTGTATGTAAATTGTGATATATGATATGCGAATAGTTTATAATTTGTGAGGTAATTTTGATTGTCAAGGTGTTAATGCTGTAATACTGAAGTTATAATGTTTTTTCTGTATATATGAATTAGAATTTTTCTGTTTTTATCTTCATTCAAAATATTGATTATAATTTTATGTACAACTATTGCATGCACAAACACGCACACACGCATACAAACATAGCACACGCACACACACACACGCTCCACACACACACACACACACACACACACACACACACACACACACACACACACACATTCTTACATACACACACGCACAGCAACGCACACACACGCACACACACACGTACACATACACACGTACACACACACACGCACACGTACACACACACACACACACGTACGCACGCACACACACGCAGCATTATATAAACACAGTATGCCTCTTTATTCATACGAAAAATCTGTTAATCTTTTTTCATTACGTAAGTCAGTGTTTAAATTTCAATATTCTGTGGTTTCTTATGTCTTCTTACTTGTATAGCTTTAATGTTTGTTGTTATCTTATTGTGTATGTAATTGTGAATATTTTTTTTATCACCATTTGCCTTTTTTGCGAAATGTAAAGCGCTGGTAAGCATGTTTTTATATGGAACATGCGCTATACAAGTAAACATTATTATTATTATTATTATTATTATTATTCTCTCTCTCTCACTCTCTCACTCTCTCTCTAGCCCTCTCTCCCCTCTCTCTCCCTCTCTCTCCCCTCCCCTCTCTCTCTCCCTCTCTGAATGTGTGTGTGTGTTACGTACATGAGCGCGTGCAGACTTACCTGGGCAGATGCATGTGTACCTGTGTGCAGCGTGTCAGTGTGTGTAGTCTGTCCAGCATCCGTCCGTCGCTGTGTTCATGTCTACATCGTTCCTTGTTCATAAAAAGTAAGAGAAAGTAGTCTCGCTTCGAATAAATAAGTAAATAAATAAACACTTTTTTTGGTAAAAAGTTCTTGCTATATCGCATTAGTTAATTTTGTAAATTATTAGTTTCTACAACATAAATAGAAAACAAATATTGTGCAGCATTGCGTACTGGCTTTTGCAAAAAGCATTTGGACGTAACTGACCACACATTTTTTAAACAAAATGACATTGTCAGATGATATAAAAACACGTAGCAGTCTTGAACTAACTTCTTCATTCCTTAACAGTCACCAGTGCACAATGTAGAACGGGACACGATACATGTCTATGAACAATAGACACAATACAACAGCACAAACAACGCAACACTTTATCAAAGCAAACCAAAATACAAATTCAACATGCTGTAATGCAGCTCGACAAGAGGCATGACCAATCCATTTCAGCACGATGCCGTGTAGACACAACGACTATAATACAATGCAATCAATGTGATGCAATGAAACAGTACAATACATAGAGTCCAATGCAGAATAGATACAGTGATAATACAATGCTAGAAATTCTGAAGCGAAATTTTGCCAGAAGAAGGGAGAGCAATATTGCAAGCCCAGAAAGGTTGAATATAAAAGAGTTCTTTACTTTTGACCAGAAATTGCTTCGACATGGTCCTGCTGAATACCCTTCGCATACGTACGTAACATATTTACGTCAGCGGACACTTACACGCGCACACACACACATTCTCTCTCTCTCTCTCTCTCTCTCTCTCTCTCTCTCTCTCTCTCTCTCTCTCTCTGTCGTCTGTCTGTTGCTGTCTGTTTAGTCTGTCTGTCTGTCTCCCCCCTCCTCTCTCTCCTATGTCTGTATGTCAGTCTGTCTTCTCTCCTCTCTCTCTCTCTCTCTCTCTTTCTTTCTCTCTCTCTCTTTCTGTCTGCCTGCCTGCCTGTCTGTCTGTCTGTCTGTCCGTCTGTCTGTCCGTCCGTCCGTCCGTCTCGTCTGCTTCTGTCTGTCTGTCTCCTCTTCTTCTCTTCTCGTTCTCTCTCTCTCTCTCTCTCTCTCTCTTCTGTCCGTCTGTCTCTCTGTCGTCCTGTCTCCTCTCTGTCTGTCTCTCTGTCTTTCTCTGTCTGTCTCTGTCTCTCTTCTTCTTTTCTTTTCTTTTTCTTCTTCTTTTCTTCTTCTTTTCTCTCTCCTTCTTCTCTCTCTGTCTTTCTGTCTCTGTCATTCTCTCGCTCTCGCTCTTACTCTCTCTCTCTCTCTCCTTCTGTCTCTCACGCACACACACGTGCGCACACATACACGCACGCGCGCGCGCGACACACACACACACACACATGCAAGCCCCACCCTCACCTCCACCCCCTACAAACACTGATGTTCATCAAAATACATTTTATCGGTCAATCGGTGGTCGGTCTTCTCTCTGTCTTTAGAGACATAGCACCAAACAAACTAAATGATCATTTCTACAATGTAGCAAAAGAAATAATCACTAATGGCATATCAACAACAACAAAAAACACACGCACAAAAAGAGCAACATCCAACCATTCAAAGAATACTGTCTCTCCAGAAATAGTCAGCCTGAACTATCAATTCTACCAATGCCGATCCATGAACTTTTAAAATGCTCTGATAGGCTACGCCTCAAACAAACGGGAACATGTTATCTAAATGGTTTAGATAGTAAAATGCTTGAACTTTCAGCTCCTGTACTAATAGAAACAATTATTTGTATATAGTTTAATCATATATATATATAAATATAACTATATATATATATGTATGCATACATGTGTGTGTGTGTGTGTGTGTGTGTGTGTGTGTGTGTGAGTGTGTGTGTGTGTGTATGTATACATATATATATATATGTATATATATATATATATATATATATATATATATATATATATATATATATATACATATAACACATACAGTGTGAAGGAAGTTGTAAAAATGAACTGTAATAAAATACTGACTTTTGGGGAGAAAGAGAGAGAGGGAGAGAGACAGAGAGACAGAGACAGAGGGAGAGAGAGAAGGGGAGAGAGAGAGCACCAGCAAAATGGTTTATGTCTCAGAGTCATTCATTACCCCCTCTCTTACCACCTCTCTTCACACGTCAGGGCTATCACTCCGCATGATAGCAAACCAGGGAACTCAGAACTGCGCGCGAATGTTCTTCATGAGCACTACCATCGCGCTCTACCGAATCTAACCAGCGCGTGATGTATAAACTAAAGCCGTCTGATTGGCTACTTCACCACATCCGGTGTTGCTGCTCGCTCGAGCCAGGGGGAAACTATCTGGCAAGGTGACCCATCATCTTGGATGAGCGGGCCTCAGTAGTTCAGTTGGTTGAGCGTCGGATTCATATGCTAATGGTTGTAGGTTCGAACCACGAGGTGCGTGTGTTTCATTAAATTTGGCCTTCCTACTGCCTATTAAACTGTTCTGGTGGTGTCTGTATTAGATTATATATGTATAGGTTACATTCGAAGATATCTTTGAACTGAGGCTGCATCAAAGCTTGTGACATCTCTCATTTTGTCTCGTTTTCCATTACTGTAACGCTTTCCTTTCCGGACTACCAGCTTCTTCTCTTCTCTGTCTGCACCGGGTACAAACAACTCAGCTGCTCGTCTTGTCCTCAGAAAGAAAATGTTTGATCATGTCAGTTCTCTCTTTCGCTCTATGCGCTGGTTACCTGTTTTGAACAGAACTGATATATGCTGGATATTTAGTGTTACAAATCTATTCACCAGTCAGTCCCATCAGACCTTTGTGACAACATCAATACTTAGACGCCAGGTTGTACTTTGCGCTCAGCTTCAGAGACTCTTTCCCTGTAGGTTCCTAGATTTATATGATCAACTGTCCGCCAGCGTTCTTTTGTTGTTTCGGGACCATCTGCCTGAAATAAACTTCCATTTTCCCTTCGTCTATCACCTGCCTTTTGTGCTTTTAAATCCAATTAAAAAGAAGACACCTCCTTTCCGACGATGACTGCTTCTTTCCATCAGGTTTTTTTTTTTTTTTTTCGTGTGTTGTGAGGTGGCCTACGTTGATCGCATGTGTGTGTCTGGTGCGTGAGTGTGCTTTGATTTGAATTGTCAAGATTTGGCGCCATATAAATACTGTAATTATTATCATATAACTCCGTCTTTCCCACTGAGCTAAACATGTATGTATGTACACACACACACATACACACACACACACACACACAACACACATATATATATATATATATATATATATATATATATAATATATGGTGCGTGTGTGTGTGTGTGTAATATATATATATATATATATATATATATATGTGTGTGTGTGTGTGTGTGTGTGTGGTGTGTGTGTGTGTGTGTGTGTGTGTGTGTGTGTGTGTGTGTGGTGTTGTGTGTGTGTGTGTGTGTGTATTTATCTCAGTTCCCTGGGATGGTTATTCCCCTTTGGCCCTATCGCCTTACGTGTGTGCTGAAGTAAACCTGAACTAAATCCATCCATCATCTCGGGTATCTGAGACTTATAGCTTTTAAGTGCCGGTTCTTGTTGTTGTTGTTTTTTGTTTTTTTTGGTTTTTTAATGTTTCGTTTTTATTCTTTTTTCATAGTTTGCTTTAATTTATAGCTTATAAAACATTGAGCATGTTGCGTCTAATCCCCCACCTCTCTTCACCCCGACCCCGCCCCTGACCCCCACCCAGCTACGAATTGGTGTTACACTATCGTTATTACGGGTTGGGGAAGGTAATGCAGCGGTGAGTCAGGAGTGGGACTTACCATTAAAAAGCTAATATGTGTGCAAAGAGTGTGCACCACCTCACTCCTCAGCCAGCTTAAGGATAATTACGGAAATGTGTTTATGTGTTTCTCATATTCTCAGTATGTTTCTTATTCTCAATATTGGTTCTTATTCTCTATATCTTTTCTTATTCTCAACGTCTTTTTCTCATTCTCGATATCTTTTTCTTATTCTCTTTGTCTTTATTCCTATTCTTAATGTCTTTTTCTTATTCTCAATATCTTTTTTCTTATTCTCAATATCTTTTTTTCTTATTCTCAATATCTTTTTCTTATTCTCAACGTCATTTTCATATTCTCTTTCATTCACAGCTCGTGAAATGTTGCGTATTGTGCAGTCTTCAGTCTATTCTACAGCTGTGACTAAACTGGGTATACCTGACCTTGTTCACAGCTGGGTAAGGTGGAACAAGTGAGGCTGACGTGGACGCGATAGTCAAATGGGTAAGACGTCGGACTTCTAACCTGAAGGTCTGTGTTCGATCCTGCCAGGTATCTTCCTGCCTAGTGGGTAAAGAGTGGAGATTCTCCATCCCCCCTCTTCAACTGGTTCCGTCTTTCAGGTCAACATGTGTGCAAACTGTTAGTGCCTAAAGCCCTATCGCGTGTGTATGCTCGCACAACATCAGATATACACATTAAAGATAATGTAAACCATTCATGTCCGGTGGCTTATGAGCATATAAAAACACACAGCATGTACGCCCACCGATGACGGAGTATATAGACTACGCAGCAGCATCCTGCCTGCACAATTTGGACAACGTGCATACATGCACGCGAGAACAATCGGAATGCTTAAAAGAGAGAGGGAGAGAGAGAGAGACAGAGACAGACAGACAGACAGACAGACAGACAGAGATAGAGGGAGAGAGAGCATGATAGTGCACGAAAGCGAACGCGAACGCGAATACGTTACATTTTCAACCATCATGTATGTATATGACTGCACTAAACAGGTATCTGCAGAGTTGATTAGGACCTTTGAGCAACCTCTTCAAAGAAGCATCTGCAATGTAGATTATACTCAAGCGCATGTATATAGTCACTAGTCTTCCCCCAGTTGAAGCTGTAGCACACGTATCTCTAGGTGAAAGCCAGTGAATAAATGAAAAAAATAGAAACTAGAAGGAAAAAAAAACCTTCATCGATGTGTTTTGCCTGATTGGAGACTCAAACCTACAA
>JAPXFY010000015.1:42147865-42152865 GCA_030674185.1 Monoplex corrugatus | reverse complement strand
GATTCATAAGTTCCATTTCCGCCCTCCTTCCCCACCCTATCCCTTATACTTTCAACAATTTGCCCAAGACAGGGCGTTGTGCAGGCTCAAGGAGTTGTAGTGAGTGAGCTGTTCGTATAATACAGCCGTGAACTCAAGACTAGATGTCTGGAGTTCAGTTCCAGCGTGCATCGTAAAACTGACCTGTTTACTTTGTTTGTTTGATTGTTTGTTCGTTTGTTTGGTTTGTTTGTTGTTTGTTGCTTGTTTGTTTGTTTATTTGTTTGTTACTTGTTCGTTTGTGTGCTTGCTTGTTTGTTTGTTTGTTGTTTGTTTGTTTGTTTGTTTGCTTGTTTGTTTGTTTGTTTGCTTGCTTGTTTGGTTGGTTGGTTGGCTGGTTTTGCTTTGTTTTGTTTTGTGTTTTGTTTTGTTTGTTTTGTTTTGTTTTGTTTTGGTTGGTTGGTTGGTTGTTTGTTTGTTTGAGTGTTTGTTTGGTTGTTTGGTTGTTTCTTTGTTTGTGTCTTTGTTTCTTTCTTTCTTTGTTTCTTCTTTGCTTGTTTGTTTGTTTGTTTGTTTGTTTGTTTGTTTGTCTTTTTCTGTCCTCTTGTTCCCTTAGGCGTCGAGGAGAGATGCAGCTTTCCGACGTGGGCTAGAGGGTAGCTTCTGCCATAGTTATTTTTCAGCTGTTTCTTTCACTCCTTCTATCCGTCTTTTCCAAGGACGCCCCCTTTCCTTTGGCTCCATGCCTTTTTCATGGTATAAGCTTTATATGCTGGCTGTTCGCTTGAAAGTGTTATGAGGTGACCGAACCATTTCAGCCTCTTGTTTTTCTATATATTCTAGACATGGCACAATCCCCGCAGTATCTTTTATGACTTCATTTCTGATCTCGTCTCCACGTGTGACATTCATTGTCTTTCTGAGACATACCACCTCACGTGTTGTTATTTTGCTTTTCGTGTCTTTGTCTCTGGTCCTTGTCCTGGGAGCTGGTAACGGGGTAAAGTAGGGGATTGCTGGGTCTTGGTGAAGTACTGTGTGGCTTTACGTCACTTAGGCGCCACACTACCCATGAAGGCCAATCCGGGTCACCCTGAAACAGCCTGGCTAACGGGGATCTGGTGAAGTTACGACGGGCCTAGCAAGTTAGTAATGGAATTTAAAATTGCTTAGAGAAACAGGGTGGGGGAAATGCTAGGGGCAACGAGAGATAGAGATAGATGGAAGTCCATGATTGCCAACGCCATGCGGCAGGGCACCTGATGATGATGATTAGAGAAACAAAGGAGATAAGAACAAACCTGTTTACCGTCCATCTGAATACTCCAATGAATCTGGTATAGTGGATTTTTAAAATTGCTAAGAGAAAGAAAGGAGATAGTAATAAACCTGCGTACTGTCCATTTATATACTCCAATGGCTCTGGTTGTCCCCACTCCTACTCCCACCTTTTTTCGTTTCAAGATCTTGTCAGTGCATGAGAGTTTGTAAAAGTTCAAAGAGTGAAACATTTACATGGAATTTTCACACCTTTGAAACAAAATGGCTGCCATCTTTGCCATTTGTGACACCCGAAACTTGAAACGTGAAATCCTCTCATGCAAAATAACAGCAAACGGCAAAACCTTGAGACAGGTTGATAAGTTTAATTATCTGGGAACGATCATTTCACCAGACGGTAGATACACATCAGAAATAGCAGCAGAATTGGCCAAGCCAAAACTGCATTCAAGAAGATTGAAAGCATTCTTACCAACAAATGCTTATCAATTAACGTCAGGAAGAGAGTTCTTGAATGTTATATAGAACCGATAATGTTATACGGTTGTGAGGCGGGGCAGTCAACACGCACAGCCAGAACAATATTGAGGAAGCCGAGATGTGGTTTCTAAGAAGAATTTTGAGAGTTCCATGGACAACAAAGAAAATAAACCAGATAGTCTTGATGGAGGCAAACACAAGAAGATCATTCATAAGGAAGATTAGGAAAAGACAGGCAACATTCATAGGCCATTTTATGAGAAAAGGGGAATTAGAGCACCTGGTCACAACAGAAAAGGTCGAGGGAAATAGAGCACAAGGTAGACCCAGGGAGAAAATATTGGACAGACATGCAGGGATGCCGGGGACAGAGAGGGTGGAAGATGTGCTTGCGGCAACAAGGGATAGATACGTACATATGGAGGGCCAACGTCAACGCCATGCGGCAGGGCACATGATGATAATAATAATTAATAATTATAATATTTATATAGCGCAAAATCTTGATAAAATCAAATCTAAGCGCTTTATGATGATGATGTAGAACGTATATTGTCAATGTACTAAAGAAATATGATAGCCAGCCTGCCCTAGCTCAGTTGGGAGAGCGTTAGACTGAAGATCTAAAGGTCACGGGTTCAATCCCGGGTTCCAGCACGGAACATTGTCCGGCGGTTGACATTTTTCACGCGGGCTAGTTGGGTAGAGCCATGAACTGAAGATCTGAGCTCCTGAGTTCAATCCCAGCCTGCAACATTAAAAACTGGCCTGTTCGCTGCCCATCTTAATGTTTCCATCGTTCTGGTGGTGCCAGCTTACTGTTTAATAGGTCCCTTTCTTCCCTTTCCCCATTTCAAGACCTTGCCAGCACGAAGGGTTTTGTGCAGGCTCAGGAAATCCATCAGACAATTGCTGGTGGATTTGGTTGGAGAGCATATGGAGCTGTCCGAGCGCAGTGAGTCCCTCCTAAAATAACTTCGATAACTCCAATTAACTGTATATCCGTGTACGCTGACAAGCCTGTTTTTCTTTCATGTTCTTTTATTTTTTTTTTTTTTTTTTTTATAATTTCATGTTGGTGTGTATATACTTGTCCTTTAGGCATAATAGAATGTTTTTGCGTGGTTTGGTTTTTTTTTTATGATGTGATTGCAATTACGCTTCGCTATTTCATTTTGCATTTGTCATGTCACTTGTTTAAAATAATTGTTTTTACAGTTGAAAACAGGAGTCTTCTAAATACTTACTGGCAAACTGGGTGGAGCGCATATGGAATTGTCCATTTGTGACGAGTCCTTCTTGAGCCAGTTCCAAACTCCAGACTCTAATTAGGCAGAGAGAGGTGTCTTAAATAAGCTGTAAGCCCACCTTCTAATCATTGCAGATAACTGGCTAACATCCACATGTGTGAATCGGCTGACTTGGCACTTTGGCACGTCCTCCATCGTTCCGCTAAGATTATCATGTTTTATGGAAAAAAAAAAAAAAAAACAAAAAACGAAAAGAGCGATCCATACAAGCATTTTTCTTTTGCTTCCACGTGTCATCATCATCGGCATATATCGTCCTCGTTGTCATCAACGTTATCATCATTAACTTTATTTAATCCCGTAAACAGTTAAAGTGGGTAAGGAGGATTGATGACAGAGAAGATTGAATTAGATTGGGGTTTTTCTTTCCTTCTTTCCTTCTCTCTCTCTCTCTCTCTCTCTCTCTGCTCTCTCTCTCTCTCTCTCTCTCTCTCTCTCTCTCAGCCACTGATATGAATTACAGGATCTTTAATGTACATATTTGATATACTGCATGCGTATACACATGATGGATAGGGGGGGGGGGGGGGAGTTAAACACTGGCTAGTCTACGCACATGTTGACTTGAAGGAAATCTCCACCCGTTACCCACTAGGCGAGATCCATATAGAAAATACCAATTCACTGTATTTTATCTCGGATTTGAACTCAAGCCCATTTTCTTGGGAGTCGGACTCTGAAGCAGCAATGAGTTAGCTGAGTTTCGCATGCAAATTAAAATGCAGTTTGGTGCCAAGTTGAGGCCTGTTAATATTCTAATTTGGCAGCAGTCAACATGGTAAATGATTATATATAAGCAGGCCACATGCACACGTTCAACATAGTAATGATTATATAATTATATAAGCAGGCCATATGTGCAGCACTCTGCTCGTTCTGCAAATTCCGTTGTGCCAGTTTCCTGGAGGCACATGTGCAGCTAGGCGCCCTTTAGATTAAGTTAACAGCAAAACCCTGTGAATATAATAGAAATAGAAAGCAAAAGTAAAGGGTTGGAGCTAAATAGTAAGAAGACTGAAGTCATGGTAATCAGTCAAAAGCATGGAATCCACTCATGCAAAATAACAGCAAACGGTACAACCTTGAGACAGATTGACAAGTTTAAATATCTGAGAACGATCCTCTCTCTGTCTCTGTCTTCTGTCTCTGTCTCTCTGTCTCTCTGTCTCTCTCTCTCTCTCTCTCTCTCTCTCTATCTTCTATTACTCTACTCTCTCTCATTCTCAGCCACAGACATGAATTACGGCAGATGCACATCAGAAATAGCCAGCAGAATCGGCCAAGCCAAAACAGCATTCAAGAAGACGAAAAGCATTCTTACCAACAAATGCCTATCAATTAACATCAGGAAGAGAGTTCTTGAATGTTATGTAGAACCGATAATGTTATACGGTTGTAGGCGTGGACAGTCACTACGCAAAGCCAGAACAATATTGAGGAAGCCGAGATGTGGTTTCTAAGAAAAATGTTGAGAGTTCCATGGACAGCAAAGAAAACAAACAAGACAGTCTTCATGGAGGCAGACACAAGAAGATCATTCATAAGGAAGATTAGGAAAAGACAGGCAACATTTATAGGCCATTTTATGAGGAAAGGACGGACGGACGACGACAGACAGACAGACAGATAGATATCAATGTAGATATATTTGTGATAAATAGATAAAGGTGGCGAAAAGAAACGCAAAATGCTCTATTTGGGCTGTTGTCCTCTCACGGTGTTGCTGTTCATTTAAGGGGTCCACACACACGCGTAATAACCCTTCTGTCTTTTTACCAAATCTACTTAAACATGCAGTGTGTGGATGATTGGTTAAAGCACTGGCCAAAGATCAGGGAAACCCGGATTCGAATTCGGATAGGACTGGGGGGGGGGGGGTCCTCCCCACACCCCACCCACCCCTACCCCATCTGCATTACATCTTAGGTGGTGGTCTAGGTGCTAGTCTTT
>JAPXFY010000015.1:42120365-42145365 GCA_030674185.1 Monoplex corrugatus | reverse complement strand
TCTCTCTTTCTCTCTCTCTCTCAGTGCAGTACAGGGTCAAGCCCTCTGTAGTTTAGATTATAGCGTGGCTCATATATATCCAGCACTCTCTGTGAGTGCATTCCAAGACACTGGCATTTTAAAAGTGTGGTTTTTAGTGAGTTGCAAGGTCAACATTTGCATCAGGCGAAAAGTGCTTCCATCCCAAGATCATCCCCTGAGATTTTGGATTTCCCCTGCACCAGCCAAAAAAATGTTACCGCCTTAAAAGTGAACCCAGGAAAAGACTAGTGTAGGTTCCCTAGTTTTGTTTCCATCCCCGTTTAGAAGAAAAGGGAGACTGTTTTATATCCACCGGAGAAATGTCTGTCTGTGTGTCTGTGTGTCTGTCTCTCTCTCACTCTCTCTCTCTCTCTCTCTCTCTCTCTCTCTCTCTCTCTCTCTCTCTCTCTCTCTCGCTCTCTCGCTCTCGCTCTCTCATCTATATTTCTGTTTCTCATTTCTCTCTCTCTCTCTCTCTCTCTCTCTCTCTCTTTCTCTCTCTCTCTCTTTCTTAAACTATCCTTGAGCGAGAGCAGGATGTTAAAAAACATTAATGTGCTCATTAAACTACCCCCGAAAATAAACATATGTTCCAATTGTCAGATTATCAAAATTCTTTCTTTCTTTCTCTCTCTCTCCTCTCTCTCTCTCTCTCTCTCTCTCTCTCTCTCTCTCTCTCTTCCTCTCTCTCTGTCTCTGTCTGTCTCTGTCTCTCTCTCTTTGTCTCCCTCTGTCTCTGTCTGTCTCTGTCTCTCTCTCTTTGTCTCCCTCTCTCTCTCTCTCTGGTCTTTCTCTCTCTCTCTCTGTCTCCCTCTCTCCCTCTGTCTCTCTCTGTCTCTGTCTGTCTGTCTCTTTGTCTGTCTGTCTGTCTGTCTGTCTCTCTCTCTCTCTCTCTCTCTCTCTCTCTCTCTCTCTCTCAGCAGTCACGGAAGCAACAGCTCATACGATGACCCCTTTTGAACTCGAGTGATAAGACAAGAAGGGCGAACGAGAGGGGATGGGGAAAAGGGGAGAGAGAGCGGAAGAGAAACAGACAGACAGACAGGCAGACAGACAGAGACAGAAATAAAATGGAAGAGTGGGAGATAGAGATAGAGAGAGAGAAAGAGAAAGAGAGAGAGAGAAAGAGAGAGAGAGAAAGAGAGAGAGAGAGGGGGGGGGGAAACAGATAGCGACAATGACAGCAATATTCTTCAACTGAAAAGGTTGTTAGCTTAATTTAAAGCCAGTTTTTTTAAATTAGCGATTGCTGATTTACAAATCTACCTAAATCTAAAGACAGAGGGGAAATACAGAGAGAGAGAGAGAGGGGGGGGGGGAGGGAAAAGAGGGAAACAGAGAGCGAGAAAGACCGTCAGATAGAGACAGAGTGGGAGAGTAGTAGAAAGGGAAAGAAAGGAGGGAGAGAGAGAGAGAGGGGGGAAGGAAGGAGAAAGAGAGAGAGAGAAAGAGAAAGAGAGAGAGAATGACAGCGATACTTTACTTCAACTATAAAGGTTGTTAACTTAAAGCCAGTTTTTATACTAGGGATTGCTAATTTACGAATCTGCCTAGACCTAATGAGAGAGGGGAAAGAGAGAGAGATAAAGAGGAAGAGAGAGAGAGGGAGAGAGAGAGGGAGAGAGAGGGAGAGAGAGCAAAGGGAATTAGAAACTAACATCTCAAACAAGGCAGAACAGTTTACTACCAACAGATGCTCTACACATTTAAACTATGCCGTGCCATCTCCTAGTTTTTAAGCTCCCTGTCGGTTTTTTTTTTGGGTGTTTTTCTAAGGGAGATTGTGTGTGTGTGTGTGTGTGTGTGTGTGTGTGTGTGTGTGTGTGTGTGTGTGTGTGTGTGTGTGTGTGTGTGTGTGTGTGTGTGTGTGTGTGTGTGTGTGTGTGTGTGTGTGTGTGTGTGTGTGTGTGGAGCCTTGAGACACCTGACCACCTTCGATACTCTGGTTCTAATCCACATAAAGGATAAAAGTCTATTTTAAAGAAAATAGCGATAGCAGAGGGACACCCAGAAGTCATGACCTGGTACTTGTTTGACAGGGGGAGATGGGGGATCTAGAAATCATGATCTGGATGCGGCCTGGTCCCCTTAGTCTGTAAGGAGTTAAGGGCCCATGACACTTGTTTGACCGGGGGGGGGGGGGGGGATCTAGAAATCATGATCTGGATGCGGCCTGGTCCCCTTAGTCTGTAAGGAGTTAAGGGCCCATGACACTTGTTTGACCGGGGGGGGGGGGGGGGGATCTAGAAATCATGATCTGGATGCGGCCTGGTCCCCTTAGAGTGTAAGGAGTTAAGGGCCCATGATACTTGTTTGATGGGGAAGGGGCGCGGAGTTACTTCTTCTCTGAAGACCTTCTGCTGTCCAGCACTGCCCAGAGTGGGGATACTAGCAACGACGCTTTTTATGTTCCATTTCGGGTTGAGATTGCGAGACGGGGCTTGACTCTATACGCAAATTTTATTTCATGATAATTATATTCAGACAGATGCGATAATCAGTAGGGTAAGACGTTAGATTTCCGATCAGATAATCCGGTGTTCTATTCTGCCTGGGTACCTGAGAGTTCCATGGACAGCAAAGAAAACAAACGAGACAGTCTTGCTGGAGGCAGACACAAGTAGATCACTCATAAGGAAGATTAGGAAAAGACAGGCAACATTTATAGGCCATTTTATGAGGAAAGGGGAATTGGAGCACCTGGTCACAACGGGAAAGCTGGAGGGAAAGAGAGCACCAGGTAGACCCAGGGAGAAAATGCTGGACGGACTTGCAGAGTGGCTGGGGACGAGGAGGGTGGGGGAGATGCTAGGGGCAACGAATGATAGAGACAGATGGAAGTCCATGATCGCCAACGCCATGCGGCAGGGCACCTGATGATGATGGTGATGATGGGTACCTCCTGCCTGGTGAGTAAAGGATGGAATTTTTTCCCCGATCTTCCAGGTCAAGATGTGTTCAGACCTGTTAGTTCCTGAACCCCCATCGTGTGTGTATTTATGCAAAACATCATATCAAACTTATACGTTAATGGAAATATTGGAATGCTTAAAACACACACACACACACACACACACACACACACACACACACACACACACACACACACACACACATACACACACACACACACATACATACATACATACACACACATACACACATACACACATACACACATACACACACACATACACACATACACACACACATACACACACACGCTTACACACACACACACACACACACACACACACACACACACACACACACACACACACATACATACACGCACGCACTCACAAACGTGCTACAGCTGCATAATCTGTACGTAGAATTGCTTGTCCGTCACGTGAATTCATATCACCCATGAGTTTTGAATTTCTGAGCTGTTGGACTTCCAAACTGCAATCACATTTAAGCTCTGCCATGACTAGTGCCAGCAGTGAAAAGAAATCAGTGCTGTTATTTACTTATTTATTCATTTATTTGTGTTTATTCACTGGACCATTTAGAAGTGTCAACGGGCGGTTGAAAAGGCCCAATGTGGAAAAATCTAATCAGCTAATACATCAGCTCTGTGAAGTTTGGATAGCGTAAGTATCTTTCTTGCAAAGTTAATGGCGGGCGTTGCTTTTTAACTGTTGTCTTTATTTTACCTGGGTGTCGTTTTTAACGTGGTGTTAGCCCTGGTATGGCTCTAGTTGTCGGCTGGGCTATAAGACATATGAACCTGAAACCTGAAAGAAATATATCTTCTTTCGTGGTACGTTATAACCCTGATGTCTGATTTTTACACAGGCTGTTGGCTATGTTGATAGGTCTGTCGACTCAATATCTAGTGTCTCGAGTTCAATCCTGGTGGACAACTTTAAAAACTGACCTGTTCATTGCTCATTTGTATGTTTCGGTAACACTTATGGCACTAACTTAGTGTTTCTCAAGGAGGCCTACCTACCTCCTCCCCACTCCCCACCTGTGGGATGCCAGGGGCTCTTTCACTATGAATATTATCCCCACCTTATGGAAAAACTGTGCTAGAAATGTCCTCTTTTCTGTCACTCTGTTTCTGCCTTGTTCCTTTGCTTCTGTCATTTCATTTCCACCAATCATTTTCTGCCTTAACGGTCCATTCACCTGTATGTGTTCGTTTCAGTTTCAGTTTCCCAAGATGACGTCTCCGCGCTCGGAACGAATTCCATATGCACTAACATCACAGGTGCCATGTGTACGGTGACCATGGCACATGCCTTAAGCCTGCACATAAATCTATGAGCTGGCCAGGTCCTGAGACCCTACCTAGACTGTTTTACCTAGTCTATTTTTATACTGGTGTTTTATCAGCCTACCACTGGATTAATCTTGGTTACATGTAAATGACATGTGTATGTGTGTATCTTACTTTCAAAAAAAAGGAACATAATGTAAAGTAAATAAACAAATAATTAAAGGTCTGAATCAAACCCAACTAGCTGTTAATTCTGTATCAACTTGTCTCACATGACAGAACCTAGTCAATGCCCCAAATCTCAGCCATCTATCAACTAGGCGAAGCCAATATTTTCTTAATCATAGGTAAGTAAGTAGGTAAGCAAGCAAGTAAGCAAGTGAATAAGAAGTAGGTGAATAAATAAATGCAAAATAAAAGAGTATGTAGATGAATAAACAGGTAAGAGATGAAAATAACAAATAACAGTAATACATGCATATATCCACATGGCCGCACACAGACATATACACATACATTCATACATACACACCTATATTGGCACAGTGTGATGGCTGATAACAACAGCTACAACAACAGCTACAACAACAGCAGCAACAACAACAACAACACCATCAAAGAGGAGACACCCATATATACATATCATGACAAACTTGGACATATCTGGATGAAAATCAACAAACAGCCCACAAACACACACACACAGACAGTTTGGCAAACTTAATTGTTCTTCAGTTGTCTGTTTCTTTTCTTCACTTTTCCTTTATCTCTGTTCCAGGAAAAGCCCAAATACTTTCATTCCACGCTGTAAGAGGATGTATGCATGTGTACGATAAAGTCTTACGTACTTTTTTTTTAGGATTGATAATTGGGTACATGTATTTATTGCATCTTTTTGGCTCTAGAGAGGTGGGATACGCAGAAGCAATTTTCGATAATTTATGCCTGTTTTTCTATGGGTTTTTTTTTGGTCCTTAGGTATGCTTATATTTGTATTCACGTGTTTTTTAAATCCCTGTGCGATAAATTGGAGTGGTCAACGCCAGGGGCATGTCCTTAGATTATATGCACGAATGCATTAATGTGTGTACTTAATTTTCTTGTCTTTTTTTTCTTGTTGAAGTTTATGTTTTGAAGCGGTTATAGCCCTGATATGACTGTACACAGTCGGCTAGGCTTTCAACAACAACAACAACAACAATAACAATAACAATAACCTCCCTCCTCCCCGTTTAAAGAACTAATCATTACGTAAGGGGTTTGCGCAGGTTCAAGGAATAGGGTCGGGTAATTGCTGCCAGATTCTGGTGGAGCGTATATGGAATTGTCTGAGTACAATGAATTCATCTTGAAACTCCAAACTTTATAACGCTGATCACCCCCCTCCACCCACCCATTGGGATGCCAGAGATTCTTTCAGTATAAATAATGTCCCCACCTTCTGGTAATTCTGTGCTAGAAATGTCCTCTTTTCTGTCACACTGTTTCTGCCTTGTTCCTTTGCTTTCTTTCGTTTCTTCCTATCATTTCCTGCCTTGCTGGTCCATTCACCTGTATGTGTTTGATAAAGTCTTACGTACTCTCTCTTAGGATTGATAATTGGGTGCATGCACTAAGTGTATTTTTGGCTCTAGGGACATGACATAAGCAGAAGCAATTTAGGTTAATTTAAGCCTGTTTTTTTGTATGTTTTAGTGTCCTTAGTTATGTTTAACTTTGTATTTGTTATGTTTTTTATACCCATTGTGCGATAAATTGGACGGAGTGGTCAATACCAGTGGCATCTCCGTAGATTATGTGCGCGAATGCGTTGATATGTGCACATAATTTTCTTCTCCTTTTTTTCCTGTTGAAGTATTATATAATGTTTTGAAATGGTTGTAGCACTGATATCGCTGTACGCAGCCGGCTGGGCTTTAAAGTAAATAAAATAATAACAATAAATCTGATCAACCTGGGACACAAGAAACCCAGATTCCATTATTGATCGTACAATGTATGTGTCTGCCCTCCCCTTTCCATTAGACCTTGAGTGGTGGTCGGATTGCTAGTCTTTAGATGAGATAATAAACTTAAGTGCCGTACACACTATACAGCTAGCGCACGTTGAAGATCATACGGTAATAAAAGAATTGCATCTGTTCAAATTCTGTAGAAAAATGTGGTTAATGAATAAACAAAAAATACACTATAAAAATGTGACAACGCACTTCGGCGATTTCCTTTCTCCGGAAGGAGGGGCCCGTTTGTCACACAGGAAACCTTGAAATTCGTTGTGAACAACAAAACACCACAATCCAGCCCAGTTCAGAGTTCAGTCCATCAGGTATATCAGTATCTGAAACAGTGCTCCCTTTTAATCCTAAGCACAACGAACATATCATGATCAGAATATCGTTAACATGAATTTTTACCATTTTTATCCAGAACGGTGCGCCTTTTCAATTCCAGGCACAATAGCACAAGACCAAAATATCGTAATCTATGATTATTACGAAAATCCAACACAGTTTGCGTAACTCGTGTTGGATTTTGAGAAATTCTACAGCATGGGAGATAACTCCTTCGTGACTCTCAAGAGTTAGAATCCTTGATCAATCTTAAAAAAAAATTCTCCCTGTTTCCCTCTTATTTCCTTTAGTGTATGATTATTACCGTTTTTATCCAGAACGGTGCGCCTTTTCAATTCCAGGCACAACAAGCACAAGACCAAAATATCGTGAACCATGATTATTACCGTTTTTATCCAGAATGGTGCGCCTTTTCATGTCCAGGCACAACAAGCACAAGACCAAAATATCGTGAACCATGTTTTTGTATTTTTATCCAGAACAATGCGCCTTTTAAATCCTAGGCACAACTAATATGTGACTAGAATATTGTGAATCATAATTATTGTTATACATTCTAATAAAAGTTCCTGTGTCCACAGAAATACGACAGAGACTGTGATCCTCCTTCACTGTGCCTTCAGTGGACAAAAACCCCGCACATCCAGGACCCGTGTCAACACCCCAAGACACCACAAGGCGTCATTTACACCTTTCACCGCCGTCAGGTCCATCTCGTCAGATATTCATGGTGACCCGGTAAGTAACTAGACCAAAACTGAAAACTGGTGGGTCGGGGGTGGGGGGGTGGGATGGGATGGCTAGAGGAAGGGGGAGGGATTGCGAGAGGGGTTGTGAGGTGGTGAGGATTTCAACTTTTCTAGGGACCAGCATTGTGATGGCTGTGCCAATCTTTTCTCCATCTGACGACGGACTGACTCAGCCCAGTACATTCATTGGCATCTAGAACATTGAAGATCCTCCCTCCTCTGTTCTGAGTCGGCTTGTGTGTGTCCTTCAGAGCCTTGAGATCTCCTTGTTCTGTTTGTGCCATGATATCCTCCGTCTTCCTCTTTCGCGTTTTCCTTCGTGCAAAAAAGTGGCAGAATGGTTAAGACGTTCGCCTGCCAGTAACTAAATTCGCGGCTCCAGGGTTCGTTTACCGTAAGAGGCGTCGTCTTTTCTCATTAGTTTGACCGGAAATCGAACTGGACGTCTAGCCCTCCGGAATGGGACGAAAAACGAATCGAACTCATGTATCTTCTGGCCTGCGCACTGTAAAGAATCCACGGCAGTTGAAAGTCGTGAATAGCAGGACATTCGCCCGGCTGACCTGGCAAAATACTATCTCAGTTCCCTTCCCTTGAGACCCAATTAGTCTTCTTGCCTTTCTGGGGTCTTGGTGGAAAAAAAAGTGTCAGAGAAGACAGCTTGGGTCAAGGGTCATTTGTCGAACAGGCTTGAGTGTACTCTAACTTAGCATCGTGTGTGTGCGTGTGTGTGTTACGTGCGTGCGTGCATGTGTGTGTGAGTGCGTGCTTGCATGTGTGTTGTTGTGAGTGCGTTCGCGTGCATGCGTGCGTGTGTGTGAGTGAGACAGAAGATGACGGCTTGGGTCAGGGGTCACACGCCCTACTCTGTCCTGTTCCCACCCACCCACCACCCCAGTTTGCGTGTATTTGTGTCCTGGAGGTCGTTGTTGGCGATTGCTTTGGTGAATGATGGGAGTGCGTGCCTTCATTTGTAATCTTGAATTTATAGGACATTTTATGAGGCAAGAGAAATTAGAGTACCTAGTCACAACATGAAAGGAAGAGGCAAAAAGAGCACAAGGTGAACCTAGGGGGAAAATACTGGACAGACTTGTGGCGTGGATGAAGAAAGAGGGTGGAGATGTACTTGCAGCGCACAAAGATAGATTCGTATGGAGGGTCATGATCACCGACGCATGTGGCAGGGCACATGATGATTTGGGGGAACCTCCACACATTGTTCAGCATTCTGAGCATGTTGATGGTCTTGCTGAGACGATGCTGGATGGTGGTGTTCTGCTCATCCATCATGTCTCCCTCAAATAGAAGACACTGTATGTCCTCTTTCAACTTCATATTTGGCAGGATTCGTGATTCACACTTCTGCAAATATACGTATACAACAAAATGCATTAATGTGTGTCTGTACAACCTTGTACAAATACAAAAGCATAACGGACAAAACATTCTTTTACATAAAATTTTATCCATTCATGAATGTAAATATGAAATCAACATTCGACGAAACCACCATCATCACCATCTACCAAACACCAACACCACCACCACCACCATCACCCACTACATCACCAACCACCAACTACCACCCCACCACCACACCACCACCACACGCACAGACAATAAGAATACAGTTGATACCTTCTCCTTATTGACAGATGACTGAAGAAACTTCATGAAAACGTCTAAGCTGGACACCACTCGAAACATCCCAGAACGGACGTACTGATGGTTCCAGGACTTTTCTGCTTTACAGCAAAGGACGAAAACTGACGTCTGTCAATGTGGCTGACAAACCACACAGCCACACCTCTAAAGGCCCTACATGTATTCGACGAAGGTAACTGAACAGAACGTGTGTGTATGTGTTGTTGTGTGTTGTGTGTGTGTGTGTGTGTGTGCATGTGCGTGTGCATGTGTGTGTGTGCGGTGTGTGTGCGCCCGTGTGTGTATGTATGTGCGTGTGCGCACGTGTATGTGTGCGTGTGCGCGCGTGTATGTGTGTGCGTGTGCATGTGAGTGATGTGGTGGTGTGTGTGTGTGTGTGTGTTAAGTTGCTGTCTATGTATGTGTGTAGCGACAAACTACCAAACGCCCAGGTCCTAGCATTCTCTGGTCTCCCCACCATGCACACACTGTTCAGACAATGCAGGTTGCTCTGGCTTGGCCATGTGCGCCGGAAGGATAGCTGTATTCCAAAGGATAACCTGTACGGTGAACTAGCCTCCGACAAGAGATCTGTTCGCCGTCCCAAAAAGTCGTCTGCAAGCGCGATATGAAAGCTTTGGACATCAACACAGAAAGCTGGGAAGACAAAACAGCGATCGCAATAGATGGCGCAGTGTGCTCCAGAAACAACTCGGGTTGGGGGAAAAGAAGATCCAGACCTTACCTGAGGTGAGAGCCAAGTGGAAAGCAGGCTCTAGTGAAGGCAGTCCCATGCCAGCATCCATACATGCATCCAACGTCGCAGAGACTGCCTTTCCCACATCGGCCTTACCAGCCACAGCGGATGCTGCTCCAGAGGCGTCAATTCGAATCGAAATGACACTAGGGCGCATCATCCATAGTCGACGTCAACTGACGGAGGCCTACCACTACTAAACCCTTCTCATAGGCGAGATCTTGAGGTTTACACCTAATCACTGGCGGAGATTTGAACCCCAGTCCTCTTGCCTAACAGGCCGTGATATTGACAAGTACACTACCGAGGAGTACAGAGATGGTCATCTGTTGTGAACTTGACCACAGTTTCAAACGCTGTGTTGATTCTTCTGGTTTTATGCGACAAACACTACGAAAGCCACAATCCAAAAATCTGTGTTTAAAACAGAGTATGGCCTAGTGGAAAGAGTACGCACCTAGAAATCCAAGTTATGTTCCCATTGGACAGTGATTTTTCTCTTCCCTCCACTACACCTTGAGCGATGGTCTGAGTGCTAGTCTTTCAGATGACATAGTAAACCGAAATGCTGTACCCGAAAATTGGTGGGTTGGAGTTGGGTGTGCATGCAGGAGGATCTTCAGTACAGATGGCATCCCCACCTTCGGAAAATTCAGTGCTAGAAATTTCTTCTTTTCTCTCATTCTCTCTGTTTCTTCCTTGTTCCTTTTCTTTCTATCATTTCTTCCTATCATATTCTGCTATGTCGGTCTATTGACCTATTTGTGTTCTGTGAAATCTTTCATGTTTTCTATTGATATTGGTTGTTGGCACAGGTATTAACTACAATTTTGGCTCTAAGGAAACACGATAGGCGGAGGCAATTTTCGGTAATTTAGGCCACGTTTTTGTATGTTTTAGTGTCGTTAGTGATCTTTGTTTGTGTTCAGGTTTTATTTTTAAAACCTTATGGAGATAAATTTAAGGGAATGATCAATGCCGGGAGCATATCTTTAGATTAGTATGTGAATGCATTGTTATCTGTACTTAATTTCCTTTCCATTTTCTTTTGTTTTTTGTTTTTTTTGTTTTTTTGTCAGGTTCATCGAGATGTGTACATTTTGCTATGGTTGTAGCACTGATATGGCTCTGCGCAGGCAGCTGGGCTTTAAACAGTAATAATGATTGTAATAAACGGAGATGCTGTAAGCAGCAATTATTTTGAGCACGTTGAACATCTGTGGCAGCAACATTTTCCTTGGCAAAAGAAAACACCCTTAGGTAAACAAAAATACATGCATATAGATATAACAAAGGGAGGTGGCGCCGTATGATGGCGATGTGCTTTGTGTTGAAAAACCTGCGGCAGCAAAGTAGTTTTCCTTAGCAAAAAAAAAACCACCCTTAGGTAAACAAAAATACATGCATATAGATATAACAAAGGGAGGTGGCGCTGTGCGATGGCGATGTGCTTTCTCCATGAAGGTCAACCCCCATTTCACGTGGTAAAACTGCGTTACGTCCAAAAACAATGAACCCAATGCCATCCAATCCAATCCAGTCTAGTTTGTTCGATCAAAGCGACGAGAAAATTGTCCAACTCAGATTTTTTTTCTTGTTGTGAAATATTAGTTATACAGCGCAAAATGGTATATCCTTCAAACCAAGAGAAGTTCACTTTTAAACATAAACGGAAATAGTCCCTAATTTGAGTGCAGTGACCTGAAATGTTCCTTAAGTTTCAAGAACACTGTATCTGCTATTTCCTTTTGAATCTGTTCCAGATTCGTGCAACTGTGCAACCGTTCAGAGACTAATAGGCTTGTTTGTATCTTAAATGCGTATGACTAATTGATTGTCTGTTTTGATCGTTTGTTTTTCCGGTGTGTGCATGTGTTTTGTTTTTCGGTGTGTGCATGTGTTTTGATTGTTTGTTTTTCCGGTGTGTGCATGTGTTTTGATCGTTTGTTTTTCCGGTGTGTGCATGTGTTTTGATCGTTTGTTTTTCCGGTGTGTGCATGTGTTTTGATCGTTGTTTTTCGGTGTGTGCATGTTTTTGATTGTTTGTTTTTCCGGTGTGTGCATTGTTTGATTGTTTGTTTTTCCGGTGTGTGCATGTGTTTTGATCGTTTGTTTTTCCGGTGTGTGCATGTGTTTTGTTTTTCCGGTGTGTGCATGTGTTTTGTTTTTCCGGTGTGTGCATGTGTTTTGATCGTTTGTTTTTCCGGTGTGTGCATGTGTTTTGATGTTTGTTTTTCCGGTGTGTGCATGTGTTTTGATCGTTTGTTTTTCCGGTGTGTGCATGTGTTTTGATTGTTTGTTTTTCCGGTGTGTGCATGTGTTTTGATTGTTTGTTTTTCCGGTGTGTGCATGTGTTTTGATCGTTTGTTTTTCCGGTGTGTGCATGTGTTTGTTTTTCGGTGTGTGCATGTGTTTTGATTTTGTTTTTTCGGTGTGTGCATGTGTTTTTGCTTTTCCGGTGTGTGCATGTGTTTTGATTGTTTGTTTTTCCGGTGTGTGCATGTGTTTTGTTTTTCCGGTGTGTGCATGTGTTTTGATTGTTTGTTTTTCCGGTGTGTGCATGTGTTTTGTTTTTCCGGTGTGTGCATGTGTTTTGATTGTTTGTTTTTCCGGTGTGTGCATGTGTTTTGATTGTTTGTTTTTCCGGTGTGTGCATGTGTTTTGATTGTTTGTTTTTCCGGTGTGTGCATGTGTTTTTGTTTTCCTATGAAAGCGAGTTTTCTACACGATTTTGCCGGAGGCAGTTCTTTTGTCGTGGAATCTTGTACTTCCATCCATCTGTCCGCCCCTGTTTGTCGACATGTCTAAGCATGCATCCACTGTCTGCCTTTTATGTCTGTATACATTTACTTTAAATCATTTGGACTTTTTAAATTTTTTCTATTTGTCTATTTACGTCTTTTGTGTAAGTCTTTGCACATACAATTTTGGTCTCACATTGTTGCAGTTTGCCTGTAATGACCTCACACTACGCCAGGATAGTAGCGTCCGCTCTGCATCGTGAAAAGCAGCTGCAGCAGCAGGAAGATCAAAAACCAAGTAAGTCTTCCACTAGATATGTTATAGAAACAAGAAAAAGAACATAAAGGAGAAACCAAACAAGAAAACAAAAAGAAAAAACAAGTAAAAGAAAACATGCGACAAATAAAAAGAAGGAACAATAAGATGAAGAGGAAATGAAAAAGACACAAGGGAACACGAACAAGAAAGGCAAGAACAAGGACAACAAGAAAAATAGAAGAAGAAGACGGAAAAATAACAACAAAAACACAACAAGAACAACAACAGATATGGCATATAACTGAGCAAGAAGATAAGGAACAATAACAAAGCTTGCATATAAAACAAAACAAAACAAAACCAAAATTAAAACAAAAACACCCAAACAAGTAGAGAAACACACAAAACGAGAAAAGCCGACCAATACGCAATATAAAGAAAATCCATGATTGTTATATTACGCGGTTGAAAACAACAGCCAGAACAGGAACAACATGGAGAAACAGAAATGGAAACAAAAAAGTGGCTACAAGCAAACCAAGAGAACAGCAAGAGCAGAAACGATGAGAAGAAGGACAACAAACAGAAAAAGAACATCAATGATAACAACACCGACAAAAACACCACCAGCAAAACGCCAAGAACAGCATGAAGAAGAAGAGTAGAAGGGAAAAAATCGAGAATAAGAAGTACATCAAGAACAATTATACCAATAAGAGGAGGATCAAAGAAGCTAGAAAAGGAAAACAAAAACAAAAGCAAAATAAAGCATTGAGGCCAAAGGCAAAACGAACATAAACGAGGCGACAAAATTAAACCCCAAAACAACAGAAAGACAAGTAGACCATGATTAATAAAACTACCAACAAAATGGAATAATCAAGAAAACAAGGAGGAAACAAACAAAACAGGAGAACTAAGACATGGCAACAACTGAAACAAGAACCTAGGAACACGATAACAAACAAAATTACGAAACAAAAAGAAGGGAAACAAAGAAACAAAAAGAATAGGAGAAACATTTGGCAGAAATGCAAAAAGCCAAGAACAGAAAAAAAAATCAAAGAAATAAGTAAATGGAACGAGAAGATAGGGGGAAAAAAACGACGTGGGACAAGACAAACGAAAGAACTGGAATACAGATGAAGACAAAAGGCAAGAAGGGCAAGTAAAACAAACTTGACCCCACAATCGAAAATACCCGAAACATACACGTAAACACAGAGCAAACCAAAGTACACAAAAAGCAAGTCTCCTTCCACCCCCCAAAAACTAAATGTCAAGAAAAAGAGGATAAAAACAAAGATCAAGAAGAAAGAACAAGAGTAGAAGAGCAAAAACCTGACATCATGGAGTACATTATCATTATAACATTTTCAACAAATGCCAATGTCGCAACATCACAACACCAACAGGAACAAGAAGAAGAAAATACAAAGCAGAAACTAATACAAAACAAACACAAACGAAAACTAGAAAACAACAACAAGAGCAACAAGAACAAGAACGAAGCCTTACAGCACCAAGACCGCCAACAAGAACAAGAATGAAGCCTTACAGCACCAAGACCGCCAACATGAACAAGAAAAGAAAAATTTTAAAAGTTGAACAAAAAACAAGACAACGACGACGACGAAAACAACGACGAGAACAACAACAACGAGAACAACAACAACAACAACGAGAACTACAACAACGAGAACAAACAAAAACACAACAAGAACAATAACAACAAACAACGAGAACAACAACGACGGAGAACAAACAACAACAACGGCGACGACGACGAGAACAACATAACAACGACAACAACAATAACAACGAGAACTACAACAAACGAAGAAACGCAACAACAACAACAAACAAGAACAACCACAACAACGAGAACAAAAACGCGAGAACAACAACAACAACAACAATAACGAACAACGACGAGAACAAAACAAGATTGAAAACAACACGAAGAACAGCAATGAGAACAACAACGAGAACAAACAACAACGAGAACAACAACAACCGAGAACAACAACAACGAGAACAAAAACAACAATGAGAACAACAACAACAAAAACGATAACAAACAATGGGAAAACAAACGAGAACAGCAGCAACAAACAAAAACAACGAGGAGAACAACAAAACATTAACAAGAACAACATCCACACAAACAACGAGAAAAACAAAATGACAACGAGAAAACACAACGACGAGAAACAACAACAACAACAAACAATAACGAGAACAACGACGAGAACAACAACAAACAAGATTGAACAACAACAGCGAGAACAGCAATGAGAACAACAACGAGAACAACAACAACGAGAACAACAACAACGAGAACAACAACAACGAGAACAAAAACAACAATGAGAACAACAACAAGAAAACAACGATAACAACAACTAGAAAACAACGAGAACAGCAGCAAACAACAAAAAACAACGAGACGAACAAACAACAACAATAAACAAGAACAACATCCAGGGACAACAACGAGAAAAACAACCAATGACGACAACCGAGAAGAACAACGACGAGAACAAACAACAACAACAATAACGAGAACAACGACGAGAACAACAACAACAAGATTGAACAACAACAGCGAGAACAGCAACGAGAACAACAACGAGAACAACAACAACGAGAACAACAACACGAGAACAACAACGAGAACAAAAACAACAATGAGAACAACAACAAGAAAACAACGATAACAACAACTAGAAAACAACGAGAACAGCAGCAACAACAAAAAACAACGAGGAGAACAACAAAACATATAACAAGAACAACATCCACGACAACAACGAGAAAAACAACAATGACGACAACGAGAAGAACAACGACGACAACGAGAAGAACAACAACGACAACGAGAAGAAAACGACGACAACGAGATCAACAAGGACGACAACGAGAAGAACAACAAGGACGACAACGAGAAGAAAAAACAACAACAACAACGAGAAGAACAAAAGACGACAACGAGAAGAACAACAACGACGACAATAAGAAGAACAACAAGGACAAGAACGAGAAGAACATCAAGGACGACAACGAGAAGAACAACAAAGACGAGAACGAGAAGAACAACAAGGATGACAACGAGAAGAGGAACAACAACAACAACGAGAAAAACAACGACGACAACGAGAAGAACAACAACGACGACAACGAGAAGAACAACAAGGACAAGAACGAGAAAAACATCAAGGACGACAACGAGAAGAACGACAACGACAACGAGAAGAACGACAACGACGACAACGAGGACAACGAGAACAACGACGACGACAACGAGAAGAACAACAACGAGAACAACAAGAACGATAACAACAACGAGAACAACAACGAGAACAACAAAAACAACGAGAACAACAACAAAAACAACAACAAGAACACCAACAACGAGAACAACAACACGAAAACAATAACAACGAGAGCAACAACAACCAGAACATCAGCAACAACAACGAGAACAACAACAACAACGAGAACAACATTAATGAGAACAACAACGAAAAAACGAGAACAACTACTACAACGAGAACAACTACTACAACGAGAACAACTACAACGAGAACAGCAACAACAACGAGAACAGCAACAACAACGAGAACGACAACAACGAGAAAAACAAAAACGAGAAAAACAACGAGAAAAAACAACGAGAACAACGACAACGAGAACAACCACGAGAAAATGAACGAGAAGAACAACGACAACGAAAAAGAAAATCGACGACGACAACGAGAACAACGACGACGACAACGAGAACAACAACAAGGAAGACAAGGAGAAGAACAACATCAACGACAACGAAAAGAACAGCGACAACTAGAATAACGAGAACACCAACAACAACGACAACGAGAAGAACAACGACGACAACGAGAAGAACAATATGGATGACAACGAGAAAAACAACAACGACAACGAGAAGAACGACGACGACGAAAAGAACAACAAGACAACAACAATAGCAACAACGAGAACAACAACAGTGAGAACAACAACAACAAGAACAACGAGAACAGCAAAACAACGAGAACAACAACTACGAGAGCAACACCAACGAGAACACCAACAACAACAAGAACAACGAGAAGAACAAGTAAGACGACAAGGAGAAGAACGACAACAACGTGAAGAACAACAAGGACGACAATGAGAACAACAACGCCAACAACGAGAAGAACAACAACGACGACGACGAAAAGAACAACAACGACGAGAAGAACAACGACAACGAGAACAGCAACGACGACAAGAAGAACAACAACGACGACAACGAGAAGAACAACGACGACGAACGAGAAGAACAACAGCGACGAACGAGAAGAACAACAACGAGAAGAATAACAACTACGACAACGCGAAGAACAACAACGACGACAACAAGAACAAACGCTGAGAACGAGAAGAACAACAACGAGAACAACAACAACTACAACCAGAAGAACAACAACGACGACAACGAGAAGAACAAAGACGACGACAACTACGACAACGAAAAGAACAATGACGACAACTACGAGAACGAGAACAACAACGACGACAACAACGACAACGAGAAGAACAACGACAACGAGAACAACGACGACAACAACAACGACGACAACGAGAACAACAATAACGACGATGACGAGAAGAACAACGATGACAACGAGAACAACAACGATGACCACTACAAAGAAAAGAACAACGACGACAACTAGGACAACGAGAAGAAGACCAACGACGACAACTACAACAACGAGAAGAACAACAACGACGAAAACTACGACGACGAGAAGAAGAACAACAACTACAACAACGAGAAGAATAACGACGACGACAACGACAAGAACAACAACGAAGGCAACAACAAGAACAACGACAACTACGACAACGAGAACAAAAACGACGACAACTATGACAACGAGAAAAGCAACAAGGACGACAACGAAAAGAACAAGGACGACAACGAGAAGAACAACGAGAAGAACAACAACAACGAGAACAACAGCGACTACTACTATGACAACGAGAAGAACAACGACGACAACTACGACAACAACAAGAACAACTACGACAACGAGAAGAACAACGACAACTGTAACAACGAGAAGAACAACAACGACAAAAACGACAACTACGACGACGAGAAAACAACTACGACAACGAGAAGAACAACTACGATAACGAGAAGATCACCAATGAAGACAATACAACAACGACAAGAACAACGACGACAACTACGTCAACGAGAAGAACAATAACGACGTCAACGAGAACAACAACGACGACAACGAGAACAACAGCAAGGACGACAACGAGAAGAACAATAACGACGACGACGAGAAGAACAACAACGATGACAACGAGAACAACAACAACGACGACGACAACTAGGACAACGAGAAGAAGATCAACGAAGACACGTACGTGAACGAGAAGAACAACGACGACAACAAGAACAACAACTACGACAACGAGAAGAGCAACAACGACGACAACTACGACGAGAAGAACAACAGCAACGACAACGAGAACAACGACGACAATACAACGAGAACAACAACGACGACGACAACTACGACAACGACAAGAACAATGAGAAGAACAACGACGACAACTACAACGAGAGAAGGACGACAACAAGAAGAACGACGACAACGGGAAGAAGAATAAGGACGACCACGAACAGAACAACAAGGACGACCACGAGAAGAACAACAACAACGAGAAGAACAACAACGACGACATCGAGAAGAACAACAACGACGACGATAAGAATAACAAGGACGACAATGAAAGGAACTGCAACCACAATAACGAGAAGAACAACAAGGACAACAACGAGAACAGCAAGGACGACAACGAGGACAACAAGGATGACAACGAGAAGAACAGTTATGACAAGGAGAAGAACAATGACAACGAGAAGAACAACGACGACAGCGAGAAGAACGACTACAACGAGAACAACAACGACAACGAGAAGAAGAGAAGAACAACAAGGACGACGACGAGAAGAACAATATTGACGACGACAAGAAGACCAACAAGGACCAGAACGAGAAGAACAATGAGAAGAAGAGAAGAACAACAACGACGACAACATAGGAACAACAACGACGACAACGAGAACAACAACTATAAGAATAATAAGGACGACAACGAGAAGAACAGCAACGACATCAACGAGAAGAACAACAAGGACGACAACGAAAAGAACAATTATGACAACGAGAGCAACGACGACAACGAGAACAACAACGACGACAACGAGAACAACAAACGACGACAATGAGAATAAAAAGGACGACAACGAAAAGAACAGCAAGGACGACAACAAGAAGAACAACAAGTTCGACAACGAGAAGAACAAGGACGCCAACGAGAAGAACAATGACAACGAGAAAAACGACGACAACGAGAAGAACAACGACGACATCGAGAAGAACAATGACGACAACTACAACGAGGAGAACGACGAGATCAACAACGACGACAACGGGAAGAACAACAAGGACGACCACGAGAAGAACAACAACGACGACAACGAGAACAACGACGGACAACGTTAAGAATAACAAGGACGACAACGAGAAGCACAGCAACGACGACAGCGAGACGAACGACAAGGACGACAACGAGAAGAACAACAAGAAAGACAACGAGAAGAAGAGAACAACAACGACGACAACGAAAACAACGACGACCACGAGAAGAACAGAAAAACAACGACGACAACGAAAGAACAACAAGAATGACAACAAGAACAAAAAGGATGACAACGAGAAGAACAAGATTGACAACGAGAAGAACAAGGACAATGACAAGAACAACGACAATGACAAGAACAACGACAACGAGAAGAACAATTACGACAACGAGAAGAACAATTACGACAACGAGAAAAACGACGACAACGAGAAGAACAACAAGGACAACAACGAGAAGAACAACGACAACGAGAAGAACAATTACGACAACGAGAAGAACAATTATGACAACGAGAAAAACGACGACAACGAGAAGAACAACAAGGACAACAACGAGAAGAACAACGACAACGAGAAGAACAACGATGACAACGTGAAGAACAATTACGACAACGAGAAGAACAACAATTTTGACAACGAGAAGAACAACAATTTTGACAACAAGAAGAAAAAGGACGACAACGAGAACAACGACGACCACGAGAAGAACAACAACGACGACAACAGGAAGAACAACAACAAAGACAACGGGAAGAACGACGACAACAAGAAGCACAGAAGAAGAACGACGACAACGAAAAGAACAGAAGAACAACTACGACGACAGCAAGAAGATCAACATCAACGACAACGAGAAGAACAACAGCGACAACGAGAACATCAACGACAACGATAAGAATAACAAGGACGACAACGAGAAAACAAGCAACAACGACAACGAGAACAACAAGGACGACAACGAGAAGAACAACAATGATGACAATGAGAAGAACAGCAATGAAGACAACGAGGAGAACAACAAGTTCGACAACGAGAAGAACAAGGACGACAACAAAAAGAACAATTACGACAAAGAGAAGAACAACGACGACAACGAGAACAACAACAACGAGAACGAGTTCAACAGAATAATAAGGACGACGACGAGAAGAACAACAAGTCCGACAACGAGATGAACAACAAGTTCGACAACGAGAAGAACAACAAGGACGACAACGAAAAGAACAACAAGGACGACAACGAGAACAAGTTCGACAACGAGAAGAACAAAGACGACAACGAGAAGAATAAGAAGTTCGACAACGAGAAAAAGAACAAGGACGACAACGACAAAAACAACAAGGACGACAACAACACGAGCAACAAGGACAACAACGAGAACGACAAGAACGCCAACGAGAGCAACAATAACAACAACGAGAAGAACAAGGACGGCAACGAGAAGAACAACGACGACAACGAGAAGAACAACGACAACGAGAAGAACAACGACGATGACAACGAGAACAACAACAACGGGAACAAAGAGAACGATAACAACAACGAGAACAAGAACAACGAGAACAAAAAGGACAACAAGAACAACAACGAGAACAACAACAACGAGAACAACAACAACGAGAACGAAAACAACAAAAACAACAGAGAGAACACCAACACAAGAACAACGAAAACAATAACCAGAACAACAACAATAACAACAACGAGAAAATCAACAACGAGAACAACTGCAACGAGCTAGAACAACAACAACATCGGGAACAACAACAACGAGAACGACAACAACGAGAAAAACAAGAACGAGAAAAATAACAACGAGAACGACAACGAGGAAAACGAGAAGAACAACTAGAACAAGAGCGAGAAGAACAACAACGATGACAACGAGAGGAACAACAACGACAACGAGAAAAAAACAAGGACGACAACGAGAAGAAGAACAAGGACGACAACGAGAAGAAGAACAACAACAACGACAAGAAAAACGACGACAACGAGAATAACCAGAACACCAACAACAACGACAACGAGAAGAACATCAACGACGACAACGAGAAAAACATCAACGGCGACAACGAGACGAACAACAACGAAGACATCGAGAAGAACAACGAGAAGAACAATAACGACGACAACGAGAAACAACGACAACGAGAACAACAAACGACGACAACGAGAAGAACAACGACGAGAACAACACGAGAACAACAACAACGAGAACATCAACAACGAGAACAACAACAACGAGAACAAGAACAACAACGAAAACAATAAAAACTAGAAAACAAAAACAACACCAACGTGAAGAACAACGACGACGACAACGAGAACCACGACAACAAAACGAAGAACAATTTCGACGATAATGAGAACGACGACGACAACGAGAAGAATAAGGACATCAACGAGAACAACAGTGACAACAAAAACAGCAACGACGACAACGAGAAGAAGAACAACGACGACAACAAGAAGAACAACAACGACGACAACAAGAAGAACAACGACGACGACAACGAGAAGAACAACAACTACGACAACGAGAAGAACAACAACGACGACGAACGAGAAGAACAGCAACGACGACAACGAGAAGAACAACAACTACGACAACGAGAAGAACAACAACGACGACGAACGAGAAGAACAGCAACTACGACAACGAGAAGAACAACAACTACGACAACGAGAGAAAACAACAACTACGACAACGAGAAGAACAACAACTACGACAACGAGAAGAACAACAACTACGACAACGAGAAGAACAACAACTACGACAACGAGAGAAAACAGAACGAAAGACAACACGAAGAAGAACAACAACTACGACAACGAGAAGAACAACAACTACGACAACGAGAAGAACAACAACTACGACAACGAGAAGAACAACAACTACGACAACGAGAAGAACAACAACTACGACAACGAGAGAAAACAAAAAACAACTACGACAACGAGAAGAACAACAACTACGACAACGAGAAGAACAACAACTACGACAACGAGAAGAACAACAACTACGACAACGAGAAGAACAACAACTACGACAACGAGAAGAACAACAACTACGACAACGAGAAGAACAACAACTACGACAACGAGAAGAACAACAACTACGACAACGAGAAGAACAACAACTACGACAACGAGAAGAACAACAACTACGACAACGAGAAGAACAACAACTACAAACAACAACGAAAGAAAAACAACTACGACAACGAGAAGAACAACAACTACGACAACGAGAAGAACAACAACTACGACAACGAGAGAACTAGACACAACAACTATGACAACGAGAAGAACAACAACTACGACAACGAGAAGAACAACAACTACGACAACGAGAAGAAGAACAACACGACAACGAGAAGAACAACAACTATGACAACGAGAAGAACAACAACGATGACAACGAGAAGAACAACAACGATGACAACGAGAGAAGAAACAACAACTACGATAACGTGAAGAACAACGACAACAAGACCACCAACAACGACGAAACGAGATCACAAACGACACACGAGATCAACAACGACGACAACTACAACCAGAAGAACAACGACGACGACAACGAGAAGAACAAAGACGACGACAACTGCGATAACAAGAGGAACAACACGACGACAACTACGACAACGAGAAGGAACAGCAAGGACGACAACGAGAAGAACAACAAGGACGACAACGAGAAGAACAGCAAGGACGACAACGAGAAGAACAACAGGACGACAACGAGAAGAACAGCAAGGACGACAACGAGAAGAACAGCAAGGACGACAACGAGAAGAACAACAAGGACGACAACGAGAAGAACAGCAAGGACGACAACGAGAAGAACAGCAAGGACGACAACGAGAAGACAGCAAGGACGACAACGAGAAGAACAGACATGGACGACAACGAGAAGAACAGCAAGGACGACAACGAGAAGAACAACAAGTTCGCCAACGACAGAAGAACAAGAAGCACGACAACAACAAGAACAACAAGGACGACAACGGGAAGAACAAGGACGACAACAAGAACAACAACAACGACGAAAAGGAGAAGAACAACGACGACAACTACAACGAGAAGAGAACAACTACGACATGGAGAAGAACAACAACGACAACAACTACGACGACGAGAAGAAGAAGAACAACAAGAAGAACAACAACGACGACAACGAGAAGAACGACGGCGACAACGCGGAGAACAACGACGACAACGCGGAAAACAAACGACGACAACGAGAAAAACAACGAGAAGAACAACATGGACGACAACGAGAAGAGGAACAATTGCGACAACGAGAAGAACAACAAGGTCAACAACGAGAAGAACAACAGCGACAACAACGAGAAGAACAACAAGTTCGCCAACGACAGAAGAACAAGAAGCACGACAAAAAGAACAAGGACGACAACGGGAACAACAAGGACGACAACAAGAACAACAACAACGACGACAGCAAGAAGAACGGAAGAAGAACGACGACAACGAGAAGAACGAAGGACAACGACGATAGCGAGAAGAACAACAACGACAACGAGAAGAAAAGCAACGACGACAACTACAACGAGAAGAACAACAACGACGACAACAGGAAGAACAACAACAAAAACAACAAGAAGAACAACGACGACAGCTACGACAATGACAAGAACAACGACAATTACGACGAGAAGAACGACGACAATGAGAACAACAACGACGACAACGGGAAGATCAACAAGGTCGACCACGAGAAGAACAAGGACGACCACGAGAAAAACAACAACGAGAAGAAAACAAACGACGTCAACGAGAAGAACAACAACGTCGACAACGATAAGAATAACAAGGACGACAACGAGAAGAAAAGCGACAACACTAGAAGAACAACAACAACGACAACGAGAAGAACAAGAAGGACGACAACGAGAAGACCAACAAGGACGACAACGAGAAGAACAATTACAACGAGAAGAACAAGGACGACAACGAAAACAACAAGGACGACAACTAGAAGAACAGACTACCAACAAGGACGACAACGAGAAGAACAAGGACGACAACGAGAAGAACAACAAGGACGACAACGAGAAGATCAACGACGACGTCGATGAGAAGAACAACGACGACGACGACGAGAAGAACAACGACGACGACTACGAGAAAAACAGCGACGACGACGAGAAGAACAACGACAACGAGAACAACAACAACAACAACGAGAACAATAACAACAACGAGAACAATAACAACGAGAACAACAACAACGAGAACAACAACAACGAAAACGACGACGACGAGAAGAACGACAACGACGACAACGAGAAGAACAACGACGATGACAACAAGAACGACAACGACGACAACGAGAAGAACAACGACGACAACGACAAGAACGACAACGACAACGACGACAAGAAGGAGAACGAGAACGACAACGAGAACGACAACGAGGACAACGGGAACGACAACGAGGACAAGGAGAACGACAACGAGAAGAGCGACAACGAGAACGACAACGAGGACAACGGGAACGACAACGAGAAGAACGACAACGAGAAGAACGACAACGAGGACAACGGGAACGACAACGAGAAGAACGGCAACGAGAACGACAACGAGGACAACGGGAACGACAACGAGGACAACGAGGACAACGAGGACAACGAGAACGACAACGAGAACGACAACGAGGACAACGAGAACGACAACGAGAACGACAAGGAGGACAACGAGGAGAACGACAACGAGAACGACGA
>JAPXFY010000015.1:42105365-42110365 GCA_030674185.1 Monoplex corrugatus | reverse complement strand
ATATTTGAGAATCGAGTCACATCACCAGTTAGTGTGGTAAAGTGTTATGCAACGGACTACTGGTTGGAAGGTCATGGTTGCAAAACCCGATCGATTAAATGAAAATCAGTATGAGTGTGTGTGTGTGTGTGTGTGTGTGTGTGTGTGTGTGTGTGTGTGTGTGTGTGTGTGTGTTGTGTTTTGTGTGTGTGTGTGTGTGCGGTGTGCGCGTGTGTGTGTGTGTTTGTGTGCGCGTGCGCGCGTATTTGTGTGTATGTGTACGTGCGTGCATGTGTGTGCGTGCATGTGAGTGTGTGTGTGTGTGTCTGTGTGTGTGTCTGTGTGTGTATGGTGTATGAGTGTGTGTGTGTGTGTGTGTGTGTGTGTGTGTGGTGTGTGTGTGTGTGTGTGTGTTGTGTGTGTGTGTGTGTGTGTGTGGTGTGTACAATATCCGTATTCTGGCTATAGATACAGTAGGTGGAGATGAAGCTCTATGACTGTGTTGATGTGCTGTGGTTGTATATGGTGATGTGTGTGTGTGTGTGTGTTTGTGTGTGTGTGTGTGTGTGTGTGTGTGTGTGTGTGTGTGTGTGTGTGTGTGTTGTGTGTGTGTCCATGCATGGAAGACATCATCGCTATCTTATCTACAGTTACCGTTCGTGCCTGTCTGGGATTTGTCCCCTGGCATCAGTACCTGTGAGATTCTTGAGTTTAAAACTGCCTCCATGGTGGTATTATTGCTCTCTCTCTCTCTCTCTCTCTCTCTCTCTCTCTCTCTCCTCTCTCTTCTCTCTCTCTCTCTCTCTCTCCTTCTCTCTCTTCTCTCTCTCTCTCTCTCTCTCTCTCTCTTCTCTCTGTCTCTCTCTCTCTCTCTCCTCTCTCTCTGTCTTCTTCTCTCTCTCTCTCACTCACTCTCTCTCTCTGTCCCTCCCCCCTCTCTCATCTCTCTCTGTTGTGTGTGTCGGGTTTGTGCTCGCGCCGCTTTCTGTGTGTGTGTGTGTGTGTGTGTGTGTGTGTGTGGTGTGTGTGGTGCGTGCGTGCGTGTGTGTGTGTGTGTTTAGGTTTGTGTATGTGCCTGCCCATGTATGGATGTTTGGTGTGTGTGTGTGTGTGTGTATGTGTCTGTGTTGTGCTGGCGGCGTGCGTGCGTGTTGTGTGTGTGAATTTTGTTACTTGCTAATATCTTTTTCTCTCTAAAAAGGGCTTTATATTGGGTAAACTATCATGTTTGTCTGTAGAAAAAAAAGTGTCAGGCATTGTGTGTGTGTGTGTGTGTGTGTGTGTGTGTGTGTGTGTGTGTGTGTGTGTGTGTGTGTGTGTTGTGTGTGTGTATGTGTGTGTGTATGTGTGTGTGTGTGTGTGTTGTGTGTGTGTGTCGTGTGTGTGTGTGTGTGTGTGTGTTGTGGTGTGTGTTGTGTGTTGTGTGTGTGCGCGTGCGCGGCGCGCGCGTGCGTCTTAGTTTCTCCCTTTTTCACAGATAATTGCTCGTAATGAAAATAATTGGAATCAAGCTGATATTTCTGAAAAAAAAAAAAAAAACAATTAGCAAGTGATACATTCTATAACGATACAAAATGAATGTGGCCAGGTTAGCTGAATGTGAACGGGCACCAGATGACGTAAGAGAGGAGACGCAAGAACACCAGGTGATGAACACTAGCAGACCTTAAAGAACCTTAAGCACAACTAGGGTTCTTTTAAGAGTCTTTGGGCCTGAACTACACACGGGGCACTAAAAATAGACCTTAAAGTTCTGAAACACCCTTTGGGTATTATACACAGGCTGACTCTAGTCCTACGGAAGGGATAAAAAACGAGTCGGACCCGTGTGCCTTCTGGCTGCGCAAGCTAAATATCCCACGGCTGTTGAAAGTCGTGGAGAGAAGTGGCATTGCCCGGCTGCATTGGTATAAAACATATGAGAGATAAGTGATTTCCCAGGTCCCACCCCTTGAAGACCAGTTAGCCTTTGCCTTTCTGAGGTCTTGGTTTAAAAAAAAAGTGAATATGAATTTGAAGTCAAGGAGAGGGGATGGGCGCTGCCCTCGTGGTGCTGGCCCCGGGAAAAGTTGAGGTCTGTGCCATCGCATTCCCCTACGACCCCAGGGTTATGGAACTAACTATCTAGGTAGGACATCAGAACCTGGCCACCTCATGGGTTTATGTGCAAGCTTAAGGCTTGTGCCGTGATCATTCTTAATATTCTCCATCACATGGTACCTGTGACGTTAGCGCATATGGAATTCATTCCGAGCGCGGAGACGTCATTTTGAGAAATTGAAACTAAAACTGAAACCGACTCAAACAGACCGAGGCGGATAACCGTCATTGCTGACTTGCGTATCAATGGCATAATGGGCAATGAGTTGAGTACTATTCTCTCTGGTTTGACTGTCAGAGATTCGAGGTTCCCATCTCCCCCCACACCCCCACTCTCTCCCCCCACACACCTTTTATTTCCCCTCGTGGGCTAGTTGGTTCTGTTGATAGAACCGTGGACTTAATCCCAGATATCTTGAGTTCAGTCCCATCCTTCAGCATGTAACTGACCTGTTTGATGCCCATCTTAATGCTCCAGTCAGGTGATGTCAGTTCTACGTATTATGGGTCCCTCTCCTTCCCCCCCCCCCCGCCCCAACTCTTCAATTCACTTCCCCTTTCAAGACTCCGCCAGCGCGTAGGATTTTGTGCAGGCGCAAGGATGCTGCCTGATAAATTGCTGGCAGATATTTGGGTGGAGTGCGATGAATCCCTCTTGAACAAACTCCAACCCACCTCAGATATCTGATATTTCAAACAATAAGGCCAGTGATGACACACGAAGAAAAAGAAGAACGATCCTTTTGTATAGACATGTTTATGTGCACACACTGCCCCCAAACAGAAGCAGCAGTGATGACATGTGTTCAGTCAAGTCCAAGAATACAGGTAGTCTTTGTTACACTGCTTCACGTCTGTTAGCATTCTTTTTTTATATCCAAACACACTGAAGTAAAAAAGAACCTTTGATATACTTGTTTATACATAAAGACCCCTAGAAGCAGGAGAGAGAGAGAGAGAGAGAGAGAGAGAGGAGAGAGAGAAGAGAGAGAGAGAAAGCTGTACAATTTGATCAGTATGATGCATGATGTTTACCGTGATATAGTCAAGCTATTGAAATAGTCTCCCTTTTTATATTAAAAATATGATCAAACTATTGAAATAATCTCCCTTTTTATATTACAAAATACCGAAAGGAAAAAAACGTATTTTGTACTTATTGAGGTCACCCTGACCTAAAGAAGCATCAGATGATAGCTGACGTTAAGTGAGGAAATCGTAAACTCTCACAACAATGAAAACAGAATGTCAACATTATAACAAATTCCTGAGACAGTGCTGTTTTTGTTCCTCTCTCTCTCTCTTTCTCTCTCTCTCTCTCTCTCTCTCTCTCTCTCTCTCTCTTTCTCTCTCTTCTCTCTCTTTCTCTCTCCTCTCTCTCTCTCTCTCTCTCTCTTGTTTTGGCCATGTGACTTTGGCCATGGCGCCATGACTTTTACACCTTAGCATTCACGACTCTGCAGACGTTTACACATTTGACCCGAATTTGAGAAGGATCGATCCAGAAACATCCAAGAGACTCTTGCAATACATACACAAACTGACAGACAGACGCTCAGATAAGCACACACGCACACATCAGCACAGATAAGCATAGGCACACATCTCTTGTTGGTATGAACTATTCTCCCTTTATGTATAAGAAAGGGGTGAATTTATAGTCTGAAAGTAACAAAAGGGTCTTTCATAACAGGCAGCATCAAGTCTGCTATCATTCTTTTTCTTTTCACATTCAACACAATGAAGAAAGAAACACAAACAAAGAATCTTTAAATTGATACACATTGTTGCATTTATGAAATGTTAAAACCAGATTTTAAAAAGTGGCAGTGATGACACCATCTTCATTCAGTCTAGAGTCTGGAGTTTCTTCAAGGAGTATTCTTTACAGTCGGACATTCCATATACGCTTCACCCAAATCTGCCAGCTATTATCTGACAGACTCCTTGAACCTTTTCAAAATCCTATACACTGGCAAGGTCTTGGAATAGGGAGAGGAAGGAGACCAACGAAATGCTGACTCCACCAAATTGATACGGTCGGACACTTCCATATGGTCTTCACCCAAATCTGCCGGCAGTTATCTGGCAGACTTGTTGAAACATTTCAAAATCCTATGCGCTGGCAGGATCTTGAAATGCGAAGACGTACGGGACTTATAAAACGCTGACTCCACCAGAGTGATTGGAGCGTCATGGCTGACAGCCAACTAGCCAGCTTCTATGTTGAGGGGTGGATTGAACTCGAAACATCACATTTTGAGTCCACGGTTCCATCAGAAGATCTTACCAGCTCACTGATCATAACGAAAGCCAGAGATCTTCATAAGACGCTTCAAGTCTCATTTCATGAATTTCTTAAGCTTCGTTTTTGCTCATGGGCGGTATGTGCGCTTTTTCCACACTGTTCAGGCGATATGTTGCTGCACAGTCTGTTTACTCCGTCTTCAGTGGTTAGCATGCTGAGGTTACAGTTCATAAGCTACCGCACATTGACATGACTCATAGAATCTTGAACATCAAAGTGGGCTGTGTCTGGAGCATCATGCATGGCCACTTTCGCGACTGTTCAAACAACAACCCCTGTGGTTGAAGTAAGGCAAACGTTGGGAGCTTCCGACAGCTAACTGTCGAGACTATAATAGCGGAAAGGAGCTTGCATCTATGCGAGCTGGTGGCAGGGCGGGCTGCTCGAAAGAGAGATGAAGATCAAAGTGGGGCGAGTGAGGGGTCTTCCGTTCTGTCTTGGTCCGAAGGCTGGGCTGTACCTGGTTAGTGCGCGTTGGATGTGGCTATGTCCCGGGGTTTGTCATCTCCCCACCTTGCCATTCGGTTTGTAAACAAGGTAACTGATGACTGGGTCCGAATGGGTCATGAGCGCATGGTCACCCCCTTTTGTTTGATGAAATCACTATCGGGTG
>JAPXFY010000015.1:42085365-42095365 GCA_030674185.1 Monoplex corrugatus | reverse complement strand
GAAACTCTAGGGAGAGCTAGACAACAGAAGGTCTTCAGAGAAGTAACCCCCTTTAGACAAGTGTTTCGGCCCTGAATTCCTTACACTCTCGGGGGGCCGGGCCACATCCAGGTCATGACTCCTGGATGCCCTTCTGCTGTTGTCTATTTTTTTTTTTTTTTTTTTCCCACGCCGGGGATCGAACCTGGGCGATTCTGCGCTTCAGAACTGCGGTACGCGGTTTTACCAATGTGCTAACGGGGCACACATCATCTGTAGGGAATTTAATCCTTATGAAGTTCACTTTTTTGGTTCCTCCTTGCCCAGATCCAGCTTGAGCTCCTTTCTGCTGCCTCTGCCATCGCTTTAAGGGCTCTAGTCCTCTTCTTCCCAGAAATGGCGAGTTGTTTCATGAGATCATAAGCGGAGGTGCCCACAAACCCTCTTGCCCCGACCTCTATGGCGAAGATTTTGACCCGCAGACCTGCTTTCTTCAGGGTGCTGGCAAGACCGGCGTATTTTTCGGTCTTGTAGATATGTGCTTCTTCCATTCTGCTTTCGTATGGCACAGTGAGTTCTATCAGAATCACTTGTTTCGAGGAGTCAGAGTGGAGAGCGATGTCTGGTCTCATGCCTGTCTTGCTGATGACATCTGGGTAATTTCTCCACTCTGGGAGGTCTGCTGTACACTCCCAGTCGACTGCTCCATCCAGAAGACCCTTTGGCAATGTGCTGGTTGTCATAGCCCTTTCGGGCCAGACCTGTTTCCCTCCTGCTTTGTAGAACGTTGTCATAGCAATTGGTGCGTTTGGGGTCATGGTTTTTTCGCTAACCACATCTGTGATCACTTTCAGAACTTGGTTGTGCCTCCATGTATACCTTCCTTGGGCTAGCGCTACTTTGCAAGAGCTTAGGACATGTTCCACTGTTTGTTTCTTCTGACAGAGCGGACATGCTGGGTCGTCTGCTTTCCCCCATTTCACTAAGTTTGCATTCGAGGGGAGCAGGTCATATACAGATCTGAGGAGGAAGCTTATCCTTAGAGGAGCCATGTGCCACATATCGTTCCAGCTGAGACTTCTTTGGAGTGCACTGTCCCATGTTGTCCATTGCCCCTGTTGACCTTGCTGGACTGCCTTCTGCACTCTTTTGACATCTTCTTCTTCCTTCAACTCCTGTATGATCATGTCTCTTTTTTCCTTCCCTTTGGCTTTGGACCACCACTGCATTTTTGTTGCTCCCAGTCCCTGTCTGTTGGTTTGCGTGTGTCCAATTATTTCTTTGATGCTGAGGTTTCTCTTGGCATTGTTTACAGCCTCTTGGACTTTCCACTTTCTGCCAGTTCTCAGCTTTGGATGAACTGCTCTCACGATATTGTCCTTCGATTCCTCCAGCATGCTCAACAGTCTTGCTTTTCCAACTTTGTATTCCTCCACTATGGATTTCAGAGGTAGCTTCAGCATTGCTTGACGACAGTAGAATGCAACATCAGTGAGACCAGGTGGGACACCGAGCCATTTTCTTGTGTATTTGTTGATTTTGGCTTCCATTGCTTCGACTGTGCTGGTGCAAATGTCATAGTTTAGCAGTGGCCACAGCAGCTTTGGTATCAGCATGAACTGTAGACACCAGACTTTGTATTTGCCTGGCAGTCCGCAGTTATCTATTTTCTTCAGGCCTTCTTCTGCTGTTTGCTTGGTTTCACATCCCCTTTGTGTGTCTTTCAGGGAGTCATCATACCATCTTCCGAGACTTTTTACTGGCTCTTCTGTGACAGTGGGGATGGCTTGGTTGGCTACCATGAATTTGACTGAATCTGCCACTTTTCCTTTTCGCAGTGAGAGACTTCGGGATTTCTTAGGTTTGAACCTCATTCTTGAAGAGGCCACCAGCTCATCCAGCTGCTTTAAGATTTGGTGTGTCTCTTCCTCATCCGTGGACAAGACTGTTGTGTCATCCATGAAAGCTTTCAGAGGAGGCATCTGGTATCCATCTCCCAGATTCACTGGACCTGAACTCTTCATTGCAGCTTTCAAGATGACTTCCATTGCCAACACGAACAGTATGGGAGAGATTGCACAGCCCATTGCAATGCCCACCTCTAGGTCTATCCAGTCCGTGGTGTATTCTTTGGTAGAGAACCGCATTGAGAACCCTTGGAAATACTTCCTCAGCATTGTTCGGATGTTTTCTGGGATGTGATACATTTCAAGAGCCAGCTGGATCATATCGTGTGGAACTGATCCATATGCATTCGCCAGATCAAGCCAAACTACGTCAATGTCTCTCTTCTCTGTTCTTGCTTTTTGGATGGCATCCCAAATCAACGTGGCATGTTCCAAGCATCCAGGCATTCCTGGTATGCCTCCCTTTTGGACTGACATATCCAGATACTTGTTTTCAGTCAGGTATTTTGTCAATCTTGCTGCCATAACAGAGAAGAAGATTTTCCCCTCGACGTTCAGAAGTGATATTGGCCTGAACTGATTGATGCTGCTGGAGTTCTGCTCCTTCGGAATGTACACTCCTTCAGCTCTCATCCATTGGTCGCTGATCTTCTGGTTCCTGCATGCTGATCGAATCATCTTGTGGAGCCACTCGAGCACTTTTGGGCATTTCTTGTAGAGCAGGTATGGTATTCCGTTTGGTCCAGGTGCTGACTTGGCTCTGGCTTTCTTTACTACGTTCTTCACTTCATCCAGTGTTGGTGGTTTGTTATTGAATTTTCCTTCTGGCGCTGCAGGCCAAACCAGATTTTGGATTTCAAGTGGTGCCTCGCGCTGAGAATCGGAATATGTTTCCCTGAGATGCTGCTCTAGGGTTTCCTTGCCCACTGTGAGAGTCCCTGATTTGGGTTGTTCAAACAGCTTTCTTGCAAAGTCAAAGGGATCTTTGAAGAAACGATCTTGAGTCTTCTTCTTTTTGCTCTTTCTTCGTCTTGCTGATTCCACTTTGCTGAGAGCATTGTGTTTGGCCTTCAGATCTTTCCAGAGTTCCAGGAGCCCTTGCTTCTCGAATTCTGAGGCAGTTTTCATTCGCTTTTTAAGCTTCCTTTTTCCCTCCGGATGCTCTCCATCTGCTGCTGTCTTCTGGATTTCTGGGGAGGCGTTTTTGTCTTTGGCTGCTTCACTCCATAAGTGTCCCTGCAGATAGAGTATATGATGTCTCCGTATGTGTCAAGTTTGTGTTCCAGCGAACTGTTCCCTATTAGCGCATTCAGCTTAAGGACAAGTTCCTCATCTAATTTCTCCCATTGTTCTTTTGCACCGGCAGGCGGCAAATTGAGTTTTCCACGTTTGGCGTTAAGAGCTTGTGCAAAATCCGCATCAGAACCGTCAGCGTGGATGTCCTTGGCACTATGGTTTAATTCCTGGCCTTGGTCATCCAACGTCTCACCTGCTATCGCAGTGCGCTGCTGCTGGTTTGTATGTGTCTTCAAACAGCCCATTTTTGTCCTGTGGATCTTCATGCCGCGTTTGGTGGTGAATCTCCTTCCACACGCACACGGAAATTCCAACTGGTCATTGATCATGGTCCGTTGTGCGTTTCCAGTCGTGATGGAGTCAGTGCCGATGGATTCATCATTCTCTCCCCCTTTCGGTGAATCCTGGGAGCATCTTTCATTTGGAAAACTCGTGGCATGTTATCAAAGGCGAGGTGGGAAGCCAACCCACAAAGCCCGCAGATCTAGTCTTTCCCAGTGTCCTTCGGTCTTTCCCGAATGTCCTCCGAACTATTCCCGGAAGTCAATGGACTGACCATGTGCAGGTAGAAAGAAACAAAACACTTTACAGATGTGTCATGATTATTACAGTGTACACATTTCAGAAATATGACATCTAATAAATTAAGTAACTGCTTCCTCGGTGAAACGTCTTGCATAACTAAATTGCCAAGTTACGTGTTGGTGTTTTCATCCATCGATGCCATTAAACTTAATGGAAACAAATCCACGGTTGTCGCTAATACTTGTGTGGAATAAATCTTGTACGAAGATCCCTGATATGGCTCTAGTAGTCGGCTGGGCTGTAAGCAATATAAGCAATATGCAAGGTACGAAGATCCATTCAGTATATGACATTTCAAAACAAAATGAACTTCATCCTATTTTTTGTTCTATAGGCTTCTCCACAAAAGCTCTTTGTATTAGATTTCAAGTGTGTTAAACATCATAATTATACAGTTTACAGAGAAGGCATAATATGTCAGTATTGCCTACATGTTTGCATCAAAAACTGTGCGTATTTATTTCAAAGATACACAACCCTAAATCAGTCTAGTTAATGTACATCACAAATGCCTGTCAACATCCATTGAAAGATCTTTTTTTCTACTGGATTTGAAGCGCTAAGGGCTCTGCAAAGGCCCAACCTATCACGTGCTTGAATCAAAGAGTATACTCTTTGCTTGAATATAACTATCCCAGCTCTGACCTCTAGAGTTTTCCAAACATTGACAAAGATCTGGTACAAATTATCACTCACGCCAGGAATATCAAAACTCATTAAATATTAGAGAGAAAAAGACAGGGTGTTGGAGAGTGGAAGAGACAGAGAGAGAGAGAGGGTGGAAGGAGGGAGAGAGAGGAAGGAGGGATAGAAAAAGACAGACAGACCGACAGGCAGACAGACGGAGACAGACAGACAGACAGACAGACATCAAGAGACTGAGAGAGAGAGAGAGAGACACACACACACACACAGAGAAGAGAGAGACAGAGAAAGAGAGAGACAGAAACAGAGACAGAGAGATGTAAGGAGATGGAAAAACGATACAGAAACGAAGATAAAGACGTGAATGACTATAAATATGCCGTTCAGACATGGAGAGTTCAGCATGGGGATGACGGAAATAGGGGGGATGGGGGAGAGGAGGAGGAAAGAGGATGGGAGGGGGAGGGGAGATAGAAGGGAGGGAAAAAGGATGAAGGGAGGGAGGGAAGGAGGACGGAAATGAAGAGGGATGGAGAGGTTGATGGGGAGGAGGAGATGGGGAAGATTTACGGGAGTTTGGAGCTTAGAAATTGCTGGTGGAGTTTAGAAATTGTTGATGGAGTTTAGAATTTGTTGATGGAGCTTAGACATTCCTGATGGAGTTCAGAATTAGCTGATGGAGCTTAGAAATTGCTGGCGGAGTTTAGAAATTGCTGATGGAGTTCAGAATTTGCTGATGGAGCTTAGAAATTGCTGATGGAGTTCAGAATTAGCTGATGGAGTTTAGAATTTGCTGATGGAGTTCAGAATTTGCTGGTGGAGCTTACAATTTGCTGATTGAGTTTATTTAGAATTTGCGGATGGAGTTTAGAATTTGCTAATGGAGTTTAGAATTTGCTGAATGAATGAATGAATGAATGAATGAATGAATGAATGAATGAATGAATGAACTTTTAAAAAAGTGAAATACAAAGTGGCCCACCCAAGGGTTGCCCCCACGACACCATGGCACTTTGATCAATGAGACAGAGAGCTAACAAATGAAAGAAATATGAATAGATCAATAAGTAAACAAACAAACAAAAAACACTAAATAAAAGAAATATAAATGAACAAATAAGTAAATAAACAAATGAATAAACAAATCAATCAATCAATCAATATAAAATTCAAAATGTAAAATTCAAAATGATCCGCTCAAAGGTTAAACGCCCTCCCTTCCCACCCGTTATCAGCATGGTGCTCTGATCAGCTGAGCTATCGGGGCCACAAACAGGAAATAATCGTGAGCAAGATGAAAGAGATCTTAAGAAGAGCAATCAGACTGTGTGTGTATATATATAGAGAGAGATATAGATACATACATACATATATAATATATACATATATATAAATACGCGTGCACGGGGACCACACACATACATAAACACAGACACCACACACACACGCGCGCGCGCACGACACACACACCCCACACAACATAAACATACATACCAAAACATACATACATACATACATACATAAATATACATACACACATACAACACATTACACACACACATTACACATACACACACAAACACACACACACACATTACACACAAAAAACACACACACACACACATAAACACACACACACAACAAACACACAACACACACAAAAACACACACAAACCAACACACACACAAACACAAACAGACACATACACAACACATATTACACACACACACACACACATTACACACACACATATTAACACACACACACACAACACACACAGAGCACGCACGCACACACACGCATCACACACAAGCAAACACATACCACGCGCACACACATACAAACACACATACACAAGACACACACACAACACACACACACACAGAGGTATGCACGCACACACACATATCACACACAAACAAACACATACACACACGCACACACATACAATATGACCTAAGACATACACAACAACACACATCACAAACACACACAATCGCACGCACAAACACACACATATACATACATACATAATACACATACACACTTACACACACACATTACACATACACACACAAACACACACACACATACACACACATACACACAAACACACACACAAAAAACACACACACAAAAACACACACACAACACACACACACACAAACCAACACACCACAAACACAAACAGACACATACACACACACATTATACACACACACACACATTACACACACACACACGTTACACAAACACATCACACACACACACATCACACACACACATATTACACACACACACACACACACACGCACGACACACGAGCACGCACACACACACACACAGATGCACCACGACACAACCACACACAAACAAACACATACACACACGCACACACATACAAAACACACACGACTACACAACCCACTCACACACACACACACACACACACACACACACACACACACACCCACACCACACACACACACACACACATCTTGAAGATAGCATCCGTTCCTCAGCACGGCAAGATAGCCTGGAGACCCCCGAGGCTGACTGATTACAGATCTTACATTAACCCTTTGACTCCCTCACCCTATCCACCAACTCCAAAAACTTAACCCTTTGACTCCATCGCCCTATCCACCAGCTTCCTGCAGAAAGCTGGTGTATAGGATGAGGGAGTCAAAGGGTTAAGTTTTTGCTTTGCTAGCATGGGTTGACAATGCAGGATACTGGTAGACAGGGTGCAGGAGTCAAAGGGTTAAGGTTCACACTATGTCGAAACTTCTTTTTCAGTCTCACCCTTAAAAATGGGCGGGAGGGGGAGGAAGAGGGAGGGATGTTTTCTAACGACTTAAGGATGTGTGTGTGTGTGTGTGTGTGTGTGTGTGTGTGTGTGTGTGTGTGTGTGTGTGTGTGTGTGTGTGTGTGTGTGTGTGTGTGTGAGGACTTAGATGTAGTGTGTGTGTGTGTGTGTGATGGAGCGACTTAAGATGTTGTGTGTGTGTGTGTGTGAGTTCGTGTGTGTGGAATGTGTGTGTGTGAGTGTGTGATGTGAGTGTGTGTGTTAATGTTGTGTGTGTGTGTGTGTGTGTGTGTGTGTGTGGCGTGTGTTGTGTGTGTGTGTGTGTGTGTGTGTGTGTGTGTGTGATTGTGTATGTGGGTTAAAGTGTAGTGTGTGTGTTGTGTGTGTGTGTGTTGAGTGTGTTAGGTGTGTGTGAGCGTGCGTGCGTCATTTGTGCGTACACGCGCTGGACATGAGTGTGGTGTATGTGTAGTGTGTTTTGTGTGTGTGTGTATGTGTGTGCATTGTTGTGGGTGTGTGCGTGTGTAATTTATGCGTGCACGGCTGGGATATGTCTGCGGTGTGTGCACTGCGCGTCGCGCGCGCGCACGTGTGTGTGTTGTATGTATGTTTATGTTTGTGTCTGTGTACATGTGTTATGCGTGGTGTAAGCGTGCTTGTTGACTGTGTGGTGTGTGGAGTGCGTGGCTTTGTGTGTGTGTGTGTGTGTGTGTGTGTGTGTGTGTGTGTGTGTGTGTGTGTGTGTGTGTGTGTGTGTGTGTGTGTGTGTGTGTGTGTGTGTGTGTGTGTGTGTGTGTGTTTGAGTGTGTTTGAGTGTGTTTGAGTGTGTGCGAGCGTGCGTGCGATCATTTGTGCGTACACGCGCTGGGACATGTGTGTGGTGTGTGTGTATATGTGTGTGTATTGTGTATATATGTGTGTGTGTGTAATTAGTGTGTGTGTGTGTGTGTGTGTGTGTGTGTTGTGTCTGTGTCTGTGTCTGTCTGTGTCTGTCTGTGTGTGTGCATTTGTATGTGAGCGTGTGTGCGTGCGTGCATTTATGCGTGCACGCGCTGGGATGTGCGTGCGCATGTGTGTGTTTCTGCTATGTGTGTTTTATGTTTGTGTCTGTGTACATGTGTTTATGCGTGAGTGTAAGCGTGCTTGCTTGCAACTGCGTGTGCGTGTGCGTGTGCTGATACGTGTGTGCGCGTGTGTGTGTGTTTGTGTGTTTGTGATAGAGGGAGGATGACGACTTGGGTCTGGGGTCACACTCCTCACTCCCCTCCAGTCTTCCCCTCCCAGCTTGAATGTTAGTGATTGCTTTGGTGAATGACGAGAGTGCGCGCCTTGTTTGGATTCTTGAATCAAGATTTGGCACTCATCATCATCATCATCATCATCATCATCATCATCATCATCATCATCATCATATCATTATAACTACTATTATTATTGTTTGTTCTTCTTCTTCTTATTGTTATTATTATTTTTATTGTTGTTGTTGTTGTTGTTGTTGTTGTTGTTGTTGTTGTTGTTGGTTCGTCGTCGTCGTCGTCGTCGTCGTCCATCATCATATACTATTATTATTGTTATTTTTTTATTATTATTATCATCACATCATCATCATCATCATCATCATCATTTATACGTTGATCTGGCAGATCGGAAAAGTCTCCACCCTTTACCCATCGTGCTGAAGGTACCCCGGCAGAAGCGAACCCAGGCCTTTGCGATTGTGAAGACCTACCCTAACCAACATGACCATCGCGTCAGTCGCACAGGTATGAAATGAGAAAGAGCGGTGGGATGGGTGAGTGGGGGGGGGGAGGGTTGGTGTGTGTGTGTGGGGGGGGAGTTTTTGAGATCAAAAGGAAAAGATCTCGTTAAGATCTTAAACAGCACGCCTTATCTGCCTACTGAGATGCTTTTTTTTTTTTCCACCTTCAAGATGTGTGGGGCAGTCTCAAAGTGATGATTAAGGTAATGACTCGTAGCAGTTCAACCGTCCCTACTCCAACCGTAAGTAAGCTGGGTAGTGATGTTGAGCTAACTTTTCAGTTCGGAGCGCTCACGCGCTTACACACACATGCGCGCGAAGACACACTCAGAGCAAAGGTCATGAGTTACGATAAAGAACAGAGAGACTGATAGACAGACAGACAGACAGACAGAGAGAGAGACAGGAGAGAGAGAAAGAGAGGGAGAGGAGACAAAGAGAGAGAGTGCACATGACCTTACAGTGCGTATGTGTGTATGTGCGCGTGCGTCTGTGTGTATTGGTCAGTGAGCAATGCCACACATACGTGTATATTGTACATGTATGCACCTTGATATAGTAAAAAGATATCATCATCATCATCATCATCATCATCATCATCATCATCATCAGGTGCCTTGCCGCATGACGTTGGCGATTATGGACTTCCATCTGTCTCTATCACTTGTTGCCTCAAGCATCTCTTCCACCTCCTTGTCCCCAGCCACTCTGCAAGTCCTTCTAGTATCTTCTCCCTGGGTCTGCCCGGTGCTCTCTTTCCCTCCAGCTTTCCCGTTGTGACCAGGTGCTCCAGTTCCCCTTTCCTCATAAATGGTCTGAAAATGTTGCCTGTCTTTTCCTAATCTTCCTTATGAATTATCTACTTGTGTCTGCCTTCATCAAGACCGTCTCGTTTGTTTTCTTTGCTGTCCATGGAACTCTCAACATTCTTCTTAGAAACGACATCCGGCTGCCTCAATCTTGTTCTGGCTTTGGTTGTTGATATAGAGAGAGATATTTGAACAGAGAGTGCCTGACTG
>JAPXFY010000015.1:42077865-42082865 GCA_030674185.1 Monoplex corrugatus | reverse complement strand
CCCCCCGCCCCGCCATCTGGATAGCGGCTGAAGATTTTTTTTTACCCATCTCCCAGATCAGCTCGTGTTCAGATCTGTTGGCGTTTAAACCGCCTTCGTGTATACGTACGCACGCAGAAGTTCTGATGTACACACTCAAGATCGTGTTAGTCATTAGAGTGTCCGAGTTACAGACATATGCACACACACCGCCAAGGACGGAATACGCAGACTATGCAGCAACATACCGCCTGCATAGTGTGGGGAAAATCACTGTTCATACACGTATCCGTGAAAAATCGGAATATTTAAAAATATACAAATAAGAAAAATAGATAAAAAAAAAATAACTGGGTAAATTGGTAGATGTGGTGGTATAAGACCTGGACTATGTACTGTCATCACAGCATATCTCCACTTCTTCTTCTTTTCTTTTCTTTTTTTCTTCTTCTTCTTCTGCTTTTTCTTTTTCTTCTTCTTCTTCTTCTTCTTCTTCTTCTTCTTCTTCTTCTTCTTCTTCTTCTTCTCTTCTCTTTCTCTTCTTTCTCTTCATCATCCATCTCATCATCATCACATCATCCATCATCTTTATCATCATCATCCCCACCACCACCACCATTATCATCATCATCAGCGACAACATTATCATCATCGTCGTGATCGTTATCGTCATCGGTCATCACCATCATCATGAAGCATATCATCATCGCATCACAGTTCCACGGTCATTACCATCAATTCTTATCATCGAGCATCATCGAGTATCATCATCATCATCATCATCATCATCATCTTATCATTATCAGCAACAGCAGCATTATATCATATATCGTGTTGTGGTCTTCATCGTCGCCGTCGTCGTTCTTTGTCTCTGCTCCCTGCCTGCGCCTCCCTCCCCCTCTCTCTTTTATAACACTCATTCAGACGTGAACATACACACACACACACACACACACACACACACACACACACACACACACACACATACATACATACATACATGTGTGTGTGTGTGGGTGTGTGTATGTATGTGTGTGTGTGTGTGTGTGTGTGTGTGTGTGTGTGTGTGTGTGTGTGTGTGTGTGTGTGTGTGTGTTGGTACAGCTGGTGACTCATACATCCACCCACCCAGCCTCACTAACTCATAGAGGGCAGCGACCCCCTCCCTTCCTCCGCAACCGCCCTCCCCCCCAAAAAAAAAAAAGAGAGAGAGAGAACTGTTGCCAGCCAATTTTCACTCCTGAAACATCTTTGCGAACCGCCACACAAGAAACAAACCATAAATAAAATTTTTCAAAAGTGTCAAGGCGTTGATTTCACGCAAAGCATCACCAAATTCAAAAACAAAACAAAACTAAAATAAAATAAAGCAGAAAAAGAAATGAAATGAAAACACAAAATGGTCAAGCCACACGAACAAGTTCTCTTTAGATAAAGAAACTCTTCCAGATTTCTGCACTTGTCAAGGATATTGTAAGAAACAAATCGTGATGTGAAACGAGGACAGCGGAGACTGTCAGATACATAATTCATTATAAACATTGTCAGACTTTCCTGAGAAAATACTATTCGCACTCACTCCTTTAAAAACAAAATGATAATAATAAAAATTTCAATCGCTTTTTTCTCTTAGTTTGTTTGTATTTGTTGGGATTTATTGTTTGATTTTGTCTATACATAAATACATACATACAAACAAACAAGCATTTATACATACATACATAATACAAACAAACAAACACACATAAATACACATATATACATCTATCTACATATATATATATACATACATGTATATATATATATATATACATACATATCTATCTCTTTCTCTCTCTCTCTCTCTCTCTCTGTATATATATATATATATATATATATATACATATATATATATATATATATTATACATATATATATATACATATATATATATATATATACATATATATATATATTATTATATATATATGTATGTATGTATATATACACACACCCTTGTGACATTGACCTTGGCGCAGTGAATTCGAAACTTATGCAATCACGATTCCTCAACGATCCGAAACTTTGACCCAAACTTAGCAAGTAAAGATCCATCCAGAAACAGTAGAGGAAATCTTTCGTATACATTTTTCTTTGTCACACACATGCACGCACATGCACACACACATACACACACACATACAACATACACACATACATACATACATACATACATACATACATACGCATGCATACGTACGTACGTATCTACATACATACATACATACGTGCATACATACATACATGCATGCATACGTACGTACGTACATACATACATGTATACATACATACATGCATGCATACATACATACATACGTACGTACGTACGTACGTACGTACGTACGTACATACATACATACATACATGCATGCATGCATGCATACATTCATACATACATACATACATACATACATACATAATACACACGCACGCACTCACGTGCACATATATACACACATGCACATACACACACACGCACACACACACACAAACACACACACACTCTCTCTCACACACACACACACACACGCGCGCGCGCGCGCGCGCGCGCGCGCACACACACAGATACACACGCAGACAGGCAAACACACACACACACACACACACACACACACACACACACACACAACACACCACTGCCATCGATAATAAAACGGAGAGATCGACGAAAACGCCTTCGAGGGAGGCGCGAAAACATTTAAATCATAAAAAAAATAATAAATTGGATTAGAAAATGCCAGACCGTTGCTTCCGCTTCAAATAACAGAAAATTGCCAAGAAACGAGCAGACAAGGGAAGCAACACCACACTTTCTTTGCTGAAATACAATGTGGCTGGAGTTACTCATCCTGTGCGCGTTTCAGCGTGTCTTGTATTTTTTGCTTCCTTACATAGTTACGATTGCTCGGCGTACGTACACGATCACACACACACACACACACACACACACACACACACACACACACACACACACACACACACACACACACCACACACACACACAGAATCAGTCAATCAATCAATCAATCAATCCTTACATTCAGGTCTATGGATCCAGCGTTTAGGGGAGCTCTTCATATTCATGTTCAGTTATTGTCAGAGTGATCTTTACCTGAGCATTCCCAGAATACATGCTGAATGCTGTCACGTTCGTTATAAGGAAAAAAAAAGTCATATCTATTTTCAGAACCCGTGTTCATTAAGACAACGTTAATAGCTATAATTCTTTGAACTGTTCTCGTTTGAGACCACTTTAGTTTTATTAATTTCTTTTCTTTCTTTTTTTCATGTATTAAGACAATATCCAGTTGATGTCATTATTTATACTGCCTTCTATTTATTAATGTCATTATTTATACTGCCCTTCTATTTATTGCAGCATTTTGGTCTTAAGGTATTTTGTCTTAAGATATCATGATACGCGTATATGGTCTTGCACCTTCATTTTTAGGCTATATAAGTCTTTAATTTTCTGCACCTTATTACAAACGATATCTCAGCTGATGTCATTATTCATTCCATCCTTCTATTTATTTCAGCATTTTGGTCTTATATTGTTTTGTGTGAGGATACCATGACACGGTCTTGCATATTTATTTATAGGTTACAGAAGCCTTGAAGCTTTGGGACAATCCAGTGCTGAGTCATTACTAATTGTAACATATATTTTTCTCACAAAGCTTTTAAATGCCGAAAAAGTCTGGTGTTTGTCATGTCATCTAGGTTACATCCACATTTTTGTTTGAAATTTTGGAAGGTCGTATAGATACCATCTGGATTCAAAACTTAGCAATATTATGCAACACTTTATCAAACCATGATCTGTATGGTATCATTTGATCAATATTCTTTGTTACCAATGTCATCGTTGGTTATCTTCATCGCCATTTTTATTATTATTATTATTATTATCATTATCATCAGTGTTGCCGTCGCTGGATGACGTCATTGGTGCTGGTGCTAGGGTCTTTTTTGGTTGTTGTTGTAGTTGTTGTTGTTGTTGTTTGTAGTTGTTGTTGTTGTGTATCACTGTTTTGGAATCCCAAACATTCGATAGGCGTTCCTTTTCATCGAAGGGGTGGGGAGGGGGCCAGGAGGGGAGGGGGCCAGGATTGGTGAGAAATGGAGAGGAGAGGGAATGGAAACCATTAAAGTAAAAGCAACGGGACTGCAGTCTGCTCACAACACGTCCGTCAGTCGTACTTCTCTCCCTTGCCTGGCACACGTGCTGCGTGCTGTGATGTGACGTAGTTACACTTCAGAGCACGCGCAACAAGAAGACTCCAACTGCGAAACAAGTTACAGAGAAAAAACAGAGGTCGACTAGATTAGTTTGTTGTTGTTTTTTTTAAACAAAAATAAAAAAAACTGCAAAATAAAAGAGCGATTATTTCGTACTTTCCCGGAGGGACGTGCGTGCGCGTGTGTTGTGGTATGTGTGTGTGGGGTGTGTTTTGTGTGTGTGTGTGTGTGTTGTTGTGTGTGTGTGTGTGTTTTTGTGTTGTGTAAGTAGTGATTGTGGTGTGTGTGTGGTGTGTGCGTGTGTGTGTGTGTGCTGTGTGTGTGTGTGTGGACTACAAATTTTGTGCTAACCTGTTTTTGATGATGTGTGTGTGTGTGTGTGTGTGTGTGTGTGTGTGTGTGTGTGTGTGTGAGTGTGTGTGTGTGTGTCTGTGCGTGCGCACATGTGTGTCTGTGTATGTGTACATATATGTCTTTGTATGACTGTGTTCGTACGTGACATGTGTGCATATCTTTCAAGATTTTGTCAGCTATCCCTGAGTGGATCTTGACCAAATTTGGGTCCAACTTGTAGACTGTCGAGGAGTCGCGAATGCGTAAGTCAGAAAATTATGTGTATGTGTGTCCGTGTGTACACTTCTTTGTGTGTGACTGGCAAGTGAATGATTGAGAGAGAGAGAGAGTCAGACAGACAGACGGACAAACAGACAGATAGAGAGGTAGAGAGAGAAAACAGAGAC
>JAPXFY010000015.1:42062865-42075365 GCA_030674185.1 Monoplex corrugatus | reverse complement strand
CAAAGAAACAAACAAGAAAACAAATAAACAAGAACGAGGGAAATATCACACTGAAAGAAACAGTTAAGTATACACAAAAAAAGAGAAAAATCTCATCATCAAACAACCCACACCAACAACAACACAACACACCACAACACAACACAACACAACACCACCAACAACAACAACAACATCACCACAACGCAACAACACACAACACAAAGAGATACTGGGTTTCTGGCAGTCAACCCTTGATATTGTAGTCGTAACTTGGAACTGTACCAAGCTGATTCAAAGACACTACTCAAGCTATGGGAAGTGCTTGTCTCCCCTTTCAGACTGTGACGATGATGTCACTGTTGAATTCATGACCTAACAGCCATTACAGGAAGATAAACTATACAGAACTAACAGTGGTTGAGGCAGGATATGTATGTACAACGACTCTTAAAAAAAGAGAGAGAGAGAGAGGAGACAAAGTCAGACAGACAGTACGGGCAGACAGACAGACAGAGGATACGCAGAGAGAGAGAGAAAGAGGGACAGAGAGAGAGACTAAGAGAGAGAGAGAGAAGGAGAGAGAGAGATATAGAGAGAGAAGGGTGGGAGGGAGCGCGAGAGAGAGAAAGAGAGGGGGAGGGGGAGACAAAGAGACAGACAGAGAGAGAGAGAACGAGGAGGAAGGAGAGAGAGAGGAGAGATAAAAAAGAGACAGAGAGAAAGAGACAGAGAAAGAGAGAGACAGACAGACAGAGAAAGAGAGAGAGAGAAGAAAGAGACAGACAGACAGACAGAGAAAGAGAGAGAGAGAGAGTGAGAGAGAATTGACCAAAAAGCAAATCACATACTGGACTCTGGCAGTCAGCCCTCAATATTGTAGTTGCAACCTTGGAACTGTGCCAAGCTGATTCAAAGACAAGTACTCAAGCTATGGAAGTGCTTGTCTCCCCTTTCAGACTGTGACGATGATGGTGCTGTACATCCAAATGACATAACAGTCATTACAAGAAGATGAACTATACAGAACTAACAATGGTTGTGGCAGGATATGTACATACAATGACTCTTTAAAAGAGAAGAGAGAGGCAGACAGACAGACATACAACAGACAGACAGACAGACAGACAGGTAGAACAGAGAGACAGACAGAGGAACAGAGAGACAGACAGAGGACAGAGAGAGAAGACAGACAGACAGAGACAGAGAGAGAACAGAGGGAGGGAGAGCAAGAGAGAGAAAGAGAGGGGGAGGGGAAGAGACAGAGAGTCAAAGCGACAGAGAGAGAGAACGGGGGAAGGGAGGGAGAGATAGAAAGAGAGGGAGGGAGAGAAAGAAAGACAGAGAGACAGACAGACAGACAAGCAGAGGGACAGAGACAGACAGATTGAAAAAGGGACAGTTACATATAGACAGACAGACATAGGGACAAAGACAGACAGACAGAAGACAGAGGACACAGACAGAGAGTGAGAACAGAGGGAGGGAGAGTGAGAGAGATAAAGAGAGGGTACAGAGACAGACAGACAGACAGACGAGAACAGAGGAAGGAGAGAGAGAGAGAGAGAGAGAGAGACATGAGAGAGAAAACGAGAGAGAGAAAGAGACAGAGAAGAGACAGAGAAAGAGAGAAACAGAAAGAAAGAGAGAGAGAGAGAATCGACCCCCCACCCTCCAAAAAAAAAAAAAAATGAAATCACATACTGGGCTCTGGCAGTCAGCCCTCAATATTGTAGTTGCAACCTTGGAACTGTGCCAAGCTGATTCAAAGATAATACTCAAGCTATGGAAGTGCTTGTCTCCCCTTTCAGACTGTCAATGATGTCACTGTTCATTCAAATGACATAAAACCATTACAGGAAGGTTATCGACACAGATCGTCCTGTGTAACAGTGATTGAGGCTTGATAGGTAAACACAATGACTTAAAAATAGAGAGAGAAACAGACAGACAGACAGTACAGCGACAGACAGAGGGACAGAGAGAGAAAGAGAGACAGAGAGAGACAGAGAGAGAAGAGAAGAGACAGAGAGAGAGACGAGGACAGAGGAGGAGACGAGAGAAAGGAACAGAGAAGGGGAGAGAGAGAAAGAGAAGAGGAGAGAGAGAGAGAGAGACAGAGGAGAGAGAGAGAGAGAGAGAGGGAGAGAGACATAGAGAAAGAGAGAGAGAGAGGTGTGTGTGTGTGTGTGTTATCAAATTACAAATTAATTTGAAATCTTAAAATCTTAGCTGCGCAGAAGAAAATTAAGATTATTGAATTCTCATGTTCGCCAAAAAAAAAAAAAAAAAAAAAAGCTATAGGAAACGACGAAAACGATAGAATATGCCTTTTTTCTTTTTAAGTTTGTTGTTGTTTTTTTGGTTGGTTGGTGTTGTAGTTTTTTTTGTTTGTTTGTTTGTTTTTTGCTTTTTGTTTTTTATTGCTTGTGTTGTTGTTGTTGTTGTTGTTGTTGTTGGTTGTGTCAGAAAGTGCTGTTCATATACTGTATCTAAGAAGTGGCCGATTTCTGGCACGTTATTTGTCTGTGTGTTCTTGATCTTGGCTCCATCCATTCAAAGCTTGAGTAGGGTCACAGAATCTATTAAATTTTGAACCTTATTGTGTGTTTGTGTGTAGGTGTGTTGTGTGTACGAGTGTGTGTATGTGTATGTACAAGTGTGTGTGTTGTGTGTGTACGAGTGTGTGTGTGTATGTGTGTACGAGTGTGTGTGTGTGTGTGTGTTGTGTGTGCGTGGTTGTGTGTATTCAGGGGGGGGGGGGGTGCTTGTATACGTGTGTGAGTGTGTTTGTATGTGTATGTGTATATGCGTGAGTGAGTTTGTATGTGTGTTGGTGTGTGTTATGTGTGTGTTTGTATGTGTGTTTGTATGCGTGTGTGAGTGTGTTTGTATGTGTGTTTGTGCGATGCGTGTGCGTATGTGTTTGTGCATGAATAAATCGATTCCTTTCGCCTACTTGGCATTTGTTAACAGACAGGACTGCACCAGTGAGAATTCCTCCATCAATAATGAATGATCTGTTACATCATTCGTCAGGTCTCGAAGATCCGTTTTCCAGTGTGTTGTGTAATAATTCAGAAAGAGAGAGGAAACAGAAGAGAGAGAGAGAGAGAGCGCGAGAGAGACAGAGAGTGCAGGAGAGAGAGACAGAGACAGGAGAGACAGAGAAGAGAGACAGAGCAGGAGCAGACAGACAGACAGACAGAGAGAGAGCGTGCAAGAGAGAAAGAGATAGAGAGAGACAGACACGAGAGAGAGACAAGAGAGGGGGAAGAAAGAGAGAGAGAGAGACAGACAGACAGACAGAAAAGAAACAGAGAGAGACACAGAGACACAGAAACAGACAGACAGACAGAGAGAGCGTGCAAGAGAGAAAGAGATAGAGAGAGAGACAGACAAGAGAGAGAGAGAGACAGACAGAGGGGAAGAAAGAGAGAGAGGGGGTAGATACTTGGACATAGAGAGAGAAGGGAGAGAGAAAAAGAGATACAGAGTGACACTGAACACATGGTTCATTGTGAGGGTCACCGACCGACCCACACACAAACAGGGATTGTGGAGAAGGTATGTTAATTCACACAGTACTTTCCATTCATCATCCGTTCGTTTTGTCGTAAGAGAGAGGAGAGGAGAGAGAAGAGAGAGAAGACAGACAGACAGACAGAACAGAGAGGACAGAGAAAACAGAGAGACAAGAAGACAGAAGACAGAGCACAGGAGACAGGAGACGAGCGGGTGTGTGGGCGCGTGTGTGTGTGTGTGTGAGGCATAGAGAGAGAGAGAGAGTGAGTGACAAAGAGAGGAAGAGAGAGCGAGAGAGAGATGGAGAGAATGAGAGAGGGAGGAGAAAGAGAGGAAGAGGAGAGACAGAGAAGACAGACAGACAGAGACAACAGACAGAGACAGACAGAACAGAGACAAAGAAGAAACGGAAGACAGACAGAAGAGACACAGACAAGAGAGAGAGAGAGAGAGGAGGGGAGAGAGGGAGAGAGTACACAGAAACAGACAGAGACACAGACAGACAGACAGACAAACAGAGAGAGAAAGAGAGAGAGCACAGAAACAGACAGATAGAGACACAGACACAGAGAATCAGACAGACGGCCGACCCTCCCAACAAAAATCGATACCTGTTGACCTCTTGGCATGCAGTCAAAGGTTGCAAACGCGCCATCCAGAAATGTTCTATGAATAATGAATGGCCTGTTACACCATTCTGAAATCCGTTCCCAAAGAAAACCGGACAATGACTCGTGTCTCAGAGGAGGGTAGCATGGGGCAGATGAGAGTGTGGAGTTTAGTGTTTGTCCAACGTAAAATGCTCCCAGAGATCACAAGAGAAAGTTGAAGTATATCGGGCACATGAACAGAAACACAAGAACCGACTCGATGACATCAGTCCTGCAGGGGAGAGTCGAGGCAAAAGAGAAAACCAGGAAGGCCAGCAAAATCCTTCATGGACAACACCGCTGACGCCTGCAATCTGGGGCTCCATGACATCGTACACAGGAGTAGAGACCGTGTCGCCTGGCGATCCTTCGTGACAAAGAATGGAGCTCCCACCGTCGTCCACGGCGATGGATATGGATGATGATGATGATGTTTGCTCAAGAGGGATTCATAGCTCTCGGACAAGTCCATAAGCACTTCACCCAAATCTGCCAGCAATTAGCTGGCACACTCCCTGAGCCTGCGAAAATAAAACAAAACAACAACAACAACAGCAACAGCAAAAACCAAACTATGTGCTGGCAAGGTATTGAAATGGAGAGGTTTGGGAGAAAGGACGAATGAAACGTTAATTAAGCTGACATCAGCGGAATGATGAAACCATTCACACAGGCAGCAGAAAGGCCAGTGTTTAATAATCTTTTAATGTTACGGGATGGAATTGAACTCGAGATATCAGATCTTGAGTACACGGCTCTATCAAAAGAACCAACGAGGTCACTTTTTTTTTTACTGTGTATAATGATATTATAGTCTATACGTATGCATATAATACGTCAGCTTAGCGTTTCATTGGTCCTTTCTCCCAAAACCTCTCCATTTCAAGACCTTGCCAGCGCATAGGGATTTTTTTTATATATATTATAGTCTATACGTATACATCAAGAATATCATTGATCAGGAAGATTAGGAAAAGACAAGCAACATATATATGCCATTTTATGAGGATAGGGGAATTACAGCACCCGAAAAGCTGGATGGAAAGAGAACACCAGATAGACCCAGGGAGAAAATATTAGACGGACTTGCGATGTGGCTGAGGACAGGGAGAGTGGAAAATGTGCTTGCGGCGACAAGGGATAGAGGCATATGGAGGGCCATGATCGCCAACGCCATGCGGCAGGGCGCATAATGATGGTGATGTACATGTGCTTAGCTCATATATTTTTGTGATGTATATAATGATTTTATATGTGTACATATACTTAGCTCACATTTTTTGTGATGTATATAGACGTCAAACGAGGGTGGCGCTGCAAAGCGGGGACGCACAATCTCCGGGAAGAACAGTCCGAATTTCACATGGTGAATCCATTGTTACAACAATGAACTACAATACAATACTATGCATACCATACATAGCATGAATTGCTTTATATTTTTGCGTGTAATGTTTCTCCATGTGTCAATGTAGTCTTGATTTTGTGTGTGCTTTGTACTGTTTAGATTAAAAGCTTGAGAAATATCCTTTATTATTATTATTATTATTATTATTATTATTATTATTATTATTATTATTATTATTATTATTATTATTATTATCATTCTTATTATTATTATTATTATTATTATTATTAATATTATTATATTATAATATCATTATCTTATAATTATTATCATTAGTTGCGCGTTCTTTCTGTATATTGTATTATTATTGTTGTTGTTGTTGTTGTTGTTATTGTTGTTGTTGTTGTTATTGTTGTTGTTTTGTTACTGTTGTTGTTGTCGTTGTCGTCGTCGTCGTCATCATCTTCATCATCATCATCATCATCATCATCATCATCAGTAGTAGTAGTAGTAGGGAGGAGGAGGAGGAGGAGGAGGAGTGGTAGTAGCAGTAGTGGTAGTAGTAGCAGCAGCAGCAGCAGTAGTAGTGGTTATTGTTGTTGTTTTTGTTGTTTAAAGCCCAGCCGACTGCGTAGAGCCATATCAGGGTTATAACCGCTTCAAAACATACAAAACTTCAACAGGAAAAAAAAAAAAAGAAAGAAAAAAAAGAAAAGAAAAGAAAATAAAGTACACATATCAATGCATTCGCACACAAAATCAAAGGACATGCCCTAGGCGTTGACCACTCCTTCAGTAATAGTGGTAATAGTAGTAGTAGTAGTAGTAGTAGTGTTACTATTATATCATCATTTTTACTATTATTAATTTGCAAAGATGCACTGGAGGGGTATGTGTTAGGTGGAGGGGGGGGGGGGTGTCTGCGGGAATTTCTTGCTTTGTTTACTTGACTAAATACGGCCTTCAATCTAGTCTAAGAAATTATTAATTATTTTTTAGTAATTACATATTAGACAAAATGTGTTTTGAAGTGGATTGTGGTGGTGGTAGAGACAGGGGAGTATTTGTTGTTGTTGCGCAGCTGTTGTTGTTAATAATAATAATAATGATAATAATAATGATAATAATAATAATGATGATGATAATAATAATGATAATAATAATGATGATGATGATGATATAATAATAATAATAATAATAACAATAACAACAACAATCATAATAATAATCATAATAATAATAACAATAATAATTGAATAAGCAGGGCCTTAACTTTAGTCCAAGACTTCAGAGTTCCTTATTCTTTCTTTTAATCTCGAATCCAGCGAAATCGTCCAGGGAACTAATCTTCTTCCTTCCTTTGTTCGCCGTCTACATCATGGTCAGACACATCTGGCATAATAACTGTGGCTGGATGGTTTTTCTCTCCCCACTTCCTTTCGGTTACCATGGAGATTTGACGCTCAGCCGACTTGTGGTCAGTCACACCCTCTGTCGCTCTGCTTGACAGAAGTGACGTCACTGCAAGATGGGTTTAGAGGTATGTTTGTTACACAGGTTAATTATGCCAGATTTTCTGGAAGTACGCTAGTGTGTGTGTGTTGTGTGTGTGTGTGTGTGTGTGTGTGTGTGTGTGTGTGTGTGTGTGTGTGTGTGTGTGTGTGTGTGTGTGTGTGTGTGTGTGTGTGTGTGGTGGTTTGTTGTTTACACTCTAATTATGCGAGGTTTTCGGCGAAGTACGCTGAGTGGGGGCATTTCTTTATTCCGCCCGGCGACAAGTCTTAAGTTTTCGCTAGATAAGACTAGGTAGCATCGAGAGGATCTTGCCGATGAGGTAAAGATGGCGGTCATCGTGCATGTCGTCTTTTTGTTTGACGACGATGACAACGACGACAGAGAGAGAGAGAGAGAGAGAGGAGAGAGAGAGAGAGAGGAGAGAGAGAGAGAGAGAGAGATACACAGAAATACGCGCACTCACACACACACTCACACACGCACACACATACTGACACACTCACACAGGGGGAGAAAGAGAGAGAAAGCGAACGAGAGATAAGAGAGAGAGAGAGAGAGGGTGAGAGAGAGAGAGACAGAGACAGACAGACAGACAGACAGACAGACAAACAGACAAACAGACAGAGACAGAAAGACAGAGAGAGAGAGAGAGAGAGAGACAGAGACAGAGAGAGTGAGAGAGAGCACGCACTGTAACACAGAAACGGTATTCATAATTTCATTTATTATCCATAAGAGGCCGGGTCACCCACACGCACACAGTATTTGACACTGAAGCCATTATAGAAATATTTCACACAACCATGCGCGCGATCACACGTGCGCAAACTCATACGAACGCACGCACGCTGGCATGCATACATACACACACGGTTTGTTACACCGAAGCCATTATACTTACGTTTCGTGCACACATACGCGCGCGCGTGTGCGTTAACACAACGCCAACACAAACACACACACACGCGCGCGCGCGCGCGCGCGCGCACACACACACACACACTCATATATATACACACACACACGCATTGTCTAAAAGCGTTAATGTGAATAGGCGTTAAAAGAGTTAACGAACAGTATCAGTCACATGCAGGCACAGACATACCATCAGTGACATCGATACTATTATACCTACATTTCACAGACACACAGACACAGACTCACAGACACACAGACACGCATGCACACACACACACACACACACACACACACACCACACACGCACGCACGCACGCACGCACGCACACACACACACACACACACAGAGTCTCTGACACCGAAGCCATTATACTTGTGTTTCCATTTATTATCCACGTAGAGCCGAGCGGTCAAGGGAGATAAATGAAGTGTCACAGAGGACACACATAATGCTCTGCCCTTTAGTTTTGCCGTCCACGGACACACGCGAAAATAATCTCTGTTTTTCATGTGATTAATACACACGTGTGCAAACGCGCATATACACATGTTCGCAAACACACACACACACACACACGTAGAGCCGTGTGTGTGTTGTGTGTGTGGTGTGTGTGTGTGTGTTGTGTGTTGTGTGTGCGTGGTGTGTGCTGTGTGTGGAATCATAACATTATCATCAAATCTTTATGATTTCTACTGTATTCTTCAATCTCCCTTTACCCTTTGTCTGCCACACCCTGTCCACCAGCACCCTGCATTGTCAACCATGCTAGCGCTAGCAAAACAAAAACGTACCCCATTGAATATCTCACCCTATCCACCAGCCTCCTACAGGAAGCTGGTGGATAGGGTGAGACATTCAAAGGGGAACGTTTTTGCAGTTGGTGGGTAGGGTGCAGGAGTCAAAGGGTTAGAAGAGAGGGACATGTTATCTTACATCAGCTGGATAGAGATGTATGTGAGTCTGTCCGTGTGTGTGTGTGTGTGACAAAAGTGTGTCGGCAAGGTTTTCTGACCTGTTTCTGGATAGGTCTTCATCAAAGGTGTGCGCATGTGGACCGTTAAGGAGTGGCGAATGCATAAGCATGGACGTTGTCGCGCTATCATCAAGAAGGCCATAGGAGCCATAAAAAATGCCCCATGGCCTAAATCAACACTTTTCGAGGAAGATAGATGTGTGAGCAGCACCTTCTCAAGAATTTCTGACAAAACTCAAAGTCCTTTCTTCACTTTTGTGACAGTCTTCCACTGTCCTCGCTTCAAAGTCAAATTTTCTTTCATCTGATTCTTCTTCAAAATTGTAGTGAAATTGAGATATTGAGGTTATACTACAGATCCATTTAATTAATAGGGTCAAAGACGTCATATTCATACTGCAGATATATAACAATGGGGCTGAAGACGCCATACTTACACCGCAGATGCATAACAATAGGGCCAAAGACGCCATATCGACAAATGAACAGTTCTAATGCACCCGTCACCGTGGTATAGTGGTTAGCGCAACGGACTACTGACTGGAAAGTCATCATTATCATGATCATGTGCCCTGCATCATGGCGTTGGCGATCATGGCCCTCCATACTAATCTATCTCTTGTCGCTGCAAGTACATCTCCCACCCTCTCCGTCCTCAGCCACTCTGCAAGTAAGTCCCTGGGTCTAACTGGTGTTTTCTTTATCTCCAGCTTTCCTGTTGTGACCGGGTGCTCAAATTTCTCTTTCCTCATGAAATGTCCCATAATATTAATGTTGCTTGTCTTTTTCTAATCTTCTTTATTAATGATCTTCATGTGTCTGCCTCTTTCAAGACTATCTCGTTTATTTTCTTCACTGTCCATGGAACCTCTCAATATTCTTTTTAGAAACCATATTTCAGTTGCCTCAATTTTGATCTGACTTTTCGTGTTGACTGTCCACGCCTCACAACCGTATAACAGTATCGATTCTATCAAACATTCAGGAACTCTCTTCCTGATGTTAATTGATATGCAAGAACGCTTTTCGTCTTTTTGAATGTGTTTTTGGCTTGGCCAATTCTGGCAGCTATTTCTGATGTGCATCTGCCGTCTGGTGAGATGATTGTTCCCAGATATTTAAACTGATCAACCTGTTTCAAAGTTATGCAATTTGCTGTTATTTTGCATGAGGGGATTTCTTGCTCTTTTACTGATTGCCATGACTTCAGTTTTCTTGCTATTTAGTCAAAATACAGGAAGGTCGTGGGTTCGAAATTCCTGTAAGCCCTGTCAATATCATTGTAAGATTTTTCAACTCAGCCGGCTGTACCCTGAGTTGGGTGTGCTGTAAGCTCGTCGGGAAGACTTTGGACCACATGGTCGAGTCTCATATACTTCGCAGATGCGTCACTGAGGATGTTGCTCAAATTTCCTGACCAACACCGCAGGTGTTTGTATCTCTCGGCCCTGGTTGACGCCAGAATATGTTATGATAACAAGCGTCGAGTAAAGCCCCGTCATGCAGTCTCATTCATAGATGAAATTCCATAACATCCTGTTTATCATCCCCATCCCCATCGTCATCATCATCATCAATACATTGTGAACATGTCTAAGCCCCGTCAGGTTTTGTGGCCTCTGGAGTGGAGTGGAAATTGGGACAGTGGGGAGGGGGAATGTTCCAATACGCACGTTTATGCAAATGCCTGCATATGCACCTGTCACATAGAAAAGAAGATGGTCAAGCCTTTTTAACTATCACCTTTTCATACAAAAAAAATGTCACATAAAATACAGCTGTGTACTTTTCAAGGTCACTTTGACCTTGAAGACGCTTCGGATAAAAGAAAACTTGATCTACTTCGAGGACAAGTGCAGACTGTCTCAATAGCGAAATGTTTAAATGTTGTCAGAAGTTGCTGAGAAACGACGGTCACACATTCTCCCTGAAAAGTGTAAAAGTCCTCAGCGGTCCATTTATTCGATCTGAATTTGAAAATTCGTGAAAAAAACAACATTTTGCTGACACATTTTTGTCACGAGACTGACAGACTGATAGACGCACACACACACACACACACACACACACACACACATATATAATATATATATATATACACACACACACACACACACACACACCACACACACACACACACACACACACACACACACACCAGTGAATATTAAACTATCTCCCATTTTTATAGAAGCAAAACAAAAAATGGAGAGAGAAACAAAAACACATACTCATTCACTGTCAATATGCAAAGATGGTTTTCTGTGCTTTTACTTAATCTCTAGTTAAAAACAAAAAAGAAGAAGAAACGGTCTTACTTATACTGCTGCTACCATTACTAATTATGCGCAGACACAGTTATTAACAACACTTCTGACACGCACGAGGGTATCTTACCCGCTTCACCACCACCACCACCACTATCATATCCCTAACCAGCATACATCCTTTCGCACCTGAGAGCCACACACACACACACAAAGAGAGAGACACAGACACAGCGAAGACCCAGGACTCTGCCAGCAGCCCTACAGAACAAAAACACACATAGCCTGTTGTTGCTTCGTCTGCCCCTCGCTGACATTACGCCATTTCTGTCTGTCCTTTCTCTCCATCTTCCTATATCTCTTTCTCTCTCTTTCTCTCTCTCACACACACAAGAGCCAACACCTCATAACTGCTTTCGTCTTTTCTCGCGCTTCAAGTCTTCAGATTCGCTCGGAGAAGTCTCCAAATCATTTATGATGTGAAGTTGAACAGCTGTTGCCTTTTCGCTCCATATTGTGCGTGCGTGTGTGTGTATGTGTCTTCTGATAACGTAACGGCTATTGAACATCATCCTATGTGCTTGAAAACGCTGCGTACGTCCGTGGCTCGAGGCTAGCAGTTCGACCAGCTGTCACGCTCTCTCCGTCTCAGCGCACACGTTTTTTTTGAAAACAAAATGAGTGAGGGATTGTTTCGGAGTTAAATTAAAATAAAAACCTGTTGATTCTCTCTCAAGCGTGCCCAAGCTCGCGCTGAAGGCTTTTTGTTGGAATCATCATGGTAACTTAAAACTCTAACCATTGATCGTAAAAGTAAGCATAGTCTAGTTCAGCGCCCTCTTAGGCTCTCTTAGAGCAAGAAGACTGTCGCATGAGTACGAACGACACGTGCACGAGACAGGCTCCGAGATGCGCGTGCTGCGACCGTGAGTGGGTCGCCGGGAAGAGAGAAACTGACATGGGCGTACAGCACATACAGTAATATTTCGTGATTCACGGGGAGTCGTTCGATACTTTTCCGTGAATCTCAACTCCAAGCAGACGACATTTTCCTCATTTGACTAGGCCGCCATTTGAGTGCTTGTTACCACTGTCTTTCCAATCGACAATTCTCTGTGATGATGTTTAGCATTTTTTAAACCGGGCTGTGATCATTTGTTATTCGTCGGTAAGCATTGAAGCGCGCGCAGTGTTTACGTTCGATCCATCATCTCATGCGCTGGCTGTTCAACTGTTATGAGGATAGTGTCTGTGTGTGTGTGTTTGTGTTTGTGCGCGGAGTCCGTAAATTGGAAAATTCGTAACCGGCTGTTTGGAGTATAAA
>JAPXFY010000015.1:42055365-42060365 GCA_030674185.1 Monoplex corrugatus | reverse complement strand
TGTCTGTCTCTCTCTGTCTCTCTCTCTCTCGTGCTCTCGTTTTATCTCCGAGTATTTCTGCCCCACTCCCTCTCTCTTTGTCTCTCATCTATCTATCTAAGTGTGGTTTGTGATGATGATAACATTTGTGTCATATTTTGTTTCGCTCTCCTCACACATATAGGACCATGGCCTGTATATGGTTAATACATCGGAATCTCTCTCTCTTTGTCGCTCTTTCCCTATTCCTCTCTGGCTCTGTCGTCTCTGTCTGTCTGCCTGTCTCTGTCTGTCTATGTCAGTCTCTGTGTCTGTCTGTCTCTCTAAATATCTATATATATATATTATATATATATATATATATATATATATATATATATATATATATATATATATTATATATATATATATATATATATAGGTGTGTGTGTGTGTGTGTATCTTCCGTGCTCTCGCTTTATCTCCGATTATTTTTGTACCACTCTGTCTCTCATTTATCTAAGTCACAGTGTGGTCTGTAATGACGATAACATTTGTGTCATATTTTGTTTTGCTCCCCTCGCTCATATGGGACCATGGCCTTTGTATGAATAATATACATCTGAATCCCTATCTGTTTTTGTCTCTATCGCTCTTTCCCCACTCCTGTCTGGCTCTGTCTCTGTGTCTATCTGCCTGTCTGTACGTCTATCTCTGTGTCTGTCTGTGTCTATCCGTTCTGCCTTTGTATATCTGTCTCTGTCTCTCTCTCTCTCTCTCGCTCGCTCTCGTTCTCGTTCTCGTTCTCGTTCTCGCTGTCTCTGGGTCTCTGTGAATATCAGTAGATAGTTAAACTTAATGGCATCGTTTGTTAAGTCCGAATGATTCTTGTAGAAGACTTCGTAAACGTGGGATTGAAATTCATAGTACAGCTTTTAAGAGCACATAGATATGTACTGACACTCAGTACTGCTGATCATGTCGCATTGTGGGAACATTCGTGTGATATGTATATGACCATAATTATGTAAGTGATTAGACTGTCAGTATACATTTATGTGTGTACGTGCATGTGTATGATTATTATGTCTGTGTGGGCACTTGTGTATGTGCGTGCATGAGAGAGAGACAGACAGACAGACGAAGAGAGAGACAGAGAGAGAGAGAGAGAGAGACAGACAGACAGACAGACACAGAGATAGAGATATGTCAGTACTTCTGTATGTATTGTACTCTTTTTCTTGAATGCAATTGGCATGAAGTCAATAGCGCTCTTCAAGAATTTCTTCATCTTTTTCATATTATTCTTTGTTGTTGTATGATTAGTATTGTTGTTGTTGTTGTCGTAACTAAGTGAATGTACTCTCACAACTTTGCCAAACACACGGGTCATTAATGACCTAGCAGACCAAACATAGTTGTCAAGGCATTCTCATATTAAAGCAAATGCACGTTGAACATAGACTTTCTCTGGTCAGTCAGAAATATGCGCTGGAGGCCTAACACATGTTAAAACCAAACGAAATAGTCGTGTAACTCCATTAATTTCAGTCAGCAGGACTCGGCTGTGGGAAGACGGTGAAGTTAACAGACATCAGTCGTGCCAACATGCACAAAACCCATATGCCATCCCTTACGGCGTGATGGACGTGATGGAGTGTCAATCAGGCTATCCTGTTGTCCAGGCATGCACGCGAAACATAGATTTGTAACAGTGAAACATCAGTGGTTAAGTACACAGACTGGGAATGAGATTTGTTCAAGAGAAGCTCAGCGTACTCAGTTCCAAAATTATAAGCTTTTCGGTGATATTATGGCAGATGAAAATAGGGCATGTGGTGTGGTTAAGGTTCTCTTTTGTATGCAGGCTAGCTCCTTTGGGGATGCCGGGGGTTCTTTCAGTATAAACAGTATCTTTATCTTTTGGAAATTCTGTGCTATAAATTTGCTTTTTTCTGACACTCTCTTTGTTCTTGACCTGTTCCTTTGCTTTATATCATCTCTTCCTTTCTCATTTTCTGCCTTGCTGTTTCATTCATCTCTGTGTTTTTCATAAAGCCTGACACGCGTTTTGTGTTTTAAGACTAATGACTGGGTCCATATTAGTTGTTTTTTGAAACTGTAGGAAAATATGAATTGGTCTGTGGAAATTTCAGGTACTTTAAGCCAGTTTCTATGTATGGTTTTGTGTACTCAGTTATAGTTTTTGCTTTCGTATTTCTTTTAATCCACCTTGTGACAAATGTGGCGGAATGGCCGACGCCAGAATCATATCCATAGATCATTCAGGGGAATACAATGATATGTATACATAATTGTGTTTTCCAGGTTTTCATTTTTATAGGATCATCGATGTGTTTCAGAGTGTGTGTGTTTTGTTTGAGATGATCATAGCCCTGGTATAGCTCTCAGCAGTCGGCTGACTTCAGATACTAATTGATGACAACGAAGGCTGGTTTGCTATGTTCATAGAGCCGTGGACTCTCAGGATCAGGTGTCTCGAGTTCAGTCCTAGCGTGCAGTATACAAAACAAGCCACTTTGCTGTCCATCTTAATATGTCCATCATTCTGGTGATGTCAGTGTTTCCCAAAAGTCTCGTTCTGTCGACCTCTCACCCCATTTTCTTTGCCTTCATAAGACCTTGTCTGTACGCAGGGTTTTGCGCAGGCTCGTAGAATCTGCGAGATAATAGCTAATTGATTTGAGTGGAGCACATATGGAATTGAGTGCGATGAATCTTCCTCGAGCAAGCTTGAATATTCAAAAACTCAAAAAGAGAGTCATCACACTCACGTAGATTAGTGCACGTGCTTAACTAAGATCAGACAGTAATTATCCAAATGGATGTACAGATAGACGAACAGATAATGCTAGTCGACATTTGTATAGCGCAGACAATTCTTATCAAAGCGCGTTCGTTGCTGTTTAGGTAGCAAACAACAGAAACAACATCAACGGAAACCCAAAACCAAAACTAACAAAAAAGAACAAAGTGTAAATATAGTCTACTCTAATATATGCGTTAATACAGCATATGAACATATTAAGTTCATCAAAAATAACGACAAATCATAACATGAAATCAAGAAATAGATAATATTAACGTTTGTCAGCAAGAAGTGTACAAAGAACATAAGACATCAGTGATACAGGGTAAAGTCAGACATATACAGACATATAGTTGAAAGACATAGGCTAGGTTCAGACAGACAGACAAACGAACATACTGACAGACAAACAGACCGACTGGCTGACCGACAGACCGTTAAAAGACATGATACAGGCCATGCTATAATAATAATAATAATAATTATCAATATTTATATAGCGCAAAATCTTGATAAAATCAAATCTAAGCGCTGAAACAACACACACGCACGCACGCACGCACGCACGCACGACGCACACACACGCACGCACCACACACACACACACACACACACACACACACACCGCCGCCGCGCGCGCATGGCTATAAATGGGGAGAAAGAATAAAAGCAATAAAAGCAAGAATAAAAGCAATGGAAAATTATAGAGAGCATATCATATACAATTATATATTATAACAATGTGATTCCCCTCCGAGCGGAGACAGGCTGCAGAGGGGGGTTGAGTGAGGTTAGGATTTTATGCAGAGGAGAAAAGGTGAGTTTTGAGAGCGGACTTGAAGGAGACAAAAGTAGGTTGCTGACGGACTGAGAGAGAAAGTTTGTTCCAGGGAGTGGACCAGAAACAGAGAAGGCTCGTGGACCATAGGTATTGAGCTTAGTGCGTGGAAAGCGAAAAGTCAGAGGATCGGAGGCAGAGCGGAGGTACGTGAGGGAACATAGATCTCAAGTAGGCTTGACAGGTAATCGGGGCTGCGTTATTGAGGCTTTTGTAGCACATGGTGTCTAGTTTGTACTGTATGCGCTTTGATACAGGGAGTCAGTGAAGTTGTGCCAGGAGAGGAGATATGTGGTCAGCTTTTTTCTTTTTGAGTACAAGGCGTACATCATTGCTTTGAATGCGCTGTAGGATGTGAATGGTGGAGGCAGGAAGACCAGACAGGAGTGAATTGCAATAGTCAATGCGAGACATTATGAAGGAGAGAACGAGTTTTGCAGTTGTTTCGACAGAGAGATACTTCCTGATCAGGCTTATACGATGGAGATGATAGTAGCAAGATCTGGCAGTTTGAGAAACAAAGTTGTTCATGGAGAGGGTAGAGTCAATGCAGACACCAAGTTTTTAGCTGAATCAGAAATTGGGACTGATGTGTTACATAATGGGAGAGAAAGAGGAGGCAGCTGAAAAAGTTTTGACGGGGCCAATGAGGATAGCTTCTGTCTTGTCGTCATTAAGCTGAAGTTTGTTGAAACGTCATCCAGTTCTTAATGTCCGAGTAACACTCAGACAGACATGCATACGACTCGTACAGACTATAAGACTGACAGACCGACAGACATACAGATGGACGGACAATTAAAAGATATGACGTAGGCCAGACCCAGACAGGCAGGCAGACAGACGAATAGACAACCCAGACAGCAGGCAGGCAGACAGACAGACAGACAGACAGGCAGGACAGTTAAAAAAATCTCTTAAAACTAGGCTTGTCACAGAATATCAGTGCATCATCATCAAGTCTGCTCGCGTATAATATGGGCTGGGCCGTGTACATCGACTGTACAGTTTGTCCTCTAGAGCTACTGTATGGGGAAAAAATCCTCTGTCAGAAAATGGAATAACAAGTTCATAAAATGCATGGATCCAGACGGTGCAGGTTGAGGCCATTAACCCCTTGACTCCCAGTCCCAATCCTCTAGCTGTAAAAACTTAACCCTTTCAATCCCCCACTTTATCCACTAGCTTCGATTTTAACCCCCCCCCCCACCCTATCTGCCAGCTTCCAGCAGGAAGCTAGTGGGTGACTGTCATGGCTGACAATGCAGAAAGCTGGTAGACAGGGTGAGGGAATCGTACGTTTAATGGCGGAAAATGGTACCTTTGCAACGACAACCGTGCAGGTATAGTTCATCAGTTATGACCCTGACAGTT
>JAPXFY010000015.1:42045365-42052865 GCA_030674185.1 Monoplex corrugatus | reverse complement strand
AGACTGTATTGTTTTTCACTGTGGTGTGCATGAATTGAACAGCAAAGATCTCCCTGCAACAACTAAACATCTCGCTTCAGGCATAAAACAAATAGCACAAGAACATCCAAAATCTAAACTAGTCGTTAGTAAGGTTGCCCCTGTACGGCAGGCCCGAATGGAGGTTCAACGAAATCTGTTCAACGCTTTTCTATCTGCTGAACTTGTTGATATGAAAAATATTTCTTTTGTATCACATGAGAACCTTCGTACCACTCAACAATTTCTAAAAGACGACATTCACCCCACCACCAGAGGAAGTAGCATCATTGCAGGAAATCTTGGAAGACACATTCGAGACCTATTTTGGGAGACTCCAAGGAGAACATCAAGATCAAGATCATCACAGCTAACCCTTCCAGATTCTCCAGAGGACAGTACCACCCTTTTGACAACTACACACCATGGTGGCCGTATAATTTGTTTTGAAATAACAGTATTACATATACAATACTTAATGTTCATGTCACAGGACTTTTTCCTCGTCATCTCTGACATGTCTTCTGCTGAAAATAAACAATAACTAGGTTTTAGTCCGACTATCAAGACTCGGTCAGACTATACACTTTGTACATTTGAAGACGTGAATGCCATTATTTTGATTTTTGGTTATTTGTTATCCCTTGTAATCTATTATCACCTTTATAAGTTATTCGTACGTTGGACTATGTAATTTTCTTTTTATTGATTTTGCTACAATTTTGTTTTCTTTACTTCGTAGTCTAAGTAATTACGTAATTTTCTTTCTGTCCAGTTCTCCTGGACACAGAAAATCAAAGTATTCATTTTTATCGACCATAAATAACAGTTAATAGAAAGTTGGAGATTAACCAATATCAGCAATGCGAAAACAATCCCAAGTCAAGTTTTTGCAATGGAATTGTAGATCCCTTTCCACCAATTCGGCTTACTTGGAGCATTTCCTAGCATCAAATAGGTGTGAAATTTTGATTCTACAGTCGATGAATGTTGTCGCTACCAAGCTTCCCAATTTCCCCAATTATTATTATCCTCCAGTCTATGAATGTGGGAATCACGGGAAGAAGGTATCCACCGCGATTTATATACTCAAAGAGTTACAATACTGCTTACTTACTTCCCCAGTTTTGAAATCAAGCGAAGATTTGCATGCTTGTGCTGCCACTGTCCAATTAAGCAATTCTCTAAACATTAACGTTTTGTCAGTCTACCTACCAACAGGTCCAAATGACCACAACACAGAATGGCTGCGCACTATCCAAGATCAGCAGCGTGGTAAATGGCTAATAGGTGGAGACTTTAATTCCCACTCCCCATTTTGGGAAAAGAACTGTTCTACTGTTACGAGCAATCGTTTGGTAGAAAATATCGTTGATAGTTCGCTTTACCTTCTAAATGATGGTAGTGTCACTAGGATCCCTGATGTTTCCAAACACAGGGCGACAGCCATCGATTTGTCTCTAATCTCACCAGAATTAGCACCATCCTGTACCTGGGAAACTCACAGAGACACTTTGGGAAGCGATCACCTACCTATCATCATAACCATAACTGACAAAAACATCAGGATGAAAGACAGCTCTCCTGAAATTATTCCAAAATATAATTACAAGCGTTCTGACTGGTCCTTATTTCGAACTGCTCTAGCTAATCAAGATTACAGACATTATGAAAGTGAAAATGTAGACATTATGTTTTCTAAATTCCAAGAGTCAATTTTAGCCGCTGCAGACCTATCGATTCCGAAACTCAAATCTTCTAGATCAAATAATCGATTGGGTAATGTTTGGTGGACAGAGGCATGTGAGAAAGCAGTTCAATATAAAAGGGAGAAATTCAAAATCTACATCAAAAGCCGGAAACCTGAGGATCATGTCGAAATGAAAAAAGCTAACATCCAATGTAACAAAATCATTGCTGAAGCAAAGAAAGATTATTGGGCATCATTCTGCACAAAAGAAATTTCAGATTTCAAAGATTTCCATAAAGTCTGGACGAAAATGAAACAAATGAAGGATGGAACCACCTTACCTAGGTGTCCGATAATGATTGAAACATGTAACACATTTCCTTCAGACATGGACAAAGCAGAAACTTTTGTGGATCTGTTCGCCAAAAACAGTAAAGTTGAAGGTTTATCTCCTGACTGCAAACATCACAGAGAAATGGAAGATTACAACCCAATCTACACTGATCCAGTACCACAGAATGATCTCTGGTTTAATTCTCCAATCACCTTCGAAGAGCTAAAAAACACAGTACTGTCTCTACACAACAAAAAGAGTTCGGTAGGTGTTGATGCAGTTTCGACTGAAATGATTAAACATCTCCCTGAAAACTACCTTATTTTCCTACACAAAATTTTGCAGAAATGCTGGGTTACTGGAACTGTGCCACAAATCTGGCAAAAGTCTATAGTTATACCAATCTTAAAAACAGGAAAATCGAAAACCGATAAAAACAGTTACAGACCTATTGCTTTAACGTCCCACACAAGCAAACTAATGGAAAGATTGGTCTTAAACAGACTTTTACACTACTGTGATAAAAATAACGTTATTCCGGTAAACCAGGCAGGTTTTAGAAAAGGAAGATCCGCAGTTGAGCACCTAGTTAAACTTACAACTCAGATCAAACAACAGTTTGCCCGCAGAAAAAGTGTTTTAGCTACTTTCTTTGATGTGAAAAAAGCTTACGATCAAGTTTGGCATAAACGTTTATTGTTCAAGCTAAAATCTGTTGGTTTATCGGGCAATATGTTCAATTACATTAAATCTTTTTTAGCTAATAGAACAATTCAGGCAAGAGTGGGAGCTAGTTATTCTTCTTCACGATGCCTCGACATGGGGATTCCACAAGGTTCAGTGATAGCACCTATTTTATTTAATATCCTTATACAGGATCTTCCTAAAGCTCTTTCAAATCGTGTTGTTTTAGTACAGTACGCTGATGATATATGCACTTGGATGAATATCACTTTAAAAAAGACAACTCCACAGAGAACGCGAAATTACATCAGGAAGTTGTATCAAATTGATCTTGATAATCTTGGAAACTATATGTTAGAAAATGGGCTGTCGTTGTCAGCAGAAAAAACTAACATGATGCTGTTTGATCCTGGTGGTAACTCAAATAACTTGCCTATTTTCAAATTGCTTGGTGAAGTGTTAAATTACAAACAGGTCGTAAAATTCCTGGGAGTTTACATCACGTCCAAATTAAGCTGGAATGTCCATTTTGATTATATTTTAACAAAAGCGCGAAAAACCTTAAATTTTCTAAAGATAATAAGCAAATTACCCTGGGGAATGGATACAAATGTACTGATTCATCTGTCAACAGCGCTGGTCAGGTCTAAATTATCCTACGCGCAAGAAGTTTTCTTCAATGCACCCAAATATTTACTAAAAAAGATTCAGAGCTTGGACTGCAAAAGTCTTAAAATTGCACTAGGTGTACCAACTCATGCTTCTACTCTGGAAACGTACAAAGTTGCTGGAATTCTACCTTTAAACAACCATCGTGAGTTAGCTACAGCAAAGTTTGCAATTAGAACTACTTCACAAGTGGATAATTTTGTGAGCAAAGAAATTAAGATCAGGTCTGATACTGACTTTCCAAAACGAGCAAAAAACATTTCATCACAAATTACAGCCGCAACTTACATATCTGGCCTGATCAAACAGTCCAACATAACAATGGATGAAATTGCTGAGAAACCAACGATAACGCCTATCCCTACATGGGAAATGCTAAATGCCACATTTGATCTCTATTATGCAAAAGTTAAAAAAGATGATAATGTCAACATTACGCTATCCACAGCTTGTGAACACATCGATGAAAAGTACAGTACCCACCTCCACATTTTTACCGATGGGTCAGTCTTAGCAAACCAGAGCGCTGGAGCAGCCTTTTATGTTCCAAAATTTAACATTAAAAAGTCTTTTTTCATTGGGGCAAATGTATCTATATATACAGCAGAATTGGTCGCTGTTGTTCAAGCGTTGCATTATTTAATAAGCCTTCGGCCTGTGTCATTCAAAGTAGTTCTCTTTGTTGATTCAAAATCTGTATTATATGGCTTACAGTCTTTTGATACAGACACAAGACCTGACTTAATTATTGAGGCAAATCATCTAATACATTGTTTAAAGATAAATGGTTCGGAAATCAATTTATGCTGGGTGCCTTCTCATGTTGGTCTTCATGGCAACAACGTAGTTGACAGAGCAGCTAAATCCGGTGCCCTCCATTCTGAAAATTCCATAGAATTACATGTTAACACCTCGGTAAAAGAAGCTTACAACTCGCTAGAATTAGCATCATGGATTCGATTTCATGAACATTTAAATGAAAAATTTGTGTCTCAAAAAAGAATCAAACTTTCAGTTCAAAATATCTGTAAAAATTTGCAGTATTCCTCGTTATATCATTTGAGATTAATTGTTATGACATATTTTCGCATTCAACTGAACGCTTTGAAAACAAAATATTGTAACAACGTTTTATGTATTTGTGGCGAACGATTCACATTGTATCACTGTTTGTTTTACTGCAGAAAGCTTCGTTCCTTTTTACCAAAGACGTTTACACAAGGAAACTATCTTGAAACGCATTTTAAAGAAGTTGTATCGGATCAAGTTTTGTTAGTTAAAATTTCAGAATCATTGGTTCACAGTCCTGTTAATGCGTTACTTTAAGATTATTATTATAATTATGATTATTTTTGTTTTGTTTTGTTTTGTTTTTATGACGATTTTTCTTTTACATTATTGATGTTAGCGTTGTTCTAGTTTCATTTCTCTGTTCATCCATATCCTTTTTCTTAAGATCTTGCCGCTTCCTTTTAATTTTTTTTTACGTCCCTTACTCTGTTCCCCTCTCCCCTCCACCCCCCCCCCCCCTTATTTCATCCTCCATGCCATTTTTCCCCGTCTAATATCACTTATAGTGAAAAGACGTTAAATCAAGCAACGAACGAACGCACGCACAGAGAGAGAGACAGACAGACAGACAGACAGAGACAGAAAGAAGCTAGACACATGCAAAGGAACAGACAAAAAGGCAGACAAAGAGGTAATGGACCACGCAGACAACACGCAGATTTTTTGTTTTATCAAAAGCCATTCGTCAATATCAAGGCACTATCACGATGGGTAAGTAATTCATTTCCTGCAAAAGCGCATTGGTTGTTTCTTGGACAAGGTTAAACGTGACACGTCTCCAGCCACTGAGTAGTCTCGGCGCTTACTTGGGACACAAACGTCTGAATACTGGCATCACAGAATGCCAGTCAGACAGGCCGGATCAGGCAGCCAGGCAGACCGACTGATGTACATCCATCCAATTCCAGATCCCAGACCTTTATCACGCGATTGATGTTTGGTGATATGCAGAAAATATGAAAAACAAAATTTGTCATGTTTCGATCTCAGACACTTAGATCTATCACGCGATTGGTTTTTGGTGATATAACAAAAAAAGAATGTTTCATGTTTCGCCGATTCCAGGTATCACAGCAGTTCTGTCTTTGATTTGGATTCAGATAATATTTGGAAAATTAGAGCAATGAAATAGGTTGAAGAGAGTCATAATAACGCTTGGTTAGTTCCGTAAATATTTTATGCTGTGATTAGAACTGCCAGCATTCTAACAAGACTGAATCTTCTCTTCTGATTGTGTGTGCGCGCGCGTGTGTGTGTGTGTGTGTGTGCGCGTGTGTGCGTGTATGCATGCATGTGTGCGTGTGTGTGTTTAGGGTTCCAATTTTTCAGGGATGCAAATGTGTAAGCACGTTAGTTTGCCAACACTGTGCAGGCGGTATGTTGCTGCACTTTCTGTAGATTCCGTCTGTGGTGGGTTGCATACTGGATGTTTTCATGTTTCCATAAGCAACAGGACATTTACATGACTTACAAGATCTTTGACGTGCACACTTTTATGTTCAGCATCTGTGAAAACATGAAAGGGGTTTAGGCACTAACAGGTCTGCACTCATGTTGACCTGTCTTCATCATCATCATCTTGTGCCCTGCCGTATAGCGTTGGAGATCATGGCCCTCCATTTGAATCTATCCCTTGTCGCCGCAAGCACATCTTCCACCCTCTCGGTCCTCAGCCACCCTGCAAGACCGTCCAATATTTTCTCCCTGGGTCTACCTGGTGATCTCTTTCCCTCCAGCTTTCCTGTTGTGACCAGGTGCTCTAATTCCCCTTTCCTCATAAAATGGCCTATATGTTGCCCTTTTTTTCCTAATCTTCCTTATGAATGATCTTGTGTCTGCCTCCATCAAGACTGTCTCGTTTGTTTTCTTTGCTGTCCATGGAATTCTCAACGTTCTTCTTAGAAACCACATCTCGGGTGCCACTATCTTGTTCTGGTTTTGCTGAATGCATTGATATGTGCATTTAATTTTATTTTCCTTCTTTTCCTGTTGAAGTAGTGTATATGTTTTGAAAAGGTTTAGCTCTGATATGGCTCTAGGCAGTCGGCTGGGCTTTAAACAAAAATAACAATAACAATAACAGTGGTAGAGGTGACGATAGTAGTAGTCGTAGTAACAGCATCACCACCGACACCAACGTAACAGTACTCGAAGTACTGGTACTATTAGCAGCGAGCAATAGAAACAATAGTAGTGGCAACGGCAGCAACTATAGCCACTTATGATAGTACTGTCGGTAGTAGCACAAGCATTAGTAGCATCAGCAGCATCAACAGTAGCAGTAGCGATAGTGCTATCGACAGGAAGTGTTGCTGCATTCTGACAAGACTGAATCTGGAATTGGCGATGTATAACGATTTGGTTTTCACATGTTCCAAATATTATCAAAATCAGTGGCACGACTTATGTCTGAGATTTATCCAAGAATTATTTAAAAAGACAAGACTGGGCCTGAAACTACGTAATATGTGACTATTAGAAGTAGTACAGATTTTGAAAATTCTTTTCGTGTGGTTGTTTTTGTTGTTTTGTCGTTGTTGTTGTTGCTGCTGCTGCTTTTATAATACCAGCATCAGTGCCAATAGCAACGCCAATAATAATAACATTAGTTGTTCCTGTTGTTTGTATTTGTAGTTGTTATTGTTTGTTGCTTGTTGTTGTTACTGTTATAGTTGTTATTACTGTTATTGTTGTTGCTTTTCTTGACATAGACGGGTCGATGTGAAACACCCTGCTCTGTTTTCAAAAGAAAAGAGATGGGATGAAGGAAGAACACAAAAAGGATGCACGTTTATTTTCGGTCACGGGTAGATGAGGCACACCCATTGCTCTGCTGGCAAAAAAAAAAAAAAAAGGGAGCAGGAATAAGATGAAACGTAAAAGAAACGGAAGAAGAGAAAGGCAAGATGATAGGCCATGGTTATAATCTTCCTTTCTCAGGTAGAATATAAAGAGAGACACTGCCACACAACAGTCGTTAATCATTTGTTGTCAAGTTAACTACAGTTAACTTTGAGGCTGTGTAATAACAGTC
>JAPXFY010000015.1:42032865-42040365 GCA_030674185.1 Monoplex corrugatus | reverse complement strand
ACATTGGCTAACTTACATATCTGCCGTTGCCGTTGCCGTTGCCGTTGCCAGAGAGAGAGAGAGAGAGAGAGAGAGAGAGAGAGAGAGAGAGACAGTGACACAGAGAGACACAGAGAGACAGAGAGAGAGAGAGAGATTCTAGGTTTGTGGAGAGAGAGAGCGAGTCTTGTACAGTTTATGTTGGTTTGTTTCAGCTTTTTTCTATCCTTTCTAAACAATTGTTACAGAATTAAGCTCGCTTAACTGCAATCACATCTTAAGAAAAAATTCGAATTTATGTAAAATGCACATGTGAAGCATAATTAAGAATTTTGAAAATTATATTACATCAACAAGAAAACAACAACAACAGCTACAAAAGCAGCTTGTTAGTATGCATGGTGCATTGGTAGATTGGTAAGAAGTCAGGCTTGCTGTCATAGTTCATTGCGTACATTGACAATATGCTTATTACGAGTAAATTATAAATTAATGAAACCTCAATCACATTTTGGTTGTTATTAATGGTAAATACGGCAACCATTTCGTTTTAAGGGTGTGCAAGTTCCACGTCAGTTTTGAATCGTGTTCTTCTGTTTGAGATTTTGTGGCAAGACATCTTTTAAAAGAGATTATATTTGGTAGTCTTTTCAAATTTGCATTTATAAATGTAAATGGTCGCCAACGCCATGCGCAGGGCACATGATGATGATGATGATGAATGTACAATTTTACAAGGAGGATGATTAAATCAAGTACCTCCTCCGTGGGGATGCCGGGGCTCTTTCAGTGTAAATAGTATCCCCACTTTCTGGAAATTCTGTGCTAAAAATTTCCTCTTTTCTGTCACTCTCTTTGTTTCTGCCTTGTTCCTTTGCTTTCTGTCATTTCTTCCTATCATTTTCTGCCTTGCTGGTCCATTCACCTGTATTGTGTTCGATAAAGTCTTACGTACTTTGTCTTAGTATTAATAATTGGGTACATGTACTTAAGTACATTTTTGGCTCTAGGAAAATGAGATGTGTGATAGCAATTTTAGGTAATTTAGGCGTGTATATATATAATATATATATATATATATATATATATATTATATATATATGTATATATATATATATATATCTCTGTGTGTGTGTGTGTGTATGTATATATATAATATATTATGTATGTATGTATACATATAAGTTTTAGTGTCCTTGGTTATATTAAAATTTGTATTCAGGTATGTTTTCTAAACCCTCTGTGAGATAAATTGGACGGAGTGGTCAACGCCAGGGGCGTCTCCTCAGATTATGTGCGCAAATAAATTGATATATGTACTTAATTTTTTCTCCTTTTTTTTTCCTGTTAAGTATCTGTGTGTGTTTTGAGACGGTTATTGTCCTGATGTGGCTCTACGCAGCCGCTTGGGCTTTAAGCAAAAATAACAATAAAAAATCGAATACCGAAGTTGTTTGCATATTTTAGTCAATACCAAAAAGTAATACATATTTTCGAAGCTTTTGCGTTATTGCTCTATCAATTCACGAATCTGTGAGTATATTTTCGTCAGCACGAAACGATACCATGGTTTTTAGGTATTGATTGGTCAATCCATCAGTGGGAAAAGCTCTTTGGATTTGTCTTACTCATTGATTAAACACATGATACCGGTTTTTGCTTGTGCAAATATTCTGTGTCGAAGAGAACGAACCAATAATTGATGAAGCGTTGGGCACACAAGATTAGAAGACAGACTGTATGGCATATTTGGACGTGGAACTGCAAGGTAGAAACTGTTTTTGTTTGCACGTGTGCGTGGTTGTGTGTATGTGAGCGTGTTTGCGCGTGCGTATGTGTACCTGCCTGTGTGTTTTAAGCATACGCGCGCGCGCACACACGTACTTAAGTATTTGTTTAACATGACACACACAACCACACACCACACACCACCACACACACACACACACACACACACACACACACACACACACACACACACACACACACACACACACACACACTGACAGAGAGACACATGTGTATTCATCTAGTGTTATGTATTTGTGGATTCACTTTCGTCTTATTATTTCTATCTGTCCACTTGTACCATCATTGGTGTTGCGGGGAGAAAGAGATGACGGTCAGCAACGAGTTGGAAGGCGTTACAGAAATACGTGTGTTGTCGAGGTCTTCTTCACACCGTCGTCTTTGGTCTGCCTCCTGCATTAAATCCGGATAACTTCATATTGCATGATTGTTTAGCTGGCCGGTGAGGTTGCATTCTGGTCAGATGGCCCAACTTCTTTATTTTCTGCTGATGAGTACGATAGTGGAGATACATTGCTCTACTGTTTTGTTGTTTTCTTGTTGCTGCTGTTTTTGTTTGTTTTGTTTTTTTTGTTGTGTGGTGTGTGTGTGTGTGTGTGTGTGTGTGTGTGTGTGTGTGTGTGTGTGTGTGTGTGTGTGTGTGTGTGTGTGTGTGTGTGTGTGTGTGTGTGTGTGTGTGTGCGTCTCCCGATCTTGGTGTTCCTGGACACTGGTGTTATTGAAGCTCTTCTCTAACAATGAAAATTGATCGATGAATCAATCAGTGAAATGAAATGCCCAAAAGCAAAATCGAGAAATCTCTGTGGAGGACGCTTGTGTTGACTGAAACATGACTCGTGATTTTATCTGTGCTAATATGTCATGTTGAGCACAGTTGACAAAAAATAATTTTATGGGTTGGATTCATGCAGGATGAGAAGACAGGCCGTGAGTGTGTGGGAAGCATGAGAGAGAGTGAGAGAGAGAGAGAGAGACAGACAGACAGACAGACAGACTGACAGACAGACAGAGAGACAGAGACAGACAGACAGAGACAGACACAGAGAGAGACAGACAGACAGACAGACGGAGACAGAGAGAGAAGAGACAGAGAGAGAGCGATATGATATATTCTCATAGGCTTTGTCCCTTTGGAAAGGAAGTTTGTACACACTAAGTATTAAACACTTCTTTAAATGTGCATATGCATATGCATTAGCTAAGGGAAGAGAGAGAGAGAGAGAGAGAGAGAGAGAGAGAGAGATGTACGTGCTGTTACAGCGTAAGAGACATCAGTGAGACATCAGTGTAGTTTTAGCTACAGACCAGATCAGTGCCAGCACTGACATATATATGTCTGGATAAATGGAGTGTGTTTGTGTGTGTGTGTGTGTGTGTGTGTGTGTGTGTGTGTGTGTGTGTGTGTGTGTGTGTGTGTGTGTGTGTGTGTGTGTTTACAGTATATAGGTCTACGTGTCTAAGCACGTGTATGTATACGTGTGTATGTATACATATGTATTGATGGACGGATTATGAATGAATTGTTAAAAGGATGTGTGTGGTGTGTGTGTGTGTGTGTGTGTGTGTGTGTGTGTGCGCGCGCGCGCGCGCCACGGGCGTGTGCATGTGTGGATGGGCAGTTCAATGTACGAATGTTTAAAGGGTGTGTGTGTGTGTTTGAAGAGAGAGAGAGAGAGAGAGAGAGAGAGAGAGAGCGAGCGAGCATGTGTGTGCATGTTTATACATTCATATATTCAATTTCGAACACGAGCACCCATTGTTCCGTGGGTACTAGTAACCGAGCACGTGCAACACAAGCGTCAAGCCATTATTCAGTTCCGTGTGGCAGCAATACAACCCTCTCGGGAACAGATCGTTTGGCACTGCAAACAAAAGTGCCACCAGTATGCAAGGTGCAAACGAGTGTCCCTGACAGAGAACAGGCCATTGCGTTGGGGGAAATATCGATCGTTCGGAGTGTTTGATAAAGAAAAAGTGCTTTTCTCTGATGATTTGTTTGCTAGTTTGTTTGGTTTTGTCCTCTGTGCTTTTGCTGGCTGATTGGGTGATTGGTGGTGTGATTAATGGGGTCGAGTGGTCCACAAAAGCTGCTTTTTGTGTATACATGTTCGCTGCCCCAAACTTCTTCGCCGTCCCAAATGGCGTCGATTCCTTGCCGTTCATTCCGCTTCCTCAACACGTATCACCAGCCCCGAGCTCGTACAGTCGAAGTTCCAGCTCCAGGAAACATAAGGGAACCCGAGATGTCGAACAGCTTTAGGGCCACCCGCCAGAGGAGGCCCGCCCTTCTAGCTGCTGGATCACTTCCGTAGAGTTCAACAGTGCCTGCTCCGATCCCGACTTATCCAGGATAATGCCTGTAAAACTGTAAAACCCCTGACTGACGACAGTAATCGTTCAGTCACGTAGCCAGATCAATCGAAAGATTCTTTCTAACCATCTCAAAACAACCGCAACACACTGCTGATCCTGAAAAAAAAAGCATCTGAAAAAGAATTTGCGCCCATAATCTAGGAATATGTCCCTGGTGTTGGCCATTACGCACAATTTATTACCAGGAGATTCAGAAAAACAAAACCTGAATACAAATATATAAACGTGGCTAAGTTCACGAAAACATAAAAGCTGGCCTGGTTTATCAGAAATTGCTGGAGCTGCGGTCGTTTATCATCGAGTTTTGGACATTTTAAAAGGAAATGAAACTCATCACTTTATTTTATCAACGAACTTGCATATCCACCAGTCATTTGGCGAAATGGTTAGCGCATCAGACTGATAACTCGGAGGTTGTGTGTTCGAATCCCTTTAGGCAACATCTAGTGGGATTCCATGACTTCAACCCGCTCCTTCTCAGGGTTAACGGAGCTATGGGCTCACTGGGAAAACAAAGACCACATTGTCGAATCAATTTCACGGATGGATCATTGTGGGGAGTGTTCAGATTTCCTCGCCAACACCGCAGGTGTCTGTATGTCTTGGGAGTGGTCGGTTTCATGATATGATAGACATTTCAAAGTATAGCTCTGTCACGCTGTCTTAATCCTAAAGTGGATCTCCATTGCATCATGATCCCATCTCCATTATCATGAAATCGTTATAGCAGTGACAATTGTCCCAGATTCATTCGTGCCCTGATCCCGTGTTGTCTTCAGTTTGTTTCCTCTGCTGCTTTGGTACTTGACGTAAATTCAGATTGAAGTCATTGGCGTCGATGGTCTGTGAGGGCTGTCTTTAGAAGTACTTGATAGTGGTCTCTTTACTGAAGAACCTTTCACTCATTCTGTCTCTACGACATGGGTGATTACTGTCGCTAGAAAGGGGCGTTTTAGGCAGTGTCCTGTTGATCACGGATGTACTGTTAAATCCTAAGGGCTTATCAGACAGTGCCCTGTTGATCAGAGATGTACTGTTAAATCCTAAGGGCTTATCAGCAGTGCCTGTTGATCAGAGATGTACTGTTAAATCCTAAGGGCTTATTAGACAGTGCCCTGTTGATCAGAGATGTACTGTTAAATCCTAAGGGCTTATTAGGCAGTGTCCTGTTGATCAGGATGTACTGTTAAATCCTAAGGGCTTATTAGGCAGTGTCCTGTTGATCAGAGATGTACTGTTAAATCCTAAGGGCTTATTAGGCGGTGCCCTGTTGATCAGAGATGTACTGTTAAATCCTAAGGGCTTATTAGGCAGTGTCCTGTTGATCAGAGATGTACTGTTAAATCCTAAGGGCTTATTAGGCAGTGTCCTGTTGATCAGAGATGTACTGTTAAATCCTAAGGGCTTATTAGGCAGTGCCCTGTTGATCAGAGATGTACTGTTAAATCCTAAGGGCTTATTAGGCAGTGCCCTGTTGATCAGAGATGTACTGTTAAATCCTAAGGGCTTATCAGACAGTGCCCTGTTGATCAGAGATGTACTGTTAAATCCTAAGGGCTTATCAGACAGTGCCCTGTTGATCAGAGATGTACTGTTAAATCCTAAGGGCTTATCAACAGTGCCCTGTTGATCAGAGATGTACTGTTAAATCCTAAGGCTTATCAGACAGTGTCCTGTTGATCAGAGATGTACTGTTAAATCCTAAGGGCTTGTTAGACGGTGCCCTGTTGATCAGAGATGTACTGTTAAATCCTAAGGCTTATCGGGACAGTGTCCTGTTGATCAGAGATGTACTGTTAAATCCTAAGGCTTGTTAGACGGTGCCCTGTTGATCAGAGATGTACGGTTAAATCCTTAGAGCTTATTAGGCAGTGCCCTGTTGATCAGGGATGTACTGTTAAGTCCTAAGCTTATTAGACAGTGCCCTGTTGATCAAAGCAGGGCTTAAAAGTTCGCGTCTGGGCGGAATTCGCGATTTCGGTTTGTCAAAAACACAACAACAAACAACAAAACAAAAGAACAAAACAAACACCGAAAGGAGCAAGGCATCCGTGATCGGCTTGCAAGCGTTCATAGCAACGGCGCGTAAGTTATGGCCTGATTGCCCGAATCCCCTAGTTTCAGTGGTTTTTTCCTCCTCTGTTTAAGCCCTGTCAGAGATGTACTGTTAAATCCCAAGGGCTTGTTGGGCAGTGTCCTGTTGATCAGAGACGTACTGTTAAATCCAAGGCTTGGTAGGCAGTGTCCTGTTGATCAGAGATGTACTGTTAAATCCCAAGGGCTTGGTAGGCAGTGTCCTGTTGATCAGAGATGTACGTTAAATCCTAAGGGCTTGGTAGGCAGTGTCCTGTTGATCAGAGATGTACTGTTAAATCCAAGGGCTTGGTAGGCAGTGTCCTGTTGATCAGAGATGTACTGTTAAATCCCAGAGGCTTATTAGGCGGTGCCCTTTTGATCAGAGATGTACTGTTAAATCCCAAGGGCTTATTAGGCAGTGTCCTGTTGATCAGAGATGTACGGGTTAAATCCAAGGGCTTACCAGGCAGGTCCTGTGATCAGATAGTATGTTAAATCCAGGCTTATTAGGCGGTACCTGTTGATCAGAGAGTACTGTTAAATCCCAAGGGCTTATTAGGCGGTGCCCTGTTGATCAGAGATGTATGTTAAATCCCAAGGGCTATTAGGCGGTGCCCTGTTGATCAGAGTTGTACGTTAAATCCAAGGGCTTATTAGGCAGTGCCCTGTTGATCAGAGATGTACTGTTAAATCCTAAGGGTTATTAGCGGTGCCCTGTTGATCAGAGAATGTACTGTTAAATCCCAAGGGCTTGGTAGGCAGTGTCCTGTTGATCAGAGATGTACTGTTAAATCCTTAGAGCTTATTAAGGCAGTGTCCTGTTGATCAGAGATGTACTGTTAAATCCTAAGGGCTTATTAAGCAGTGTCCTGTTGATCAGAGATGTACTGTTTAAATCCTAAGGGCTTATTAGGCAGTGCCCTGTTGATCAGAGATGTACTGTTAAATCCTATGGGCTTATTAAGCAGTGCCCTGACTTTTGATCAGAGATGTAGTGTTAAATCCTAAGGGCTTATTAGGCAGTGCCCTGACTATTTGATCAGAGATGTAGTGTTAAATCCTAAGGGCTTATTAGGCAGTGCCTGTTGATCAGAGATGTACTGTTAAATCCTAAGGGCTTATTAAGCAGTGTCCTGTTGATCAGAAATGTACTGTTAAATCCTAAGGGCTTATTAAGCAGTGCCCTGACTTTTTGATCAGAGATGTATGTTAAATCCTAAGGGCTTATTAGGTAGTGCCCTGACTACTTTGATCAGAGATGTA
>JAPXFY010000015.1:42022865-42027865 GCA_030674185.1 Monoplex corrugatus | reverse complement strand
GATTAAGAAATAGACACTTATATAAAATGTGAAACAGAGAGGGAGGTACGCGTTGAGATGGGGGAGTTTGAGGTTTATAGTTTGTTCAGCAGGGATTCATCGCGATTGAACAATTCCATACGCACTCAACGCAAATCTGCCACAGTTATCAGGCACGCTCCCCTTTAGTCTGGCAAAACTCTATGCGCTGGCAAGGTCTTGAAATGGGGAGGGGGAGGAAAGAAGGAAGAAGGGACGTATAAAACAGTAGCCCTAACTCCACCAGAAAGGCGAAAGCATTGAGATGGGCAGCAAACCAGCCAATTTTTTAATGCTGCATGCAAAATTAAACTCGAAATATCAGATTTTGAGTCTATTACTATCAAAAGAACCGATCAACCTGATAGAAAAAAATAGGCCTACTCGAGGGTTGAACTCACGCAAAAGCCCACTCGAGGTTACCATGCCCTTGCGTTGTCAGCATGGAGCTGTAACCAGTTGAGGTAACAGATCCATGGATAGACACCAAGACAGACCAACGTTGTCCCAGTCATCATATAAAGAATTATTGACAGGGTAGGAGGGGGGGGGGGGTCGTCTCAGTTCGATTCTCCATCAGTCCAGACATGTTATTGTGTGGGTTTTTTGAATTCCCGACTGGTTCCTACCCGGAGTTGAGCGCGCTGTTGGCTCACTTGGAAGACTGGGATCACCACACAGATGTGTCTAATCCACTCGAAGGATGCGTCATCGAGGTGTTGCTTGAAATTTCCGACCAACACGGCAGGTTTCTGTATCTCTGTGACCTGGTTGACGCCTGGATACGTTATGATAGAATGCGTATAAGTACAGTCCATCACACAGTTTCATTTCTGACTAAGTGTAGAGTACTGTCCAGTCAGTACTTTCAGTCCGAAATAGAACTTCACACAGCATCAGCACGATCGTCCCACACTTCTTTGATCAAAATTGTGAAAAAAATCTCGCTCAGATTCCGTGGCCATTCAGGCCTTCACTGATCTCATGGTGACTTAGTTTCATTGTATTTGGAGGTGTGTTATAAAAGCTAAAATGAGCGACATGTGGGGGAAGGAGGACACAAAAGCAATACAAAAAAAGGGGAGCAGCAAAAACACAAAAACAAAAACAAAAAAACAACACAAAAAACCAGAAAAGAAAAAGGAAGATAAGTGAAAGGAAAAAAAAAGGAAAAATAAACAAAAACATCTGACAGACGATTGACACAGACAGACATACATCGACGTAGGCAAATTAACAAACAACAAAACATACCGGCAGACGATTGACTCAGACAGATACACATCGATATAGGCAAAATTAACAAACAAGCAGATAAATAATCTAGAAAAGACGGACAAACAAGCAAACACTCATAAATTAGAGACGAGTATTCTACATCTGCAGAGTACCTAGTCCCCTATGTCTGTACAGTACTACGTTTGTAGGGCGCAGTTCAAAATTGATCCTCTGTGCCCGTACTACATACAGACACTGACACAGACAGATAGGAAAGTAGAAGGGCAGAAGGTAAATCTTTACAAATAAACACTTCTCCCACACGCTCCAGCTTTAACGAGAAGCAACTGCGCTTTGTGTCATGCCCATACATCACTCTCCAATTTTTCCATCATCGCCCTCCTCCCTGCCTTCTCTGCTTGGATGGCAACATTAAGCCGGTAAAAAGGGAATAGTACTTTATAAAAGTGAAAAAATTAACGATAAACTGTTCTTTCTGTGCTATGTTATGCAACATTTTTGTGTCACTATCCACACACTGTTCATTTCGGTTTCCAACACACCTCCAAACCTACCAAAAACTGAGCTGTTATTGTTATTTTGTTTGAAGCCCAGTTGACTGCGTAGAGCCCTATCAGGGCTACAAACTGAGCTCACCATGAAAAAAAAAAAAAATAAAGGATGAGTCCTTAAAATAAAGATGGGACAATGTTTTTCTTCACTATGTTAGGATGATGAGAATGGGCACGATGCTGATGATGATGGGTTGTTCATTTCAGATTGAGATTGTGTTACAGGGCCATACTCTACATTTTTGCTTTTATAATAATTATATCCTGGCTTCAGTATGGCCCGACACATACAGACTTTGGCGGTGTTGGTCAAGAGATTTAGACAATACTCTCATTGACGCATGTTAACGCCCTATTGGTATGCTCAGCCCTATCGGTATGGAAGCAGGTGTTTTCCATCCCACACATCCCGACTACGAACTCTTCCCGTAGCACTTAGCACTGGCAACCGGTTCTGTTACATGTATCTCAGCACTGGCACCGGTGGTCAGCCACCGGACATAGCCATGAAAAAATTGATACATTCCATTTTATGTACATTCCTTCCGTTTTTAGAAACATCACAAACTTGTTTATGTAAAATGAATTCCAAAAATTTTGTCTTTAATACATATTAGATAGAAACAGTACTGTCTACCGAAATGATGGAATGGCTTTGAATAATTTGTTGAGATGAAAAACAAAAACAAAAAATAAAAAAAACCCAACCCTGAATCACAGTTTGCTATAAAAGCAGACGAAATGAAAGAAGGTCGGGATGAGGAGGCCAAATTGTACCAAGGAATTTTAAGTAAGTGCATTTCTAAGTTCATCGTTACTTTTTCAGTTTCATTGTGTACACATTTATACTCTTCTGAAGCAGTATGTTGAAACGTTAAGCTTTAGATTTCGTTAATATTGCCGTGTATGCTGTTTTCAACTGTGTATTCTGTTTTACGATAGGTGCTGAGTTACCGATAGGGCTGAGTATACCGATAGGGCGTTAACAGGCGTATCCGTTAAAGTGGAAGGGACACGGTTTCGTGGTCCCAGTCTTCACAACGGATCCATACTGAGAAAAATTCCTCAGTAATTTTTTGGACTGATGGAGGTACGAATCGTCGACCTCTTCTCGTAAGTTTGTTGCGCTAACCGCTTCACCACATTGGAGTTTGGAGTTTTGGAGTTTCTTCAAGAGGGATTCATCGCACTCGGACAATTCCATACATGCGTCACCCAAATCTGCCAGCAGTTATGTGGCAGACTTCTTGAGGCTACGCGAAACGCTATGCAGATCTTGGGGAGGGCGGATAGATGGTAGAGGGCCCTGTGAAACATTCAGCTGACACTACCAGTTTTTAATGTTGCGGGCTGGGATTGAACTCTAGACAACAGATTTTGAGCCCATGGCTCTATCTAAAGAACCAAGAAGTCGTGTTAACTGAAGATATGCTTAATTTTTCTTTTTTTTCAAGGAAAGGTGAAGTACTTAATTTCTTTCTTTTTTTCAAGGAAAGGTAAATTACTTTTTTATGTCCACATATTACAGATTACTTCTTGCATAGCTGCCAACCCTCCCGGATTTCCCAGAAATTTCCCGGATTTGAAAAACGATCCCGGAATCCCGGATCTGCCAAAAAAATCCCGGATTTTGAAAGTCTAGTGGGAAAAAATCCAATCGCGAAAAAAATCGAGACTCGCTGTGTAGTTTCGATAGAGTGCGGTATGAAGACACACACTTATGTACCGCGTATTTTCTGATCTTTTTCACATTTAAAAAAAGCCTTTTATGCAATGCAGTTCTAGTGCTTTATTTTCAAAGAAATATTTTGATCACTTAGAGTCTTTAAAAACTTCTTTTTCATGCTTAAATATGACAGGAGAGGCCATTTTTGTACTTTGAATTGGTGAAAAATCAATAGCTTCAGGGGGCGTTGCACCCTGACCCCCACAAGGGGCTCTGCCCCTTGACCCCGCCAGGAGGACCTAAGCGGCCCCCCTGGACCCCTGGCTGATGATTCCTGTTTTTTGAACTTCAAAGGTTGGCAGCTATGCTTCTTGTTGATCTTAACATTTTGGCGATAAGAGTGGAAACACGAACAAGAAAAAAAAAAGAGGGAGGGGGTGGGATAACAGATAAGCTTGATTGTAACTTTATCGATTACGAGAACAATACATTGATGACATACTAGCATCAAGAGTGAATTGTTACAATCGGAAAATTAGACAAAGTTCATTTAAAGATCTAGATCTGGAGATATGCGTAGTTTTCACCATTCTTGTTACCAAAAGCATACCTCTGTTGGCAGGGTAAAAGCATACTTCTGTTGGCAAAGTGGCATCAGAAATGAATGGTAATTATCGTAGTGTAAATCTGATTAGCTTTTCTTTTGTATATGATTATCTGTAACACATACATGGATACAGGTACATAGAAGTAAGTTTGAAACTGCTGCGGGAAAAGAAGCGAGGAAAAGATGCAGAGAAAAGATGAATGCTGGGAAAAGATGCAAGGCTATGATCCGGGAAAAAAAACAAAACTGCATGAAAACATGCAGGAAAGAGACGCAGGAAAAAATTACTGGAAAAGATGCAGGAAAAAATTCAAAGTAAAGATGCAAGAAAACAAGCCCTTTTGAAGGATTCCTTACCACTCTGATACGAGCACATACTACGTCCATGTGACATGCTTACCTAAAAGGATTTATATTCCAGAATGCATCTATCATTGCCAGCATCTCGGACAGTCATAAGACTTTTATTTGCTTCTGTGTGTATTCTTGTTAATGATAAATACGATGTATATAGTGTGTGAACACACATTTGTTTGCTCGTTAACTTGTTAGTTCTATGAATTAAAAAAAAAAAAAAAGATTGTGTGTGGGTGTGTGAGAGAGAAAGTTTATATATGCAAAAACAGTTATTGTCAATACTTAAACGTGAAAAAGTATAACTAATTTACGTCTCAATTTCATTCTCTGCCCACATCATCAAAATTGGCCGGTTTGTTGACCATCTGAATGCTACAGTCATTCTGGTGGTGTGAGCTTATCATTTCATGGGTGTTGTTCCCTCAAATTATTTATTTATTTACTTTGTATATACGTTCCTTTTTTGAAGGTAAGATACACACATACACATGTCAGTTACCTGAGGGAATCACATGGTTATAATATATAATTGTATATGCTATGCTCTCTATAATTTTCCATT
>JAPXFY010000015.1:42010365-42020365 GCA_030674185.1 Monoplex corrugatus | reverse complement strand
TATCTGTGTGCACGTAGGCGTGCGTTTGTGGCAAATGTGGAAAAGCAGTTTGTGGGGCTGCAAAGAAAACCTGTTAAAAGACGACATCCTTTATCCAATTCACAGAAGTTGGGCATTTTTTGAGGTGTGGCTGTGCTCGATAGTACAATATGTTTGGAAGGATTATTGTGCAGTTTCCAGTGACTAAGACTCTCTCTTCTCTCTCTCTCTCTCTCTCTCTCTCTCTCTCTCTCTCTCTCTCTCTCTCTCTCTCTCTCTCTCTCTTTCTCTCTCTCTCTCTGTGACTTTATACATGTATTGTTGTCTGAGTGTGGATATGTATCATGTGTGCATTCATGCATATGTCTGTGTCTGTGTGTATATGTGTGTGCATGTGTATGTGTGTATGTTTGGCGCACAGTCGGTGTGTGTGTATGCCAGGTGCATGGTGTGTGTGTGGTGTGTGTGTGTGTGGTGTGCCAGTGCCTGCGTGTGTGTGGGGGGGGGGGGTCCGTGTGTTTCAATTAGACCTTACTGATCTATAAACATAATTTGGGAGTTTTTTTTGTCTGTTCCATGGTCCTGTCAAAACCTCTTCCTGACGTGGGGTGGACGGGGGCGTATGTGTGTGCGCGCTTGCGTGTGTATGTGTGTGTGTGCTTGTGTATTTGTGTGTATGTTGCGTGTGCATGTTTGCGTGTGTGTGTGTGTGTGTGTAAATGTGCACGTGCGTGCGTGCGTGTATATAAATGTATGTATATATAACTGTATGTGTGTGCGTGCGTGCGTTCGTATGTATATAAATGTATGTGTGTGTGCGTGTATGTAAATGAGGGTGTGCACGCGTGTGCGTGTGTGTGTGCGCGCGCGCGTGCGTGTGTGTATGTGTATACACTATGTGACTATCTACGCTTGGTGCTTCGTTTTAGCCATCCTGTCGTCGCGAGGTTGTGATCTTCTGCGTAGGTCGTTCTGGCGGAATATTTTTGGTACGTGTGGATGTCTGAGGGGTGTGTGTGTGTGTGTGTGAGAGAGAGAAAGGGGGGTTTTGTGTATGTTTGTGTGTGTGTGTTGTGTTGTGTGTATGTGAGCATGTGGTGTGTGTTTGTGTGTGTAGTGTGTGTGTGTGTGTGTGTTGTGTGTGTGTGTGTGTGTGTGTTGTGATGGTGTGTGTGGTGTGTGTGTGTGTGTGTGTGTGTGTGTGTGTGTGTGTGTGTGTGTGTGTGTGTGTGTGTGTGAGGTAGTGCAGATCTGGAAAAGCAGTTTATGGAGCAGCAAAGAAGACCTCTTCAAGACAGCATCTTTCATTCAGACCACAGAACTTGACCTCAGTATGAGGTGTGGTCATGCTGTATGGCAAAAGTAGAAAAAGTTCACTTGTCTTTAAAATATTATCGAGTACCATTTTCAAGTTTGTAACCCCCCACCCCCCCCCCCCACCCACCCCTCTGGTTATGTGTGAAGATGACTGCTCTCTTAGTCTTACTCTTTCTATCTGTCGTTCCGTTTGTCTCTGTCTCTGTATATCAGTTAGTCTGTCAGTACATGTCTGTCTGTTTCTGTCTCTGTCCCTGTTTCTCTGTCTGTCGGTCGGTCAGTCTCTCTCTCTCTCTATCTCTCTCTGTCTCTCTCTCTCTCTCCCTCCACACACACAGACACACACACACACACGTTTGCGCGCGCACACACGCCACACACACACAACACACACATATATATATATATATATATATATATATATATATTATATATATATAAGGGAGGGAGAGAGAGAGAGAGAGTGAGTGAGTGAGTGTATTGTTTGTGTGTGTTTGTCTGTGCATGTATGTGAAGAGTGTGTGCTTGCTTATTACGCGTATATTGTCTGACGGCTTGTGAAGATATTCCGCGTTACGTGACTTATATACCAAGAAATGCAGCACGGACAGTAAGTTGGTGGGTTTCTGCACGCGATACGGCACCCGACCCTACTCAGTGGCGGTCTGAGGCACATAACTACTGTCACAGACATTAATGCAGTATCACTTGTGTACCTATGCTCTAATATTTCTTGTCTCCGTCCTCTCTTTCCCCTCTTTTCTCTCCTCCGTCTCTCTCTCTCTCTCTGCCTCTCTCTTTCTGTCTGTCTGTCTCCCCCCCCCCCTCTCTGTATCTCTGTCTCTCTGTATTTCTCTGTCTCTCTGTCTCTGTATCTCTCTCCGTCTGTCACTCTGTGTGTCTCTGTTTCTCTCTCTCTCTCTCTCTCTGTCTGTCTGTCTGTCACTCTGTCTGTGAGTGTGTCTCTCTCTGGTTCTCTTTCTTTCTTTCTTTTCTTTCTTTCTTTCTTTCTATCCCTCTCTCTCCCCTCCTTCTTTTGCTGGCACTGTTTCTGTCTTCCGAGCTCTGTTTTTGTATTTGTCTCTGGATTTGACCGCCTGTCTGCCATTGTCTGTTTCCCTGTCTTCTCTCTTTCATTCTTTTTTTCTCTGAACTTGATGTGTCTGTCTGTCTGTGTATTTCCCTCTCTCTGTTTCCCGCCCTCTGTTTCTCCACACACACTCCCCCCCCCCCCCTCTCTCTCTCCCTCTTTCCTGACACTGTCTTTCTGTCTCTGTCTTTGAAACTGTTTCTGTGTCTCCAGTCTAGACCGTCTACTTGCCAATATCTCTTTCCTTGTCTTCTCTTTTTCACTCTCTCTTTCTCTCTAAACTTGATTGCCTGTCTGTCTGTCAGCCTCTTTTTTATTCTGTTTCACTGCCTCCCTCCCTCTCTCTCTTCTCTCTTTCTCTTTCTCTTTCTCTCTCTGTCACACACACACACACGCACACATATACACACACGCGCGCGCGCATGCACACACACACACACCACACACACACACACACACACACACACACACAACACACACACACACACACATACCGCTGTTTTGTCTCTCCTTTGTCCTTGCCCCCTACCCCGCACACTACACGTATTCCTATCTTAGAATCTTTCCGGGGCTTAAAGCGTAGCATGTGGCTAAGCTTATGCATTGATGTACATGTGTACTTCATTTTCTTTTCCTTTTTTCCTGTTGAAGTACTGTGTATGTTTTGCACTGGTTATAGCCCTGATATGGCTCTACGCAGTCGGCTGGGATTTGCACAACAATAACAAATAACTAATAACAAAAATCATCCACGATTGTTATCATGAATTGTTCTTGTATGACGTTGTTCTACAAAGGTTGGCATGCATGCTGGGTGTTTTCATATTTCCATAATCCAGGCATTGACATGGCTTCTTCTTCGTCTTCTATTTCCTTAACTCCGTGAAGAGACATTGCGATGCCTCACTAAAGAATTAATGTTCACCAGGTTCCTCTGGCTATGTCGGTTGTGTGCCAAACTCGGGGTCTCTGCATCTCTGTCTCTCCGTCCATTCCTCAGTGTCGTTAGTCCATCTCTGTTTTTTGTGTGTTTTTTTCTGTTTCTTTCCCTCAACACTTCCCTAGAGGATTTGATTTAGCAAGGCCATTGGATCTTCTTACATGGCAATACCAATGTAGTTTTCTTTTCTTAACTGATGTCAGCAGATCTTTGTATAGTCATTTGTTGCTTGATTGATAGGTGTACTCGTTCATTGGTGATGTGATCGGTATGTCTGATGTTCAGTATCTTGCGATACATCTCCACGGCTTGTATTTGTCTTTCTAAATCCGACATGAGGGTCCATGTCTCACATCGTGCAGGAAGATGAAATATACCACAGTACGTAAGACCTGATCTTGAGGTTCATGGAGATGTTCTTGTTCTTTTATACAGGTTTCAGCTTGGACAGTGCTGTTGTCCAGACCTGACTTACAGGATCTTAAACGTGCGTATTTGATATTCTGCATGCGGATACACCACCAAGTCTGCACACATGTTGATCTCGTAGATCGGAACAATCTCCAGTCTCCACCCTTTACTCACCAAGCAGAGGTATATGTGTGGATCGAACCCAGGAACTTCCGACTGGAAATCCAACAATTACCCACTTCACTATCGCACCCGATTATTTTGTATCCAGTCTCTTTTGTGTTGGTGGTGGGGTCGACTCTCAGGTGGGCCACATTTGTTTTCCCACGTGGGCTCACTATTGCCTCTGTTGATAAAGCCTTTGACTCAGCATCTCGTCTCTTTTGATAGAGCCTTTGATTCAGCATCTCGTCTCTTTTGATAGAGCCTTTGATTCAGCATCTCGTCTCTTTTGATAGAGCCTTTGATTCAGCATCTCGTCTCTTTTGATAGAGCCTTTGACTCAGCATCTCGTCTCTTTTGATAGAGCCTTTGACTCAAGATCTCGTCTCTTTTGATAAAGCCTTTGATTCAGCATCTCGTCTCTTTTGATAAAGCCTTTGATTCAGCATCTTGTCTCTTTTGATAGAGCCTTTGATTCAGCATCTCGTCTCTTTGATAGAGCCTTTGACTCAGCATCTCGGCTCTTTTGATAGAGCCTTTGACTCAGCATCTCGTCTCTTTTGATAAAGCCTTTGATTCAGCATCTTGTCTCTTTTGATAGAGCCTTTGACTCAGCATCTCGTCTCTTTTGATAGAGCCTTTGACTCAGCATCTCGTCTCTTTTGATAAAGCCTTTGATTCAGCATCTTGTCTCTTTTGATAGAGCCTTTGACTCAGCATCTCGTCTCTTTTGATAAAGCCTTTGATTCAGCATCTTGTCTCTTTTGATAGAGCCTTTGATTCAGCATCTCGTCTCTTTTGATAGAGCCTTTGACTCAGCATCTCGTCTCTTTTGATAAAGCCTTTGATTCAGCATCTTGTCTCTTTTGATAGAGCCTTTGATTCAGCATCTTGTCTCTTTTGATAGAGCCTTTGATTCAGCATCTCGTCTCTTTTGATAGAGCCTTTGATTCAGCATCTTGTCTCTTTTGATAGAGCCTTTGACGCATTATCTCGTTTCTGTTGATAGAGCCTTTGACTCAGCATCTCGTCTCTTTTGATAGAGCCTTTGATTCAGCATCTTGTCTCTTTTGATAGAGCCTTTGATTCAGCATCTTGTCTCTTTTGATAGAGCCTTTGATTCAGCATCTCGTCTCTTTTGATAGAGCCTTTGACTCAGCATCTCGTCTCTTTTAACAAAGTCTTTGACTCAGCATCTCGTCTCTTTTAACAAAGGCTTTGACTCAAGATCTCGTCTCTTTTGATAGAGCCTTTGACTCAGCATCTTGTCTCTTTTGATAGAGCCTTTGATTCAGCATCTTGTCTCTTTTGATAGAGCCTTTGATTCAGCATCTTGTCTCTTTTGATAGAGCCTTTGACGCATTATCTCGTCTGTATTGATAGAGCCTTTGACTCAGCATCTCGTTTCTGTTGATAGAGCCTTTGACTCAGCATCTCGTCTCTTTTGATAGAGCCTTTGACTCAGCACCTCGTCTCTTTTGATAGAGCCTTTGACTCAGCACCTCGTCTCTTTTGATAGAGCCTTTGACTCAGCATCTCGTCTCTTTTGATAGAGCCTTTGACTCAGCATCTCGTCTCTTTTGATAGAGCCTTTGACTCAGCATCTCGTCTCTTTTGATAGAGCCTTTGACTCAGCATCTCGTCTCTTTTGATAGAGCCTTTGACTCAGCATCTCGTCTCTTTTAACAAAGTCTTTGACTCAGCATCTCGTCTCTTTTAACAAAGGCTTTGACTCAAGATCTCGTCTCTTTTGATAGAGCCTTTGACTCAGCATCTCGTCTCTGTTGATAAAGCCTTTGACTCAGCATCTCGTCTCTGTTGATAGAGCCTTTGACTCAGCATCTTGTCTCTTTTGATAGAGCCTTTGACTCTGCATCTCGTCTCTTTTGATAAAGCCTTTGACTCAGCATCTCGTCTCTTTTGATAAAGCCTTTGACTCAGCATCTCGTCTCTTTTGATAGAGCCTTTGACTCAGCATCTCGTCTCTTTTGATAGAGCCTTTGACTCAGCATCTCGGATCTGTTGATAGAGCCTTTGACTCAGCATCTCTCTCTCTTTTTTTTTTTAGTAGAGACTCTGACTCAGCATCTCGTCTATATTGATAGAGCCTTTGACTCAGCATCTTGGATCTGTTGATAGAGCTTTGACGCAGCATCTCGTCTCGTTTAACAAAGCCTTTGACTCAAGATTTCATCTCTTCTGATAGAGCCTTTGATTCAAGATCTTGTCTTTTTCATTTATTTTATTTTATTTTATTTATTCATTTTTTTTAGAGCTGTGACTCAAGATAGCGGCTCTTTTAGCAGAGATTTTGACTCAACATCTTGACTCTTCTGATAAGAGTCTTTGAATCGAGGTCCCATGTCTGGAATTCAGTATGTACCATCCTGCAGAATAAAACTGGACTGTACGCTGTCCATGTTGGTGCTCCAGTCATTCTGGTGGTGTCGGTGTCTCATAAAGGGCGTTATCCTTCCCATTTCAAAACCTGGCGAGCGCGTAAGCTTTTGCGTAGGCTCAAGGAGTCTGAAGGAAAATGTCTGGCGGATTTAGATGGAGCACGTATGGAAGTATCCCAGTGCGACGAATTTCTCATGAACGAACTCCTGTCTCTGTTTTATGTATTTGTTGTAGAGCAGATACGTAGTTATCCGAACGCTTAATGTCTTTTTAAGTAAACTGAAACTGGTACCTACCCTTTCCTCTTCACATGCCCACACGCAGACGCACGTACACAGAAATACACGCGCGCACATGCAAACACACACACACACACACACACACACACACACACACACACACACACACACACACACACACACACAACACGCACACACACACACACACACACTCTCTCTCTCTCTCTATTTATCTCACTCGCTCTCTTCTCTCCTCTCTCTCTCTCTCTCTCTCTCTCTCTCTCTCTCTCTCTCTCTCTCTCTCTCAGACTCTCCTCTCTGCCGGCTTTTCTATCTGTCTGTCTCCTTACCCATCTGTCCCGTCTCCCCTTCTCCCTTTCTGTTTCCCTCTCTCTATCTCAGTCCAACTCCTTACCCCCTCTCTCCCTTTCCCTCTCCTCTTGTCTGTCTGTTGGTCTCTCTTTATTATATGTAGATATATAACATAACATAATATGTATGTTATATAATATATGTAATAAATTATATATATATATATATATATATAGATGGTGTGTGTGTGTGTGTGTGAGTGTGTGTGTGAGTGTGTGTGTGTGTGTGTGTGTGTGTGTGTGTGTGTGTGCGTGTGTGTGTGTGTGTGTGATGTTTATAAAACTTTGGGCAGTTCGGTTCCACGATTTAAATCAGAAATCGCTAAGATTTGAACGGTGTGCTATTTACGTTCATCTTTCCATTGGTTTCATGTTCACATTCCCTCCTCCTTATGTCCTTCGTGAATGGGAGAACATTTGACATTTGACACTTTTCGAAACAGTTATTATGTTTGTCTCTCTCTCTGTCTGTCTGTGTCTGTCTGCCTGTTTGTCTGTCTCTCTGTTTTTGCCTGCCCGTCCGTCGCTTTTTTGCCTGCCTGTCCGTGTGTCTGTCTGTCTGTCTGTCTCCTTTTCTGTCTGCCAGCCTGTCTGTCTCTGTCTCTTGTTTCTCTGTCTGTCTCTGTTTCTTTCTGTCTCAGTCTCTCTGTGTCTGTCCCTGTCTCTGTCTGTATCTCTGCTTGCCTGTCAATCTGTGTTTATGTCTGCTTGTCTGCATGCCGTCTCTGTGTGTCTGTCTGTGTGTCTATCTGTCTGTCTGTCTTTCTCATAACGACCGTTCGGGTTGTCGATGTTAGAAGAGGACATTGACATGTGCCACCGGAAGAGTGGAGGGAAAAATTGGATCCCCTATGACTCACCGAGTCATTTGACTATAGACAGGGAATCGATACTGACGAGGACACACAGAGGAGGGGGGGGGGGGATAGAGACAGAAAGGGAGAGAGAGAGGAGAGAAGAGGGGGGGAGAGAGGGGGAGAGAGAGACAGAGACAGACAAGACTACACACAGACAGAGACTGAGCAAAAGGAGGGAGGGAGAGAGAGGACTGATGACGAGCATGTGTGGGGAATATGGAAAACTTGGAGTATGTTAAGCGGGATTCGTAACGCTCGTACATTTCCATATACGCTCTATGCAAAAACTGTTAAATATTATCTTGCAGACTCCTTAAGCCTACGCAAAATCATACGCGGTTGTAAGGTCTTGGAATCAAGAGGGGTATGGGTATGTGGGCAGAGCGGGTAGGGGGCAGGAGAATGGGCCCTTTTTAACCACTAATCCGACATCACAAGAAAGGTCGGGGGCATAAGACGTTCAGAGAACAGGCAGCGGATGACTCAAGACATCAGTTTTTGAGTCCACAGAGCCAGTCTGCCTGCACTAAATCGACCGTGGCCCGCATCAGGATCGAACCCAGGACCCTTACAGTATCAGCATAGCGTTCAACCCAACAAGCCAACGAACCACTAGGAGAATGACGGGGAATGTGGTAGATAGAAGTGAGAGAGAATGGTACTGAGAAAGCAGGTGAGAACTCTGCTTAAAGAGAGACAAGAGAAATGAAATTCGTTAAGTCAAGAGATTGTTTTGTGCGGATCTGTCAATACCTTCTTGTGTATATATATAAATGTACGCATACAGAATATTAAATATACACGTTTAAGGTTCTATAACTCCTGTCATTGACCCGTATCATGCACTTTCACCAAAGATACAGACTGTGCAATAACTAGTGGAGCGTGGTCAGCTCGCACAGCAGCGTGAGTTCTCAGTGCTCGATAAGTCTGATTATGTACGTTACGCTATTAGTTTATGATAATGAGTTGTGGGGTTACATGCCCTTGCAAATGGTGTGTGTGTGTGTGTGTGTGTGTGTGTGTGTGTGTGTGTGTGTGTGTGTGTGTGTGTGTGTGTGTGTGTGTGTGTGTGTGTGTTTTACGATGCTGGAGTATTTTATTACGCAAAATCATTGAATCATAGTCTCTCCCGCGTAGAAAACGTATCTTTTTTACGAATCTTTGAATCCCCTCTCTATCTGTCTGTCTTTTTGTCTGTCTGTCTGTCTCTCCTCTCTCTCTCTCTCTCTCTCTCTCTCTCTCTCTCTCTCTCTCTCTCTCTCTGCCCCTTACAAATGACATCTGTGTAAACTCGTACATGTTCACAAATCTGTTCATTTCTAAAAAAGTAAGACAGAAAGAAAGACGAAGAGTGTGTGATGAAGCTAGAGAGAGGGGAGGAGGTTGGAATAAAGAGAAAGAATCACAGAAGAACGTGTGTGTGTGTGTGTGTGTGTGTGTGTGTGTGTGTGTGTGTGTGTGTGTGTGTGTGTGTTGTGTGTGTGTGTGTGATGTGAGGTGATGAGAGAGAGAGAGAGAGAGAGAGAGAGAGAGAGAGAGAGAGAGGCATTTAATAGCCTCCTCCCCTTCCCGAATAAAATCATCGACAGAAAAGTGTTCGTAATCGTATGAATGTTTCCACAACAGCGGTATTAAAACTCTTTTCACACTAAGAATGACTACGGCTGTGATGATGATTATGAAGATTTCATCATTATCATGACCTTCATCATGATCATCATTGTAACACTACTCTATAATAGTACTCATATATGATAAACTAGGCCAAGTGTCACATGAAACCAAACTAATTGCCTTTCTCTGTTTACAACGGACTCGCCTTCGATTTGTCGGGTGAAAGGTTTGATGCATGTACCTGCATACAGTCTCAGATCATTAGTTTTGTTTTGTTTGTTTTGTTTTGTTTTGTTTTTCGATCATTGTTTATTCAGAGATGTATGAAAATATAAACAGAGATGCTGGAGAGAGACGGGCAGAAAGAGTGATGATGAGAGGAGGATGATGGACGACGACGACGACGATTTGGTGATGGTGTGGTTGTAGTAATGGTGTGGTAAAAGCTGTAATGGATGATGATGATAGATGACGAAGACGACGACGCGACGATGATAATATGATGATAGTAGTGGTGTTGGTGGTGGTGACAACAAGGTAATGCTGCTGCTGATGGTGGTGGTGGTGGTGTGGCGGCGATCGTGGTGACAATGACGACGTGATAATGCTGACGACGA
>JAPXFY010000015.1:41990365-42005365 GCA_030674185.1 Monoplex corrugatus | reverse complement strand
CTCTCTCTCTCTCTCTCTCTCTCTCTCTCTCTCTCTCTCTCTCTCTCTCTCTCTCTCTTCTCTCTTCTGTCTCTCTCTCTCTCCTCTGTCTCTCTCTCTCTCTCTGTCTCTCTCTCTCTGTCTCTCTGTCTATATATGCATATGTGGGTATGCGTATACATTATTGATGATTAGTGTTAGGTAATGATTATGTGATCATATGGCAGACGTAAATGTCATAACGGTCAACAGCGACACAAAACGCAAACAAACAGACGCTTTGGATTATTAATTGTTTCGTGTGTTTTTTTTCCTCCTTTCGTTCTCTCTTCCCCTCTTTCTCTCTCTCGGTGTGCTTTGTGTCTGTATACGTGTGTGCACACGTATCTATGTGCACTAAAGTGTTGGTGTGCCTGCGAATGCGCCCTCACACAAGTGTGTGTAGATCTGTACATGAGGATGCGTCCTAGACGACCTATATTATGTCTGTCCATCCGTCTGTCTGTCTGTCCGTCCGTCTGTCTGTCTGACTGCTTGTCTGTCGTTGACTGCTTGTCTGTCCGTCGTCTGTCTGACTGACTGCTGTTACTGTCTGTCTGTGTATCCCGTCTGTCTGACTGCTTGTCTGTCTGTGTCTGTCTGTGTATCCGTCTGTCTGTCTGACTGCTTGTCTGTGTCTGTCTGTCTGTTGTATCCTTGTCTGTCTGACTGCTGTCTGGTCTGTCTGTCTACTTGCTTGTCTGTCCGTCTCTGTCTGTCTGCTTGCTTTGTCTGTCTGTCTGTTTGTCCGTCCGTCTGTCTGACTGCTTGTCTGTTGTCTGTCTGTCCGTCTCTCTTGTCTGACTGACTGCTTGTGTGACTGCTTGTCTGTCTGGTTATTGCTTGTCTGTCCGTCTGTCAGACTTCTTGTCTGTCTGTCCGTCCTCCGTCTGTCCGTCTGACGGCTTTCTATCTGTCTGTCTGTTTGTCCGTCCGTCTGTCTGTCCATCTGACTGTTTTTGTCTGTCTGTCCGTCCGTCTGACTGCTTGTCTATCCGTCTGTCCGTCTGTCTGTGTCTGTCTGTCTGTCCGTCCGTCTGTCGTCTGTCTGTGTCCGTCTTCCGTCTGTCCGTTCCGTCCGTCCGTCTGTCTGCTGTCTGTCTATCCGTCTGTCCGTCCGTCTGTCTGTCCGTCCGTCGTCGTCTGTCCGTTGTTCGTGTCCGTTCTCTCTGTCTGTCTGTCCGTTCGCGTCTGTCTGGTCCGTCCGCGTCCGTCGTTGTCTGTCCGTCCGTCTGACTGCTTTTGTCTCTGTCTCTGTCTGTCCGTCTGTCTGACTGTCTTTGTGGCGTCTCGCCATCCAACAGACCGACCAAAATGTGGACAGACAAGTAGGGTGGATGGGTGGGTGGATAGGTGGATGGAGGGGAGGTTCGAGACGGGAAGTGAGTGGGTGGGCGGAGAAGGGGGGAATGAGTCATCGGCACGTGACCTTGAGGAAGCGCGCGCGCCGCCCGTGCCGGAATGTGGGTCGCGGAATTTGTAACCCTCTCATTGGTCAAGCGGCAACAATCGATCTCCTCGCAACAAGAAAACTCTTGGAGAGTGGAGACTGAACGGGGGGTGGGAGGAAGGAGAAAGGGAGGCGGGGAGAGAGAGGGGGAGAGTGTGTGTGTGTGTGTGTGAGTGTGTGAGAGAGACAGAGAGAGAGAGAGTGTGTGTGTGTGTGTGTGTGTTGTGTGTGTGTGTGTGTGTGAGAGAGAGAGAAGAAGAGAGAGAGAGAGAGATTTATGACTCCAGATACTTTATTAGTCAAGAATAGTTGGACCTGTCTTACAGCTACTCCTTGCTACTTTACACACAAAATATGACCATAAAAACGAAAAAAGAAAAAAAAAGGGTAAACAATGAACCACAACACATACAATGTGAGTCAGGTTATAAAATAAAATGTGAGGTAACAATATTCCTAGAGAAGGGGGGGGGGGGAAGAGAGAGAGAGAAAGAGAGAGAGGGGGAGAGAGAGGGGGTGAGACAGAGCCAGAAAACTTTTCTTTCTGAGGAAAGAACATTAAATATTTATCCCATCTGTTCTCCCCACAAGAGAGGTAAACAAACAGGGAGAGAATCGGACACAGATAGAAAAGAGGAAAGGGGGGGGGAGGGAAAGAGGAGGAGAGAGAGAATGCATGAGTGACAACGACAGTAGAAATATTTTATTTTCCAATGGTTGAAGTACTGGTAATGAGCTACAAGCCGTTTCTTTTTGTTTTAAAATTTGCAATTGCTGACCGGTATATCTGCCTGGAATTAAAAATAAATACTGAAAAATAGATACGACAATGAGAGAAGAGAGAGAGAGAGAGAGAGAGAGAGAGAGAGAGAGAGAGAGAGAGACAGACAGACAGACAGACAGACAGACAGACAGACAGACAGAAGACAGACAGACAGAGCAGAGAGATACTGAAAAATGAATACGATCAATGAGAGACAGAGACAGAAAGAGAGAGCAATGACAACCGGCCGTTGAAGGAGAGTAAAACAAGGAATCGAATGAGGAGGGAAAGGGAGGGAGGGAAGGGAAGGGGAGGGGTGAAAAGTTGGTTGACAAGGGAAGGCGGTAGTATTGGAATGCCGAGATTGAATTCATGGTGGGCGAGGCTGGAAAGAGATGCCACAGTTTGGATGGACGAGAGGAGCCATCAACAGTGCCAAGAACGAGTGGACAGGCGAGGCAGGCACTATGAGGAAGAGGCTGAGAGACAAAGAGAGAAAGTGACGAAGAGGAGAAGTATGAGATGACCGATGTGCGAGAATATGGGGAAGTTTTTTCTCCCGTGTTTTTTTTTTTTTTGTTTTTTTTTTAAACCGATGTGAGAGAATATGGGGAAGTTTTTTCTCCTGGGTTTTTGTTTGTTTATTTTTTTAATCCATTTAAGAATTGGGGAGAATATGGGGAAGTTTTTCCCCCTGTTCTTTTTTAAAACCGATGTGAGATAATATGGGGAAGTTTTTCCCCCGTTGTTTTTTTTTAAAACCGATGTGAGAGAATATGGGGAAGTTTTTTCCCCGTTTTTTTTTTAAAACCGATGTGAGAGAATATGAGGAAGTTTTTCCCCCATTGTTTTTTTTTTTTTTTTTTTTACCGATGTGAGAGAATATGGGGAAGTATTTTTTTTCTTTCTTTCCCGTTATTTTTTTACCTGCATTCTGCAGGCGGTATGTTGCTGCATAGTCTGCATACTCCTTCTTCTGTGTGTGTGTGTGTGTGTGTGTGTGCATGCTTGGGTGTTTTCATGTTTCCATAAGTTACCGGACACTGAGATGACTCACAGGATTTTTTTAATGTGCGTATTTGATGTTCTGCGTGCACACACGCCGCGCGCGCGCGACACACACACACACACACACACACACCACACACACGCCACAGCACGCACGCACCACGCACGCAGCACGCACGCACGCACCCACGCACGCACGCACGCACGCCGCACGACACCACTCACCACACCACCACACACACACACATACTAATCGGGGTTTAGGCACTAACAGATCTGAACTAATACATCTGCACATTTGTTGAACTGGGAAATCAGAAAAATCTCCACCCTTTACCCACCAAGCGGGGGGTACCTAGGTTGGATCGAACTCTGAACCTTCCGACTGGGAGTCTACGTTCTTCTACTTGATTAATACGCATCTGTTAGGAGAGGAACGGTGTGAGAGAAAGAGAAGGGACGTAAAATGTTCAAGTCGGTTCACTCAGTTTTTGGATGGGCAGAAAAGACACAGATAAACGCTTGAAAAGAGAATAAGAATGGATATTGAACTGACGAAACAAGACAGGCGCTGATTTTTGGGCCACCTGGCCTTTGTCAAGTAAAAGAGAACAAAGAAACAACTAGGTTAAGAACAAAACGAACATCTAGCCTTTGTCCGGCGTACACGAAAGACGAAGAAACAAGATCTCCAAAACAAAACAATTCTGTCACAAGATAAAACATCTTCTTCCTCTTCTTCTTCTTTTTCCCCGTCGTCGTCGTCTTCTTCTTTTCTTCTTCTTCTTCTTCTTCTTCTTCTTCTTCTTCTTCTTCTTTTCTTCTTCTTCTTCTTCTTTTTTCTTCTTCTTCTTCTTCTTCTTCTTCTTCGCCGCAGGATGTCAAAAGTCTCTTTCACGCATCGATCCAGGTTTTCCTTGGTCTGTATCAGGCTGTAAAATCCAGGTACTGTTTGTCATATGCCTGTTGAGCCAGCTGGTGGGGTTGCATTCTGATCATTGTGACCAGACAATTTTCAGACAATCACCATGACTATTTGGGTCAATTTTAAAATTTGTTTCGCGACGGTTCGTGACCTAACAGTGTCGAGCCCCATCTTATTTCATCAGCGTAATCCACATTCTTCTTCTCTTTTTGTGTGTTTCTGATTATTTTTTCTTTCTATTGCCCTTCAAAAATGGCTTTGGCTTTTCGTTCGTCTCTGTTCATCTCATGCCACACTCTTCGTCACTCTTGTGTTTTTACCGCGGCCTTTTGGTGTGTTTCTGGTTTCTGCTTCACAACAGTATGACCTAGGTCGGTTCAGTGACAGGTTGACATAAACATAAAACGCACATGCGAGGTAGTACCGCAAGACTGTAGCGTGAAAGGTTGTGTGCAGGCTTGTGGCTTATGCCATGATGGTTTTACATCTTCTCCATCGCATGACATCGGTGGCGTCAATGCTGTGGAATTTATTCCGAGCGCCGAGACGCCATCTTGAGAAACTTTGAAAACTTTTGGTTGCTGTTAACTTCACCGCAAGCATGCAGGTCTTTGGCTTCAGATAGAAGGGACCGAGGAGGAGAGGAGAGAGAGAGAGAGAGAGAGAAGAGAGAGAGATGAGAGAGAGAGAGAGAGAGAGAGAGAGAGAGAGAGTGATTACAATAGTAGGGAAGATGTGCTGTAAGATATCGAGGACTTGAGAGGTATTTTAGATATGTGATACAATGTGCATTCTATGATTTTGCGAGTTTAGAGCTGTTCAAGAAGATTCACCACATTGGCAGACTCCTTGAGCCTGCGCTACAAGATTTTGAAATGGAAAGGACCTAAGAAATACTAAGCGGACACACCAGAATGATTGCAGCATTAAGATGGTCAGCAAACAGGTCAGGTTATATTTTGCAGGCCTGGTTAGTGCTTGGATGGGTGACCGCCTGGGAACATCGGGTGCTCTTGGCAACTAACATAGCCATGTAGGACCTCAGGACCTGGCAAGACTCATGCGTTTATGTGCAGACTTAAGGCTTGTGCCATGATCACCATCACATGGCACCTGTGACATTAGTGCATTTAGAATTCATTCCGAGCGTGGAGACTTCATTTGAGAAACTGAAACTGAAACTTTTGCAGGCTGGGACTGAACTCGAGATTTTCCGATCTGAGTGTGATGCAGTGACATTGTGTGTTGGAGAGACTGGGACTGAACTTTTAAGACATTTGATCTTGACAGTGATACAGTAACATTGTGTGTTGGACAATCAGAAGTGCAGTAAGATTACATACATTGAAATAAACATATACATCCCAAGGCAAAAGTAGACCACCCACCTTCGAGCAGACAGGAACCAGAAAAACGCAAAAATAGAATCAGAAGGCGAATTTATTATAAGGAGACAGGTGCAAAATTTCGCGAATTGTTCCTTTGTCAAGCGTACAGAAAAGACGATAAATACAACAAAATTTGGAAAAAGAGCAAAACTTCCTTGATGTATCGTCGAATAGATGATGATGATACATTATATCGATCAAATATGCAAATGTTCGTATAGGTAAGAAACAAGAGAGAGAGATGAGAGGTTCAGAGGAAAAAGTTGAGAACCAGTGTGTTGGCACTGTGTATGGTGACATTTATTGAATGCTGTGGTTCTCTACCTGTCTACCTGCTTAAGGGGATGAAGCCAGTGTCGCTTGTTCAAGGTAAGTGACCATTTTGTCCTTTGGATGTCTGTGAAATGCCTGTCTTCGGGGTTATTATCTTGAGATTACCGAAAAAAGGGGGAAAAAGAAGAAAAGGAAAATAATCCAGATGCTTCCTGTTTTGAAGAAAGAGGCGAAATATCTGAGAGATTCTGTTTTTAATTTTGTGAAGAACAGGAGGAAGATTCTTTTGAAAAAAAATAAAAAAAAGGCTTGTGAGAAAAAGAAAAATATTTGAAGATTTTGTAAAGAAAAAAAAAAGAATTGTCTGAAGAACAAGTAGAAGGAGAATTGCCTGGAAAAGAAAAAGAAAATGATGTCTCAGGTGGAAGATACAGATTATCTTGAAGAAGAAGAAATGAAAAAGAAAAAGAAGACAGATCATGAAAAGAATAGAAATCCAAGAAATTATTTGAAGAAGAGGAAGGGTTCTCTGAAGAGGAAAAAGATTTATGAAGTGCCAATCCACATAAGTGTCTTGTTGTATTTTGGGGTTGTCTTATCTCCACTTACCTGTTCTTGCTTTTATTCTCGTCGTTTGTTTTGTCTTTTGTTGTTGTTGGTGGTGATGGTGTGGTAGTGGTGGGGCGCGGCGTGTGGGTGGTGGTGGTGGTGGTGGTGGTGGTGATTGTGTTGGTTGTGTGTGTGTGTGTGTGCGCGGTGCACGCGTGTGTGTGTGTGCGCACGAGCGCGCGCGTATGTGTGCACGTGTGTGTTTGTGTGCGCGGGTGTGTGTTGTGTTTCATTGTGTGTGTAAGTGTGTGATGATGATAACGAGAAAGATGGGAATGATGATGATGATTTATCAGTATGATTGTTTTGTGTTTTTGTGTACACTTTTAGACAAAACCTAGACAATGGCGACAGCAAATCAGAAAATGGCGTTCAGCCAATATCCTGTAACTTGTACAGCATCACTGTCATTGTTAATGTCACGTTCTTTGTCTCTTTGTCTGTCTCTTTGTCCCTGAAAGACACATATAGACTTGCACCCCCCCCCCTCCCCCACAGATACACACTACACGTGCTCACGCGTCCCCACACGCACGCACACATACATACGAACGCACTCTCGCTTTTTCTCTAGCTCTGCTCTTTTCTTCCACTTGTTCTTTGTCTGCTTCTCCCAAACGCTTTGTGTATTTGTGTGTGTGTGTGTGTGTGTGTGTGTGTGTGGTGGTGCGTGCGTGCGTGGTGCGTGTGCGTGGGCGGCGGGCGGGCGGGCGGGCGCGCGTGTGTGTGGGTGCGTGCGTCCATGCGTGCGTCTGCTTGCTTGCTTGCTTGCATGCGGGGTGTTTGTGTGTGTATGTGTGTGTGTGTGTGTGTGTGTGTGTATGTAAAAGTATAAGTGTTTGTGCATGTATGCATAGGAAATGCGTGCACATATGTATGTATACGTGCTTGTGTGTGTGTTTGTGTGTGTGTTTGTGTGTGTGTGAGTGTGTGTGTGTGTGAATTTGCGCACAAGCGCGTGTCGTTGTGAGAGTGAACGAGAGGAGGAACTTGGAGGGTCAAGAGAGAGAGAGAAAGAGAGACAGACATACAGATAGATATGTATGTATCTGAGTGTGTGTGTGTGTGTACGCGCGAACAGACACACACACTCTCTCTCTTCTCTCTCTCTCTCTCTCTCTCTCTCTCTCTCTCTCTCTCTCTTTCTCAGTATTTCAGTGAAGGGAGGTAACAAGCGATTTGTTTTTTTGAGTGGTCTGTGGAGAGTTGTCTTTCTGGTTATTCTCACTGAGACGGCTGTTTCGTGTAATTCGATTGCGCGGCAGAGAGAGAGAAAGAGGGTAGGGGTCAGAGAAGATGATGTTTCGCGCTGGCTTGCTTGCTTGCTGGCTTGCTGCTTGCTGGCTTGCTTGCTTGGTTGATTATTCTCAGATGTTCAAAGATAAACAGTACAAGCTTTGTGCTTGAGGACAAACAGTTCAAACCAAAGACTCGTCTTCCAAAATATTTTTGCTGATACCAGAGGTGCGCGCGCGCGCGCGCGCACGCCCACACACACACAGCGCGCACACACACACACACACACACACACACACACACACACCACACACGCACACACACAGTCTCTTCTCTCTCTCTCAGTCTCCCTCTCTGTGCAGAGGAAGAGACACAGACAGTAGAAAACAAGAGAGAGGGAGGGAGAGAGAGAGAGAGACTTATGTTGTTGTTTTCTATTTTCGGTAATTAAATTTATTAATGATCATTAGGCCGATCAGTTGCCAGTGGCATGCTACCGTTTTTTAATGCAGTATGTCACTAATCTCTGTCAACAGACACACACACTCTATCTCTGTCTCTGTCTCTTGTCTCTGTCTCTGTCTGTCTCTCTGTCTTTCTCTTTCTCTCGCTTTCTACTGTTTCGCATGCATGTGTGTTCATGTGAAATAAACATCTTTCCATTCGAGTTCGGTTTAATCAAATTAAAGTCATTACGGTCCAAAAAGACAAGAACCATTGAACTGGGTGAGTCCCTCCTCCTCCCCACTCTCTCTTTCCTCTCGCTCTCGCTTCCTGTCTCTACGTCTTTTTTGTGTTTGTTTTTATTTTCTATCTCTGTATCTCTCCATTTCTCGCCTTCTCTTCCTCCTTCCTGTGTACCCCAGTTTCCTGTGACTTGGTGAATACCTCTCTCCTTCTCTCTCATTCTCTGTCTCTCACTCGGAGATTGCCGTCTGTCTCTATGTCTGTCTGTCTGTCTGTCTGTCTCCCTCCCTTTCTCCTCTCTCTCTCTCCTGTCTGTCTCTGTCTGTCTCTCTGTCTGTTCTGTCTGTCTGTCTCTCTCTCTGTCTGTCTCTGTCTGTCTCTTCCACAGTTCCATTAGAAACGGGTTTTTTTTTACAAATCATCTTGCTAGTCATGTCTCTCTTCATCAAACTTGAGTTCCCCTTCCATCCAGGGAAAACAAAAGGGCCGTGTTGCTGAGAGGAGGTGTGGGGAAGGATAAGGAGGGACAGGACTCTTCTAGAGGAACGAGACGGGGGAAGAGAGGGGGAGAGCGAGCGAGATAGAGAGAGGGGGGGGAGTAGGAAGGGAGGAACGGAGGGAGACAGACAGCAGACGGACACAAAATTTGAATTTTGAGAGGTTGTCTCTGTTTGATTTTTTTTTTTTAAGCGAATTGACAACGAGTGGTTTGTGGGTGCGTGCGTGCGTGCGTTTGTGTGCATGTGTATGAATGTATACGTATCTGTGTGCGTTTGTGTATGTGTGTTTAAAGAAACGAAAATTAATCGAGGAGTAAAACTTCACCAATCGATTGTTCTCCCAATAAAATTGAAACAGAAAATGACGACACTTTCATGCGACAGTGGACACAGTAATGAGGAAGAGAGAGAGAGAGAGAACGGATGGACGGACAGACAGACCGACAGAGACAGACAGACAGAGAACAGACAGACAGAGTAAAGACGAGAGTTGACAAGAGTGACACAGCTTCATTGATCGTGCGGGCACTCAACAACTGGAAACAACCGAGCTGGTTGCTGAACGGGGCGAGAACTGTGAGTGACCCCCAGTCTGAGGGTCGATGGTAACCAGCAACATGAAAAAGGGAGGGAACTTGTTGGCTGCCCACTATAACTGTTAATGCTCCAATCATCCTTGCGGTGGGTTGTCGTTTTTGACGTGGTGTTAGCCCTGATATGGCTCGAGTAGTCGGCTGGGCTGTAAGCAATATGAACTGAACTGAACATCTTTGTATGTCAGCCTTGTATTTTATCATAAGTTCTGCTCCTATCCCCCCCCCCCCCCCCCCCATCTCTTTCAAGACCTTGGTAGCGCATATGGTTTTGTGCAGGCTCATAGTTTTGTTAGACAACAGCTGGTAAGTTATATTGAGTGTATGTAGTATTGTCTGAGCGCGTTCAGTTTCTCTTGAATGAACCCCAAACAAAAACCACATCTCCACCCATACACACATATATGTATGCGTATATATGTAAAATATGTAAATGTGTGTCTATCTATCTATCTATCTATCTATCTATCTATCTATCTATCTATCTATCTATCTATCTATCTGTCTGTCTGTCTGTCTACACACGCACACACACGCACGCACACACACACACACACACACACACACACACACACACACACACACACACCACACACACACACAACACACACACACACACACACACGTGTGCTTGGGCGGGCGTGTGTGTCTGCGTGTGTGTATGTGTGTATATGTATATATGTGTGTGTATGTATACATACATACATGACATATATCACAGATACATATATATATATGTATGTGTGTATGTATATATATATAGATATAATGTGTTTTTATGTGTATTTCATATATGTATATGCATATCTTCTATATATATATATATATAAATATATATATGTGTGTGTGTGTGTGTGTGTGTGTGTGTGTGTGTGTGTGTGAGAGAGAGAGAGAGAGAGAGAGAGAGAGAGAGACAGAGAGAGACAGAGAGAGACAGAGACAGAAAATGACCATTCTCTTTCTCCCACTAACCTGACTGTTATTTTACGACTAGCTGAACAGATACCGTAAACAGCCAATACACATTTTGACCACCCCGTCCTGTCCGCTGACATTACCCAGTTAGTGGCCATCCGTTTAACAGCTTGATACCCGGGTGTAGGCTACTTGAGCCCGAGCTAAGGGTGTCAGTGTATGGCTCCCGTGGTTATTGACGGTATTGTGGTCTGAGGGGCTTTGACAGACTGTCTACAGTATTTTGCCTTTCTTATTGGTCGGTCCCTGCTGGTCCTTCTCTTACTATACATAGGTGTTGTGGTCAGTTTCTGGACGTGTGTTTGGGCCCATTGACCTGTCAGTGGTGCCTGTGATTTGTAGAGGTATGACACTTGGCGAAGGTATTTTTTTCTGTCCTTTTTTTTCCTTTTTCTTTCTTTCTTTCTTCCTTTTTCTTTCTTTCTTTCTTTTGTTTCTTTCTTTCTTTTTCTTTCTTTTTTCTTTTTTTCTTTTCTTTCTTTCTTTCTTTCCTTCCAACGAGGTTTTTTCTCTTCCTAATCTTCCAGTTAAGGTTCGTTTCTTTCTAAGCGCGAAAACGTCAGGGGTGGTTTGTTGAAGCTACTTAAATACGGTCAGTGGAGAAATTAGAGAACGAGAGAGGAGAGAGAGAGAGAGAGAGAGAGAGAGAGAGAGAGAGAGAGAGAGAGAGAGAAAAGTGGTGGTTGTGAGAGAGAGAAGTAGAGTTAGATAAATAGAAAGTGTGCGTGCGTGCGTCCGTACGTGTGTGTGTGTGTGTGTGTGTGTGTGTGTGTGTGTGTGTGTGTTTGTGTGTGTTTGTGTGTGTGTGTGTGTAAAATGAACGCTCAACAGAGAGAGAGGTAGATTGCGTGTGTTCGTGAGCGCATGCGTGCGTGTGTGTGTGTGTGTGCGCGCGTACGAACATGTGCATGTGCAGGTATTAACAGTGTGTGTGTGTGTGTTTGTGTAGGAGGGGAGAAGAAAAATGAAAAAGACCAGACAAGACAAAATTCAGTATTTCCGATGGTTATGGAATACAGAACATGCTCCCCCCCCCCCCCCCCCCCCATCTTTTTTTTTTCACATTCAGTCTTCACCTTAAAAAGCCCCCCTCCCCCATAAGTAGCCATACCTCCCAACAAACGTCCACCTTTACCTAACCAGATTCGAACCCAGAATTATTTTTAGGAGGAAAACCAATGTTGTAACCATTCTACAAGACAATAAGAAAACGTGAAAATGACGGCGTCGACAACAATTTTTCTTTTATTTTCTTTTTTTTTTTTTTTTTTTTTTTTTGGGTGGTGGTGGTCTCTCTTTTGTTTTTGTTTTGTTGTTGTTGTTTGTTTGTTTGTTTTTGTTTTTGGCTGCAACATCCATATGCACTAGAATAAACGAGTGGACTTCAATGTGTGTGCCCGGTATTTTCTTCCTCCCCACTAGACAACTCTAGAGCAGTCATGGTCCGTTTTCTGGGTTGTTCATGCTGGGTGTTTTCGCTCCCCCCCCCCTCCCCCCCTCCCCCCCCCCCCGTTTCATAAATAACCTAACATTGATATGGCTTTATACGCGTATTCCATGAATCTGTGTGTGCGTGTACATGGTTTTACACACGTATTTGGTAACTGTGCATGTGTGTATACACAAAAGAAGGGATTCAGGTACTAGCAGGTATGCAGACACGTTGACCTGAGAGATCTGAAAAATTTCCACCCTTTACCCACCAAAGGGTAGGTACCCAAACAGATTGGAACACAGACATTCCATTTCGAAGACCAATGTCTCCTAACCACTCTGCAGCACTATGTCAGCATTGATGTTGATAGTGACAAAGTAGGTGTTGATGAAGTTGTGATCGCTTTCATCGTTTGTTGAGATGACGATGGCAAGAACGATGATGAGTGCAGTTGTGTTCGCTCTCATTGTTGAGATGACGATGACAATAAGGATGATGATTGCAGTTGTGTGCGCTCTCATTGTTTGTTGAGATGACGATGACAATAACGATAATAAATGAAGTTGTATTCGCTCTCATTGTTGAGATGATGACAGTAACGATGATGAGTAGATTTCTGTTCGCTCTCATTGTTTGTTGATGACAGTAACGATGATGAGTAGATTTCTGTTCGCTCTCATTGTTTGTTGATGACAGTAACGATGATGAGTAGATTTCTGTTCGCTCTCATTGTTTGTTGATGACAGTAACGACGATGAACGCAGTTCTGTTCGCTCTCATTGTTTGTTGATGACAGTAACGATGATGAGTAGATTTCTGTTCGCTCTCATTGTTTGTTGATGACAGTAACGATGATGAACATATTTCTGTTCGCTCTCGTTGTTTGTTGATGACAGTAACGACGATGAACGCATTCTGTTCGCTCTCATTGTTTGTTGATGACAGTAACGATGATGAACATATTCTGTTCGCTCTCGTTGTTTGTTGATGACAGTAACGATGATGAACATTTTCTGTTCGCTCTCATTGTTTGTTGATGACAGTAACGATGATGAATGCATTTCTCCATGTTTCGCTCTTCTTATTGTTTGTTGATGATAGTAACGATGATGAATGCATTTCTGTTCGCTCTCATTGTTTGTTGATGACAGTAACGATGATGAACGCAGTTCTGTTCGCTCTCATTGTTTGTTGATAACAGTAACGATGATGAATGCAATTGTGTTCGTCCTGATTGTTGAGATGACGATGGCAAAAACAATGATGAATACAGTTGTGTGCGCTCTCATTGTTCGTTGAGATGGACGATGGCAGTAGCGTGATGACAATGACGACTGTGAAGGTTAAATGTCTCTTGACATGATTGTGGTCAGCATGTAGGAGTGTGTGGGACCCATTAAGCTGTCAGTGGTGTTATCTATTGAGTGTTACACTACACTTAGCGACACTGAGGTTCGGTGATGTTATTTATGAGCTTGCTGAGAGAGACAGAGAGAGGAGAGAGAGAGAGCCCAGACAGACAGACAGACAGAGAGACAGAGAGAAAAGAAAAAAGTCCCCCCCCCCCCTCTCTCTCTGTTTTCCCCATCTTCCGCTCTGTATATGTCTGTCTCTGTGCCCCCACCCCCGCCCCTTTCTCTTTCTGTCTTTCTCAGATATGTTTTGTTTGAGATGATTATAATCAATGATATAGCTTTTAACAGTCAGCTGGGCTTTAAACGCTCTCTCTCTCTCTTCCCCCCGTGTCTCTCTCACACAGACACACACACACACACACATACACAGAGACACAAACACATGCACACACACACACACGCACGCACAGACACACACACACACAACACAACACACACACACACACACACAAACACACACACACAGACACACACACACACACAAACACACACACAGACACACAGACACACACACAAACAACACACACACACAACACAAACCACACACACACAGACACACACACAAACACACACACCACACACACACACAACACACACACACACACACACACACACACACACACACACACACACACACACACACACACACACACACACACACACACACACACACACACACACACACACACACACACACACACGTCTCCCTTCACTATCTCCACAAACTTTGTGATGACGACAGCTTATTCAGTTAGTTCCGGCAGATGGCGCGCACTGAAGAACACGTCACGTGCTACTGACATGTATTTTCTTTTCTTTTTTCTTTTTTTTCCCCAACAATATGATCACTGAGCGGAAAACCCAACGGATCAATAGGGAAGAAGAAAAAAAAGCGAAGGATTGGGGTCAGGGGGAGGGAGGTGGAGGAGAATAGTTGCAAGAAGGTCATGGCGTGAAAGTTTGAATTCGTTCAAGAAGAATTTGTCGCACTGGAACATAATACGTATGTACTGTATCCAAATCTGCTAGAGTTGGTTTGGGCAACTTACAGAGCATACTCTGATCACTGCCTTGGCGAGGTTTTGAGGTGGAAACGGAGGAGAGCAGAAAGAGGAAGGGGTGCACGAGACTTGTGAAGCATTAACCCTTTCACTCCCGAACCTTATCCACCAACTGCAAAAACTTAACCCTTTGACTCCCTCACCCTATCCACCAACTGCAAAAACTTAACCCTTTGACTCCCTCACCCTATCCACAGGAAACTGGTGGATAGGGTGAGGGAATCAAAGGGTTACGTTTTTGCTTTGCTAGCATGGTTGACCACGCAGGATGCTGGTGGATAAGATCCAAGAGTCAAAGGGTTAAGCGGACTCCACCAGAATCATTTTTGATTGCATAGACGGGAAACGAGCAGACCAGCTTTCGTGTCGCGGGCTGAAACTAAACAAACTGGAGACATGAGAATTGAATTCACGGCTGTATTCCCGGAACTAGACAGTCCTCATATTTAAGGATATATAGTTGAGGAGACAAACTTGATCATTATGCTAAAGCTTCGTCAAGAATTTCTATGTGCTAGTCCTCGCATACACTTATGTGTGGTAGGATTTTAAGCCTCAATGGAAGAAGAAAGAAGAACTTAAAAGTTACAACTTCACAGCGCTTTATTACTCAAGGATAGTAGCAGTAGGTCCTGCTGGACCTGTCTCACAGCAGGTCCTTGCT